>CM060607.1:48171227-48771227 GCA_030578255.1 Tiaroga cobitis
GTGCCACTCTACTCTACCTTTACTGTACTCCACTGTACTCTACCTCTACTCTGCTCTACTCTACTCTATCTCTACTGTGCTCCACTGTACTCTACCTCTACTGTACTCCACTGTAGTCTACCTCAACTATACTCCACTGTACTCTACCTCTACTGTGCTCCACTGTACTCTACCTCTACTGTGCTCTACTGTACTCTATCTCTACTGTGCTCCACTGTACTCTACCTCTACTGTACTCCACTGTACTCCACCTCTACAGTGCTCCACTGTACTTTACCTCTACTGTCCTCCACTGTACTCTACCTCTACTCTGCTCTACTGTACTCTATCTCTACTGTGCTCCACTGTACTCTACCTCTACTGTACTCCACTGTAGTCTACCTAAACTATACTCCACTGTACTCTACCTCCACTGTGCTCCACTGTACTCTACCTCAACTATACTCCACTGTACTCTATCTCTACTCTAATCCACTGTACTCTATCTCTACTCTAGTCCACTCTACTCTATCTCTACTGTACTCCACTGTACTCTACCTCTACTCTAATCCACTGTACTCTATCTCTACTCTACTCCACTCTACTCTATCTCTACTGTACTCCACTGTACTCTACCTCTACTCTACTCTACTGTACTCCACCTCTACTGTGCTCCACTGTACTCCACTGTACTCTAGCTCTACTGTGCTCCACTGTACTCTACCTCTACTGTACTCCACTGTACTCTACATCTACTGTCCTCCACTGTACTCTACCTCTACTGTACTCCACTGTACTCTACCTCTACTGTACTCCACTGTACTCTACCTCTACTGTACTCCACTGTATTCTACCTCTACTGTGCTCTACTGTACCCTACCTCTACTGTACTCCACTGTACTCTACCTCTACTGTACTCCAATGTACTCTACCTCTACTCTGCTCCACTGTACTCTACCTCTACTGTGCTCCACTGTACACTACCTCTACTGTACTCCACTGTACTCTACCTCTACTGTACTCCAATGTACTCTACCTCTACTCTGCTCCACTGTACTCTACCTCTACTGTGCTCCACTGTACACTACCTCTACTGTACTCCACTGTACTCTACCTCTACTGTGCTCCACTGTACTCTACCTCTACTGTACTCCACTGTAGTCTACCTAAACTATACTCCACTGTACTCTACCTCCACTGTGCTCCACTGTACTCTACCTCAACTATACTCCACTGTACTCTATCTCTACTCTAATCCACTGTACTCTATCTCTACTCTACTCCACTCTACTCTATCTCTACTGTACTCCACTGTACTCTACCTCTACTCTAATCCACTGTACTCTATCTCTACTCTACTCCACTCTACTCTATCTCTACTGTACTCCACTGTACTCTACCTCTACTCTACTCTACTCTACTCCACCTCTACTGTGCTCCACTGTACTCCACTGTACTCTAGCTCTACTGTGCTCCACTGTACTCTACCTCTACTGTACTCCACTGTACTCTACATCTACTGTGCTCCACTGTACTCTACCTCTACTGTACTCCACTGTACTCTACCTCTACTGTACTCCACTGTACTCTACCTCTACTGTACTCCACTGTATTCTACCTCTACTGTGCTCTACTGTACCATACCTCTACTGTACTCCACTGTACTCTACCTCTACTGTACTGTACTGTTCTCTACCTCTACTGTACTCTACTGTACTCCACCTCTACTGTGCTCCACTGTACTCCACTGTACTCTACCTCTACTGTGCTCCACTGCACTCTACCTCTACTGTACTCCACTGTACTATATCTCTACTGTGCTCCACTGTACTCTACCTCTACTGTACTCCAATGTACTCTATCTCTACTGTTCTCCACTGTACTCTACCTCTACTGTGCTCCACTGTACTCCACTGTACTCTATCTCTACTGTGATCCACTGTACTCTACCTCTGCTTTGCTCCACTGTACTCTATCTCTACTCTACTCCACTGTACTCTATCTCTATTTTACTCCACTGTACTCTACCTCTAGTGTACTCTACTGTACTCCACCTCTACTGTGCTCCACTGTACTCCAGTGTACTCTTCCTCTACTGTACTACACTGTACTCTATCTCTACTGTGCTCCACTGTACTCTACCTCTACTGTGCTTTACTGTACTCTACTCTACTCTGCTCCACTGTACTCTATTTCTACTGTACCCCACTGTACTCTACCTCTACTGTGCTCCACTGTACTCTACCTCTACTGTGCTCCACTGTACACTACCTCTACTGTACTCCACTGTACTCTACCTCTACTGTGCTCCACTGTACTCTACCTCTACTCTGCTCCACTGTACTCTACCTCTACTGTGCTCTACTGTACTCTACCTCAACTATACTCCACTGTACTCTACCTCTACTGTACTCCACTGTACTCTACCTCTACTCTGCTCTACTGTGCTCTACCTCTACTGTGCTCCACTGTACTCTACCTCTACTGTGGTCTACTGTACTCTATCTCTACTGTGCTCCACTGTACTAAACCTCTACTGTACTCCACTGTACTCCACCTCTACAGTGCTCCACTGTACTTTACCTCTACTGTCCTCCACTGTACTCTACCTCTACTCTGCTCTACTGTACTCTATCTCTACTGTGCTCCACTGTACTCTACCTCTACTGTACTCCACTGTAGTCTACCTAAACTATACTCCACTGTACTCTACCTCCACTGTGCTCCACTGTACTCTACCTCAACTATACTCCACTGTACTCTATCTCTACTCTAATCCACTGTACTCTATCTCTACTCTAGTCCACTCTACTCTATCTCTACTGTACTCCACTGTACTCTACCTCTACTCTAATCCACTGTACTCTATCTCTACTCTACTCCACTCTACTCTATCTCTACTGTACTCCACTGTACTCTACCTCTACTCTACTCTACTGTACTCCACCTCTACTGTGCTCCACTGTACTCCACTGTACTCTAGCTCTACTGTGCTCCACTGTACTCTACCTCTACTGTACTCCACTGTACTCTACATCTACTGTCCTCCACTGTACTCTACCTCTACTGTACTCCACTGTACTCTACCTCTACTGTACTCCACTGTACTCTACCTCTACTGTACTCCACTGTATTCTACCTCTACTGTGCTCTACTGTACCCTACCTCTACTGTACTCCACTGTACTCTACCTCTACTGTACTCCAATGTACTCTACCTCTACTCTGCTCCACTGTACTCTACCTCTACTGTGCTCCACTGTACACTACCTCTACTGTACTCCACTGTACTCTACCTCTACTGTACTCCAATGTACTCTACCTCTACTCTGCTCCACTGTACTCTACCTCTACTGTGCTCCACTGTACACTACCTCTACTGTACTCCACTGTACTCTACCTCTACTGTGCTCCACTGTACTCTACCTCTACTGTACTCCACTGTAGTCTACCTAAACTATACTCCACTGTACTCTACCTCCACTGTGCTCCACTGTACTCTACCTCAACTATACTCCACTGTACTCTATCTCTACTCTAATCCACTGTACTCTATCTCTACTCTACTCCACTCTACTCTATCTCTACTGTACTCCACTGTACTCTACCTCTACTCTAATCCACTGTACTCTATCTCTACTCTACTCCACTCTACTCTATCTCTACTGTACTCCACTGTACTCTACCTCTACTCTACTCTACTGTACTCCACCTCTACTGTGCTCCACTGTACTCCACTGTACTCTAGCTCTACTGTGCTCCACTGTACTCTACCTCTACTGTACTCCACTGTACTCTACATCTACTGTCCTCCACTGTACTCTACTTCTACTGTACTCCACTGTACTCTACCTCTACTGTACTCCACTGTACTCTACCTCTACTGTACTCCACTGTATTCTACCTCTACTGTGCTCTACTGTACCCTACCTCTACTGTACTGTACTGTTCTCTACCTCTACTGTACTCTACTGTACTCCACCTCTACTTTGCTCCACTGTACTCCACTGTCCTCTACCTCTACTGTGCTCCACTGCACTCTACCTCTACTGTACTCCACTGTACTCTATCTCTACTGTGCTCCACTGTACTCTACCTCTACTGTACTCCACTGTACTCTATCTCTACTGTTCTCCACTGTACTCTACCTCTACTGTGCTCCACTGTACTCCACTGTACTCTATCTCTACTGTGATCCACTGTACTCTACCTCTGCTGTGCTCCACTGTACTCTATCTCTACTCTACTCCACTGTACTCTATCTCTATTTTACTCCACTGTACTCTACCTCTAGTGTACTCTACTGTACTCCACCTCTACTGTGCTCCACTGTACTCCAGTGTACTCTTCCTCTACTGTACTCCACTGTACTCTATCTCTACTGTTCTCCACTGTACTCTACCTCTACTGTGCTTTACTGTACTCTACTCTACTGTGCTCCACTGTACTCTATTTCTACTGTACCCCACTGTACTCTACCTCTACTGTGCTCCACTGTACTCTACCTCTACTGTGCTCCACTGTACACTACCTCTACTGTACTCCACTGTACTCTACCTCTACTGTGCTCCACTGTACTCTACCTCTACTCTGCTCCACTGTACTCTACCTCTACTGTGCTCTACTGTACTCTACCTCAACTATACTCCACTGTACTCTACCTCTACTGTACTCCACTGTACTCTACCTCTACTCTGCTCTACTGTGCTCTACCTCTACTGTGCTCCACTGTACTCTACCTCTACTGTGGTCTACTGTACTCTATCTCTACTGTGCTCCACTGTACTAAACCTCTACTGTACTCCACTGTACTCCACCTCTACAGTGCTCCACTGTACTCTACCTCTACTGTCCTCCACTGTACACTAGCTCTACTCTGCTCTACTGTACTCTATCTCTACTGTGCTCCACTGTACTCTACCTCTACTGTACTCCACTGTAGTCTACCTAAACTATACTCCACTGTACTCTACCTCAACTGTGCTCCACTGTACTCTACCTCAACTATACTCCACGGTACTCTATCTCTACTCTAATCCACTGTACTCTATCTCTACTCTACTCCACTCTACTCTATCTCTACTGTACTCCACTGTACTCTACCTCTACTGTGCTCCACTGTACACTACCTCTACTGTACTCCACTGTACTCTACCTCTACTGTGCTCCACTGTACTCTACCTCTACTCTGCTCCACTGTACTCTACCTCTACTATGCTCCACTGTACTCTATCTCTACTGTACTCCACTGTACTCTACCTCCACAGTGCTCCACTGTGCTCTACCTCTACTGTACTCCACTGTACTCTACCTCTACTCTGCTCTACTGTACTCTACTCTAATGTGCTCCACTGTACTCTATTTCTACTGTACCCCACTGTACTCTACCTCTACTGTGCTCCACTGTACTCTACCTCTACTGAGCTCCACTGTACACTACCTCTACTGTACTCCACTGTACTCTACCTCTACTGTGCTCCACTGTACTCTACCTCTACTGTGCTCTACTGTACTCTATCTCTACTGTGCTCCACTGTACTCTACCTCTACTGTACTCCACTGTACTCCACCTCTACAGTGCTCCACTGTACTCTACCTCTACTGTCCTCCACTGTACTCTACCTCTACTCTGCTCTACTGTACTCTATCTCTACTGTGCTCCACTGTACTCTACCTCTACTGTACTCCACTGTAGTCTACCTAAACTATACTCCACTGTACTCTACCTCCACTGTGCTCCACTGTACTCTACCTCAACTATACTCCACTGTACTCTATCTCTACTCTAATCCACTGTACTCTATCTCTACTCTACTCCACTCTACTCTACTCTATCTCTACTGTACTCCACTGTACTCTACCTCTACTCTACTCTACTCTACTCCACCTCTACTGTGCTCCACTGTACTCCACTGTACTCTAGCTCTACTGTGCTCCACTGTACTCTACCTCTACTGTACTCCACTGTACTCTACATCTACTGTGCTCCACTGTACTCTACCTCTACTGTACTCCACTGTACTCTACCTCTACTGTACTCCACTGTACTCTACCTCTACTGTACTCCACTGTATTCTACCTCTACTGTGCTCTACTGTACCATACCTCTACTGTACTCCACTGTACTCTACCTCTACTGTACTGTACTGTTCTCTACCTCTACTGTACTCTACTGTACTCCACCTCTACTGTGCTCCACTGTACTCCACTGTACTCTACCTCTACTGTGCTCCACTGCACTCTACCTCTACTGTACTCCACTGTACTATATCTCTACTGTGCTCCACTGTACTCTACCTCTACTGTACTCCAATGTACTCTATCTCTACTGTTCTCCACTGTACTCTACCTCTACTGTGCTCCACTGTACTCCACTGTACTCTATCTCTACTGTGATCCACTGTACTCTACCTCTGCTTTGCTCCACTGTACTCTATCTCTACTCTACTCCACTGTACTCTATCTCTATTTTACTCCACTGTACTCTACCTCTAGTGTACTCTACTGTACTCCACCTCTACTGTGCTCCACTGTACTCCAGTGTACTCTTCCTCTACTGTACTACACTGTACTCTATCTCTACTGTGCTCCACTGTACTCTACCTCTACTGTGCTTTACTGTACTCTACTCTACTCTGCTCCACTGTACTCTATTTCTACTGTACCCCACTGTACTCTACCTCTACTGTGCTCCACTGTACTCTACCTCTACTGTGCTCCACTGTACACTACCTCTACTGTACTCCACTGTACTCTACCTCTACTGTGCTCCACTGTACTCTACCTCTACTCTGCTCCACTGTACTCTACCTCTACTGTGCTCTACTGTACTCTACCTCAACTATACTCCACTGTACTCTACCTCTACTGTACTCCACTGTACTCTACCTCTACTCTGCTCTACTGTGCTCTACCTCTACTGTGCTCCACTGTACTCTACCTCTACTGTGGTCTACTGTACTCTATCTCTACTGTGCTCCACTGTACTAAACCTCTACTGTACTCCACTGTACTCCACCTCTACAGTGCTCCACTGTACTCTACCTCTACTGTCCTCCACTGTACTCTACCTCTACTCTGCTCTACTGTACTCTATCTCTACTGTGCTCCACTGTACTCTACCTCTACTGTACTCCACTGTAGTCTATCTCTACTGTACTCCACTGTACTCTACCTCCACAGTGCTCCACTGTGCTCTACCTCTACTGTACTCCACTGTACTCTACCTCTACTCTGCTCTACTGTACTCTACTCTACTGTGCTCCACTGTACTCTATTTCTACTGTACCCCACTGTACTCTACCTCTACTGTGCTCCACTGTACTCTACCTCTACTGAGCTCCACTGTACACTACCTCTACTGTACTCCACTGTACTCTACCTCTACTGTGCTCCACTGTACTCTACCTCTACTGTGCTCTACTGTACTCTATCTCTACTGTGCTCCACTGTACTCTACCTCTACTGTACTCCACTGTACTCCACCTCTACAGTGCTCCACTGTACTCTACCTCTACTGTCCTCCACTGTACTCTACCTCTACTCTGCTCTACTGTACTCTATCTCTACTGTGCTCCACTGTACTCTACCTCTACTGTACTCCACTGTAGTCTACCTAAACTATACTCCACTGTACTCTACCTCCACTGTGCTCCACTGTACTCTACCTCAACTATACTCCACTGTACTCTATCTCTACTCTAATCCACTGTACTCTATCTCTACTCTACTCCACTCTACTCTACTCTATCTCTACTGTACTCCACTGTACTCTACCTCTACTCTACTCTACTCTACTCCACCTCTACTGTGCTCCACTGTACTCCACTGTACTCTAGCTCTACTGTGCTCCACTGTACTCTACCTCTACTGTACTCCACTGTACTCTACATCTACTGTGCTCCACTGTACTCTACCTCTACTGTACTCCACTGTACTCTACCTCTACTGTACTCCACTGTACTCTACCTCTACTGTACTCCACTGTATTCTACCTCTACTGTGCTCTACTGTACCATACCTCTACTGTACTCCACTGTACTCTACCTCTACTGTACTGTACTGTTCTCTACCTCTACTGTACTCTACTGTACTCCACCTCTACTGTGCTCCACTGTACTCCACTGTACTCTACCTCTACTGTGCTCCACTGCACTCTACCTCTACTGTACTCCACTGTACTATATCTCTACTGTGCTCCACTGTACTCTACCTCTACTGTACTCCAATGTACTCTATCTCTACTGTTCTCCACTGTACTCTACCTCTACTGTGCTCCACTGTACTCCACTGTACTCTATCTCTACTGTGATCCACTGTACTCTACGTCTGCTTTGCTCCACTGTACTCTATCTCTACTCTACTCCACTGTACTCTATCTCTATTTTACTCCACTGTACTCTACCTCTAGTGTACTCTACTGTACTCCACCTCTACTGTGCTCCACTGTACTCCAGTGTACTCTTCCTCTACTGTACTACACTGTACTCTATCTCTACTGTGCTCCACTGTACTCTACCTCTACTGTGCTTTACTGTACTCTACTCTACTCTGCTCCACTGTACTCTATTTCTACTGTACCCCACTGTACTCTACCTCTACTGTGCTCCACTGTACTCTACCTCTACTGTGCTCCACTGTACACTACCTCTACTGTACTCCACTGTACTCTACCTCTACTGTGCTCCACTGTACTCTACCTCTACTCTGCTCCACTGTACTCTACCTCTACTGTGCTCTACTGTACTCTACCTCAACTATACTCCACTGTACTCTACCTCTACTGTACTCCACTGTACTCTACCTCTACTCTGCTCTACTGTGCTCTACCTCTACTGTGCTCCACTGTACTCTACCTCTACTGTGGTCTACTGTACTCTATCTCTACTGTGCTCCACTGTACTAAACCTCTACTGTACTCCACTGTACTCCACCTCTACAGTGCTCCACTGTACTCTACCTCTACTGTCCTCCACTGTACTCTACCTCTACTCTGCTCTACTGTACTCTATCTCTACTGTGCTCCACTGTACTCTACCTCTACTGTACTCCACTGTAGTCTACCTAAACTATACTCCACTGTACTCTACCTCCACTGTGCTCCACTGTACTCTACCTCAACTATACTCCACCGTACTCTATCTCTACTCTAATCCACTGTACTCTATCTCTACTCTACTCCACTCTACTCTATCTCTACTGTACTCCACTGTACTCTACCTCTACTGTGCTCCACTGTACACTACCTCTACTGTACTCCACTGTACTCTACCTCTACTGTGCTCCACTGTACTCTACCTCGACTCTGCTCCACTGTACTCTACCTCTACTGTGCTCCACTGTACTCTATCTCTACTGTACTCCACTGTACTCTACCTCCACAGTGCTCCACTGTGCTCTACCTCTACTGTACTCCACTGTACTCTACCTCTACTCTGCTCTACTGTACTCTACTCTACTGTGCTCCACTGTACTCTATTTCTACTGTACCCCACTGTACTCTACCTCTACTGTGCTCCACTGTACTCTACCTCTACTGTGCTCTACTGTACTCTACTCTATTGTGCTCCACTCTACTCTATTTCTACTGTACCCCACTGTACTCTACCTCTACTGTGCTCCACTGTACTCTACCTCTACTGTGCTCCACTGTACACTACCTCTACTGTACTCCACTGTACTCTACCTCTACTGTGCTCCACTGTACTCTACCTCTACTGTGCTCCACTGTACTCTACCTCTACTGTGCTCCACTGTACTCTATCTCTACTGTACTCCACTGTACTCTACCTCTACAGTGATCCACTGTGCTCTACCTCTACTGTACTCCACTGTACTCTACCTCTACTCTGCTCTACTGTGCTCTACCTATACTGTACTTCACTGTACTCTACCTCTACTTTACTCCACTGTAGTCCACCTCAACTATACTCCACTGTACTCTACCTCTACTGTGCTCCACTGTACTCTACCTCTACTGTGCTCCACTGTACTCTACCTCTACTGTACTCCACTGTACTATACCTCTACTGTACTCCACTGTATTCTACCTCTACTGTAGTCTACTGTACTCTACCTCTACTGTACTCCACTGTACTCTACCTCTACTGTACTGTAAGGTTCTCTACCTCTACTGTACTCTACTGTACTCTACCTCTACTGTGCTCCACTGTACTCCACTGTACTCTACCTCTACTGTACTCCACTGTACTCTATCTCTACTGTTCTCCACTGTACTCTACCTCTCCTGTGCTCCACTGTACTACACTGTACTCTATCTCTACTGTGATCCACTGTACTCTACCTCTACTGTACTCTACTGTACTCTACCTCTACTGTACTCCAGTGTACTCTACCTCTACTCTGATCTACTGTACTCTACCTCTACTCTACTCTACTGTACTCTACCTCTACTGTGCTCCACTGTACTCCACTGTACTCTAGCTCTACTTTGCTCCACTGTACTCTACCTCTACTGTGCTCTACTGTACTCTATCTCTACTGTGCTCCACTGTACTCTACCTCTACTGTACTCCACTGTACTCCACCTCTACAGTGCTCCACTGTACTCTACCTCTACTGTACTCCACTGTATTCTACCTCTACTCTGCTCTACTGTACTCTATCTCTACTGTGCTCTACTGTACTCTACCTCTATTATACTCCACTGTACTCTACCTCTACTGTGCTCCACTGTACTCTACCTTTACTGTGCTCCACTGTACACTACCTCTACTGTAGTCCACTGTACTCTACCTCTACTGTGCTCCACTCTACTCTACCTCTACTGTGCTCAGCTGTACTCTACCTCTACTGTACTCCACTGTACTCTACCTCTACTATACTCCACTGCACTTATCTCTACTGTGCTCCACTGTACTCTATCTCTACCGTAGTCCACTGTACTCTACCTCTACTATACTCTACTGTACTCCACCTCTACTGTACTCCACTGTAGTCTACCTCAACTATACTCCACTGTACTCTACCTCTACTGTGCTCCACTTTACTCTACTCTACTCTGCTCTACTGTACTCTATCTCTACTGTACTCCACTATACTCTACCTCCACTGTACTCCACTGTACTCTAGCTCTACTGTGCTCCACTGTACTCTACCTCTACTGTACTCCACTGTACTCTACATCTACTGTGCTCCACTGTACTCTACCTCTACTGTACTCCACTGTACTCTACCTCTACTGTACTCCACTGTACTCTACCTCTACTGTACTCCACTGTATTCTACCTCTACTGTGCTCTACTGTACTCTACCTCTACTGTACTCCACTGTAATCTACCTCTACTGTACTGTACTGTTCTCTACCTCTACTGTACTCTACTGTACTCCACCTCTACTGTGCTCCACTGTACTCCACTGTACTCTACCTCTACTGTGCTCCACTGTACTCTACCTCTACTGTACTCCACTGTACTCTATCTCTACTGTGCTCCACTGTACTCTACCTCTACTGTACTCCACTGTACTCCACTGTACTCTATCTCTACTGTGATCCACTGTACTCTACCTCTGCTGTGCTCCACTGTACTCTATCTCTACTCTACTCCACTGTACTCTATCTCTATTTTACTCCACTGTACTCTACCTCTAGTGTACTCTACTGTACTCCACCTCTACTGTGCTCCACTGTACTCCACTGTACTCTTCCTCTACTGTACTCCACTGTACTCTATCTCTACTGTGCTCTACTGTACTCTACTCTACTGTGCTCCACTGTACTCTATTTCTACTGTACCCCATTGTACTCTACCTCTACTGTGCTCCACTGTACTCTACCTCTACTGTGCTCCACTGTACAATACCTCTACTGTACTCCACTGTACTCTACCTCTACTGTGCTCCACTGTACTCTACCTCTACTCTGCTCCACTGTACTCTACCTCTACTGTGCTCCACTGTACTCTATCTCTACTGTACTCCACTGTACTCTACCTCCACAGTGCTCCACTGTGCTCTACCTCTACTGTACTCCACTGTACTCTACCTCTACTCTGCTCTACTGTGCTCTACCTCTACTGTACTCCACTGTACTCTACCTCTACTCTGCTCTACTGTACTCTATCTCTACTGTGCTCCACTGTACTTTACCTCTACTGTACTCCTCTGTAGTCTACCTCAACTATACTCCACTGTACTCTACCTCTACTGTGCTCCACTGTACTCTACCTCTACTGTACTCCACTCTACTCTATCTCTACTGTGCTCCACTGTACTTTACCTCTACTGTACTCCACTGTACTCTATCTCTACTGTTCTCCACTGTACTCTACCTCTACTGTGCTCCACTGTACTTCACTGTACTCTATCTCTACTGTGATCCACTGTACTCTACCTCTGCTGTGCTCCACTGTACTCTATCTCTACTCTACTCCACTGTACTCTATCTCTATTGTACTCCACTGTACTCTACCTCTACTGTACTCTACTGTACTCCACCTCTAGTGTGCTCCACTGTACTCCACTGTACTCTTCCTCTAGTGTACTCCACTGTACTCTATCTCTACTGTGCTCCACTGTACTCTACCTCTACTGTGCTCTACTGTACTCTACTCTATTGTGCTGCACTGTACTCTATTTCTACTGTACCCCACTGTACTCTACCTCTACTGTGCTCCACTGTACTCTACCTCTACTGTGCTCCACTGTACACTACCTCTACTGTACTCCACTGTACTCTACCTCTACTCTGCTCCACTGTACTCTACCTCTACTGTGCTCCACTGTACTCTACCTCTACTGTGCTCCACTGTACTCTATCTCTACTGTACTCCACTGTACTCTACATCTACAGTGATCCACTGTGCTCTACCTCTACTGTACTTCACTGTACTCTACCTCTACTCTGCTCTACTGTGCTCTACCTATACTGTACTTCACTGTACTCTACCTCTACTCTGCTCTACTGTACTCTATCTCTACTGTGCTCCACTGTACTCTACCTCTACTGTACTCCACTGTAGTCCACCTCAACTATACTCAACTGTACTCTACCTCTACTGTGCTCCACTGTACTCTACCTCTAATGTGCTCTACTGTACTCTACTCTACTGTGCTCCACTGTACTCTATTTCTACTGTACCCCACTGTACTCTACCTCTACTCTGCTCCACTGTACTCTACCTCTACTGTGCTCCACTGTACACTACCTCTACTGTACTCCACTGTACTTTACCTCTACTGTGCTCCACTGTACTCTACCTCTACTGTACTCCACTGTAGTCTACCTAAACTATACTCCACTGTACTCTACCTCCACTGTGCTCCACTGTACTCTACCTCAACTATACTCCACTGTACTCTATCTCTACTCTAATCCACTGTACTCTATGTCTACTCTACTCCACTCTACTCTATCTCTACTGTACTCCACTGTACTCTACCTCTACTCTACTCTACTTTACTCCACCTCTACTGTGCTCCACTGTACTCCACTGTACTCTAGCTCTACTGTGCTCCACTGTACTCTACCTCTACTGTACTCCACTGTACTCTACATCTACTGTGCTCCACTGTACTCTACCTCTACTGTACTCCACTGTATTCTACCTCTACTGTGCTCTACTGTACCCTACCTCTACTGTACTCCACTGTACTCTACCTCTACTGTACTGTACTGTACTGTTCTCTACCTCTACTGTACTCTACTGTACTCCACCTCTACTGTGCTCCACTGTACTCCACTGTACTCTACATCTACTGTGCTCCAATGCACGCTACCTCTACTGTACTCCACTGTACTCTATCTCTACTGTGCTCCACTGTACTCTACCTCTACTGTACTCCACTGTACTCTATCTCTACTGTTCTCATCTGTACTCTACATCTACTGTGATCCACTGTACTCCACTGTACTCTATCTCTACTGTGATTCACTGTAATCTACCTCTGCTGTGCTCCACTGTACTCTATCTCTACTCTACTCCACTGTCCTCTATCTCTATTGTACTCCACTGTACTCTACCTCTACTGTACTCTACTGTACTCCACCTCTTCTGTGCTCCACTGTACTCCACTGTACTCTTCCTCTACTGTACTCCACTGTACTCTATCTCTACTGTACTGTACTGTTCTCTACCTCTACTGTACTCTACTGTACTCCACCTCTACTGTGCTCCACTGTACTCCACTGTACTCTACCTCTTCTGTGCTCCACTGTACTCCACTGTACTCTTCCTCTACTGTACTCCACTGTACTCTATCTCTACTGTACTGTACTGTTCTCTACCTCTACTGTACTCTACTGTACTCCACCTCTACTGTGCTCCACTGTACTCCACTGTACTCTACCTCTACTGTGCTCCAATGCACGCTACCTCTACTGTACTCCACTGTACTCTATCTCTACTGTGCTCCACTGTACTCTACCTCTACTGTACTCCACTGTACTCTATCTCTACTGTTCTCATCTGTACTCTACATCTACTGTGATCCACTGTACTCCACTGTACTCTATCTCTACTGTACTCCACTGTACTCTACCTCTACTGTGCTCCACTGTACTCTACCTCTACTGTACTCCACTGTACTCTACCTCTACAGTGCTCCACTCTGCTCTACCTCTACTCTACTCCACTGTACTCTACCTCTACTCTACTCTACTGTACTCTACCTCTACTGTACTCCACTGTACTCTACCTCTACTATACTCCACTGTACTCTACCTCTACTGTGCTCCACTGTACTCTACCTCTAATATGTGCCACTCTACTCTACCTTTACTGTACTCCACTGTACTCTACCTCTACTCTGCTCTACTCTACTCTATCTCTACTGTGCTCCACTGTACTCTACCTCTACTGTACTCCACTGTAGTCTACCTCAACTATACTCCACTGTACTCTACCTCTACTGTGCTCCACTGTACTCTACCTCTACTGTGCTCTACTGTACTCTATCTCTACTGTGCTCCACTGTACTCTACCTCTACTGTACTCCACTGTACTCCACCTCTACAGTGCTCCACTGTACTTTACCTCTACTGTCCTCCACTGTACTCTACCTCTACTCTGCTCTACTGTACTCTATCTCTACTGTGCTCCACTGTACTCTACCTCTACTGTACTCCACTGTAGTCTACCTAAACTATACTCCACTGTACTCTACCTCCACTGTGCTCCACTGTACTCTACCTCAACTATACTCCACTGTACTCTATCTCTACTCTAATCCACTGTACTCTATCTCTACTCTAGTCCACTCTACTCTATCTCTACTGTACTCCACTGTACTCTACCTCTACTCTAATCCACTGTACTCTATCTCTACTCTACTCCACTCTACTCTATCTCTACTGTACTCCACTGTACTCTACCTCTACTCTACTCTACTGTACTCCACCTCTACTGTGCTCCACTGTACTCCACTGTACTCTAGCTCTACTGTGCTCCACTGTACTCTACCTCTACTGTACTCCACTGTACTCTACATCTACTGTCCTCCACTGTACTCTACCTCTACTGTACTCCACTGTACTCTACCTCTACTGTACTCCACTGTACTCTACCTCTACTGTACTCCACTGTATTCTACCTCTACTGTGCTCTACTGTACCCTACCTCTACTGTACTCCACTGTACTCTACCTCTACTGTACTCCAATGTACTCTACCTCTACTCTGCTCCACTGTACTCTACCTCTACTGTGCTCCACTGTACACTACCTCTACTGTACTCCACTGTACTCTACCTCTACTGTACTCCAATGTACTCTACCTCTACTCTGCTCCACTGTACTCTACCTCTACTGTGCTCCACTGTACACTACCTCTACTGTACTCCACTGTACTCTACCTCTACTGTGCTCCACTGTACTCTACCTCTACTGTACTCCACTGTAGTCTACCTAAACTATACTCCACTGTACTCTACCTCCACTGTGCTCCACTGTACTCTACCTCAACTATACTCCACTGTACTCTATCTCTACTCTAATCCACTGTACTCTATCTCTACTCTACTCCACTCTACTCTATCTCTACTGTACTCCACTGTACTCTACCTCTACTCTAATCCACTGTACTCTATCTCTACTCTACTCCACTCTACTCTATCTCTACTGTACTCCACTGTACTCTACCTCTACTCTACTCTACTGTACTCCACCTCTACTGTGCTCCACTGTACTCCACTGTACTCTAGCTCTACTGTGCTCCACTGTACTCTACCTCTACTGTACTCCACTGTACTCTACATCTACTGTCCTCCACTGTACTCTACCTCTACTGTACTCCACTGTACTCTACCTCTACTGTACTCCACTGTACTCTACCTCTACTGTACTCCACTGTATTCTACCTCTACTGTGCTCTACTGTACCCTACCTCTACTGTACTCCACTGTACTCTACCTCTACTGTACTGTACTGTTCTCTACCTCTACTGTACTCTACTGTACTCCACCTCTACTTTGCTCCACTGTACTCCACTGTCCTCTACCTCTACTGTGCTCCACTGCACTCTACCTCTACTGTACTCCACTGTACTCTATCTCTACTGTGCTCCATTGTACTCTACCTCTACTGTACTCCACTGTACTCTATCTCTACTGTTCTCCACTGTACTCTACCTCTACTGTGCTCCACTGTACTCCACTGTACTCTATCTCTACTGTGATCCACTGTACTCTACCTCTGCTGTGCTCCACTGTACTCTATCTCTACTCTACTCCACTGTACTCTATCTCTATTTTACTCCACTGTACTCTACCTCTAGTGTACTCTACTGTACTCCACCTCTACTGTGCTCCACTGTACTCCAGTGTACTCTTCCTCTACTGTACTCCACTGTACTCTATCTCTACTGTTCTCCACTGTACTCTACCTCTACTGTGCTTTACTGTACTCTACTCTACTGTGCTCCACTGTACTCTATTTCTACTGTACCCCACTGTACTCTACCTCTACTGTGCTCCACTGTACTCTACCTCTACTGTGCTCCACTGTACACTACCTCTACTGTACTCCACTGTACTCTACCTCTACTGTGCTCCACTGTACTCTACCTCTACTCTGCTCCACTGTACTCTACCTCTACTGTGCTCTACTGTACTCTACCTCAACTATACTCCACTGTACTCTACCTCTACTGTACTCCACTGTACTCTACCTCTACTCTGCTCTACTGTGCTCTACCTCTACTGTGCTCCACTGTACTCTACCTCTACTGTGGTCTACTGTACTCTATCTCTACTGTGCTCCACTGTACTAAACCTCTACTGTACTCCACTGTACTCCACCTCTACAGTGCTCCACTGTACTCTACCTCTACTGTCCTCCACTGTACACTAGCTCTACTCTGCTCTACTGTACTCTATCTCTACTGTGCTCCACTGTACTCTACCTCTACTGTACTCCACTGTAGTCTACCTAAACTATACTCCACTGTACTCTACCTCAACTGTGCTCCACTGTACTCTACCTCAACTATACTCCACGGTACTCTATCTCTACTCTAATCCACTGTACTCTATCTCTACTCTACTCCACTCTACTCTATCTCTACTGTACTCCACTGTACTCTACCTCTACTGTGCTCCACTGTACACTACCTCTACTGTACTCCACTGTACTCTACCTCTACTGTGCTCCACTGTACTCTACCTCTACTCTGCTCCACTGTACTCTACCTCTACTATGCTCCACTGTACTCTATCTCTACTGTACTCCACTGTACTCTACCTCCACAGTGCTCCACTGTGCTCTACCTCTACTGTACTCCACTGTACTCTACCTCTACTCTGCTCTACTGTACTCTACTCTACTGTGCTCCACTGTACTCTATTTCTACTGTACCCCACTGTACTCTACCTCTACTGTGCTCCACTGTACTCTACCTCTACTGAGCTCCACTGTACACTACCTCTACTGTACTCCACTGTACTCTACCTCTACTGTGCTCCACTGTACTCTACCTCTACTGTGCTCTACTGTACTCTATCTCTACTGTGCTCCACTGTACTCTACCTCTACTGTACTCCACTGTACTCCACCTCTACAGTGCTCCACTGTACTCTACCTCTACTGTCCTCCACTGTACTCTACCTCTACTCTGCTCTACTGTACTCTATCTCTACTGTGCTCCACTGTACTCTACCTCTACTGTACTCCACTGTAGTCTACCTAAACTATACTCCACTGTACTCTACCTCCACTGTGCTCCACTGTACTCTACCTCAACTATACTCCACTGTACTCTATCTCTACTCTAATCCACTGTACTCTATCTCTACTCTACTCCACTCTACTCTACTCTATCTCTACTGTACTCCACTGTACTCTACCTCTACTCTACTCTACTCTACTCCACCTCTACTGTGCTCCACTGTACTCCACTGTACTCTAGCTCTACTGTGCTCCACTGTACTCTACCTCTACTGTACTCCACTGTACTCTACATCTACTGTGCTCCACTGTACTCTACCTCTACTGTACTCCACTGTACTCTACCTCTACTGTACTCCACTGTACTCTACCTCTACTGTACTCCACTGTATTCTACCTCTACTGTGCTCTACTGTACCATACCTCTACTGTACTCCACTGTACTCTACCTCTACTGTACTGTACTGTTCTCTACCTCTACTGTACTCTACTGTACTCCACCTCTACTGTGCTCCACTGTACTCCACTGTACTCTACCTCTACTGTGCTCCACTGCACTCTACCTCTACTGTACTCCACTGTACTATATCTCTACTGTGCTCCACTGTACTCTACCTCTACTGTACTCCAATGTACTCTATCTCTACTGTTCTCCACTGTACTCTACCTCTACTGTGCTCCACTGTACTCCACTGTACTCTATCTCTACTGTGATCCACTGTACTCTACCTCTGCTTTGCTCCACTGTACTCTATCTCTACTCTACTCCACTGTACTCTATCTCTATTTTACTCCACTGTACTCTACCTCTAGTGTACTCTACTGTACTCCACCTCTAGTGTGCTCCACTGTACTCCACTGTACTCTTCCTCTACTGTACTCCACTGTACTCCATCTCTACTGTGCTCCACTGTACTCTACCTCTACTGTGCTCTACTTTACTCTACTCTACTGTGCTCCACTGTACTCTATTTCTACTGTACCCCACTGTACTCTACCTCTACTGTGCTCCACTGTACTTTACCTCTACTGTGCTCCACTGTACACTACCTCTACTGTACTCCACTGTACTCTACCTCTACTGTGCTCCACTGTACTCTACCTCTACTCTGCTCCACTGTACTCTACTTCTACTGTGCTCCACTGTACTCTATCTCTACTGTACTCCACTGTACTCTACCTCCACAGTGCTCCACTGTGCTCTACCTCTACTGTACTCCACTTTACTCTACCTCTACTCCGCTCTACTGTGCTCTACCTCTACTGTACTCCACTGAACTCTACCTCTACTCTGCTCTACTGTACTCTATCTCTACTGTGCTCCACTGTACTCTACCTCTACTGTACTCCTCTGTAGTCTACCTCAACTATACTCCACTGTACTCTACCTCTACTGTGCTCCACTGTACTCTACCTCTACTGCACTCCACTCTACTCTATCTCTACTGTGCTCCACTGTACTCTACCTCTACTGTACTCCACTGTACTCTATCTGTACTGTTCTCAACTGTACTCTACCTCTACTGTGCTCCACTGTACTTCACTGTACTCTATCTCTACTGTGATCCACTGTACTCTACCTCTTCTGTGCTCCACTGTACTCTATCTCTACTCTACTCCACTGTACTCTATCTCTATTGTACTCCACTGTACTCTACCTCTACTGTACTCTACTGTACTCCACCTCTAGTGTGCTCCACTGTACTCCACTGTACTCTTACTCTACTGTACTCCACTGTAGTCTATCTCTACTGTGCTCCACTGTACTCTACCTCTACTTTGCTCTACTGTACTCTACTCTATTGTGCTCCACTGTACTCTATTTCTACTGTACCCCACTGCACTCTACCTCTACTGTGCTCCACTGTACTCTACCTCTACTGTGCTCCACTGTACACTACCTCTACTGTACTCCACTGTACTCTACCTCTACTGTACTCCACTGTACTCTACCTCTACAGTGATCCACTGTGCTCTACCTCTACTGTACTCCACTGTACTCTACCTCTACTCTGCTCTACTGTGCTCTACCTATACTGTACTTCACTGTACTCTACCTCTACTCTGCTCTACTGTACTCTATCTCTACTGTGCTCCACTGTACTCTACCTCTACTGTACTCCACTGTAGTCCACCTCAACTATACTCCACTGTACTCTATCTCTACTGTGATCCACTGCACTCTACCTCTGCTGTGCTCCACTGTACTCTATCTCTACTCTACTCCACTGTACTCTACCTCTACTGTACTCCACTGTACTCTACCTCTACTGTACTCCACTCTACTCTACCTCTGCTGTGCTCCACTGTACTCTACCTCTAATGTACTCCACTGTACTCTACCTCTACTGTACTCCACTGTACTCTACCTCTACTGTACTCCACTCTACCCTACCTCTACTGTGCTCCACTGTACTCTACCTCTACTGTACTCCACTGTACTCTACCTCTACTATACTCCACTGCACTTATCTCTACTGTGTTCGACTGTACTCTATCTCTACTTTACTCCACTGTACTCTATCTCTACTGTACTACACTGTACTCTTCCTCTACTGTGCTCCACTGTACTCTATCTCTACTGTGCTCTACTGTACTCTATCTTTACTGTGCTCTACTGTACTCTACCTTTACTATACTCCACTGTACTCTACCTCTACTGTGCTCCACTGTACTCTACCTCTACTGTGCTCCACTGTACTCTACCTCTACTGTGCTCCACTGTACTCTATCTCAACTGTACTCCACTGTACTCTACCTCTACTGTGCTCTACTGTACTCTACTCTATTGTGCTCCACTGTACTCTATTTCTACTGTACCCCACTGTACTCTACCTCTACTGTGCTCCACTGTACTCTACCTCTACTGTGCTCCACTGTACACTACCTCTACTGTACTCCACTGTACTCTACATCTACTGTGCTCCACTGTACTCTACCTCTACTGTGCTCCACTGTACTCTACCTCTACTGTGCTCCACTGTACTCTATCTCTACTGTACTCCACTGTACTCTACCTCTACAGTGATCCACTGTGCTCTACCTCTACTGTACTCCACTGTACTCTACCTCTACAGTGATCCACTGTGCTCTACCTCTACTGTACTCCACTGTACTCTACCTCTACTCTGCTCTACTGTGCTCTACCTATACTGTACTTCACTGTACTCTACCTCTGCTCTGCTCTACTGTACTCTATCTCTACTGTGCTCCACTGTACTCTACCTCTACTTTACTCCACTGTAGTCCACCTCAACTATACTCCACTGTACTCTACCTCTACTGTGCTCCACTGTACTCTACCTCTACTGTGCTCCACTGTACTCTACCTCTACTGTACTCCACTGTACTATACCTCTACTGTACTCCACTGTACTCTACCTCTACTGTACTCCACTGTATTCTACCTCTACTGTGCTCTACTGTACTCTACCTCTACTGTACTCCACTGTACTCTACCTCTACTGTACTGTACTGTTCTCTACCTCTACTGTACTCTACTGTACTCCACCTCTACTGTGCTCCACTGTACTCCACTGTACTCTACCTCTACTGTACTCCACTGTACTCTATCTCTACTGTTCTCCACTGTACTCTACCTCTACTGTGCTCCACTGTACTACACTGTACTCTATCTCTACTGTGATCCACTGTACTCTACCTCTGCTGTGCTCCACTTTACTCTATCTCTACTCTACTCCACTGTACTCTATCTCTATTGTACTCCACTGTACTCTACCTCTACTGTACTCTACTGTACTCCACCTCTACTGTGCTCCACTGTACTCCACTGTACTCTTCCTCTACTGTACTCCACTGTACTCTACCTCTACTGTGCTCCACTGTACTCTACCTCTAATGTGCTCTACTGTACTCTACTCTACTGTGCTCCATTGTACTCTATTTCTACTGTACCCCACTGTACTCTACCTCTACTGTGCTCCACTGTACTCTACCTCTACTGTGCTCCACTGTACACTACCTCTACTGTACTCCACTGTATTCTACCTCTACTGTGCTCCACTGTACTCTACCTCTACTGTGCTCCACTGTACTCTACCTCTACTTTGCTCCACTGTACTCTATCTCTACTGTACTCCACTGTACTCTACCTCTACTCTGCTCTACTGTTCTCTACCTCTACTGTACTCCATTGTACTCTACCTCTACTCTGCTCTACTGTACTCTATCTCTACTGTGCTCCACTGTACTCTACCTCTACTGCACTCCACTGTAGTCTACCTCAACTATACTCCACTGTACTCTACCTCTACTGTGCTCCACTGTAATCTACCTCTACTGTACTCCACTATACTCTACCTCTACTATACTCCACTGTACTCTACCTCTACTGTGATCTACTGTACTCTATCTCTACTATGCTCAACTGTACTCTACCTCTACTGTACTCCACTGTACTCTACCTCTACTCTGCTCTATTTTACTCTATCTCTACTGTGCTCCACTGTACTCTACCTCTACTGTACTCCACTGTACTCCACCTCTACAGTGTTCTACTGTACTCTACCTCTACTGTACTCCACTGTACTCTACCTCTACTCTGCTCCACTGTACTTCACTGTACTCTATCTCTACTGTGATCCACTGTACTCTACCTCTGCTGTGCTCCACTGTACTCTATCTCTACTCTACTCCACTGTACTCTATCTCTATTGTACTCCACTGTAGTCTACCTCAACTATACTCCACTGTTCTCTACCTCTACTGTGCTCCACTGTACTCTACCTCAACTATACTCCACTGTACTCTATCTCTACTCTAATCCACTGTACCCTATCTCTACTCTACTCCACTCTACTCTATCTCTACTGTACTCCACTGTACTCTACCTCTACTCTACTCTACTGTACTCCACCTCTACTGTGCTCCACTGTACTCCACTGTACTCTAGCTCTTCTGTGCTCCACTGTACTCTACCTCTACTGTGCTCTACTGTAGTCTATCTCTACTGTGCTCCACTGTACTCTACTTCTACTGTACTCCACTGTACTCCACCTCTACAGTGCTCCACTGTACTCTACCTCTACTGTACTCCACTGTATTCTACCTCTACTCTGCTCTACTGTACTCTATCTCTACTGTGCTCTACTGTACTCTACCTCTATTATACTCCACTGTACTCTACCTCTATTGTGCTCCACTGTACTCTACCTCTACTGTGCTCCACTGTACACTACATCTACTGTAGTCCACTGTACTCTACCTCTACTGTGCTCCACTCTACTCTACCTCTACTCTGCTAAGCTGTACTCTACCTCTACTGTACTCCATTGTACTCTACCTCTACTATACTCCACTGCACTTATCTCTACTGTGCTCCACTGTACTCTATCTCTACTGTAGTCCACTGTACTCTACCTCTACTATACTCTACTGTACTCCACCTCTACTGTACTCCACTGTAGTCTACCTCAACTATACTCCACTCTACTCTACCTCTACTGTTCTCCACTGTACTCTACCTCTACTCTGCTCTACTGTACTCTAGCTCTACTTTGCTCCACTGTACTCTACCTCTACTGTACTCCACTGTACTCTACATCTACTGTGCTCCACTGTACTCTACCTCTACTGTACTCCACTGTACTCTACCTCTACTGTACTCCACTGTACTCTACCTCTACTGTACTCCACTGTATTCTACCTCTACTGTGCTCTACTGTACTCTACCTCTACTGTACTCCACTGTAATCTACCTCTACTGTACTGTACTGTTCTCTACCTCTACTGTACTCTACTGTACTCCACCTCTACTGTGCTCCACTGTACTCCACTGTACTCTACCTCTACTGTGCTCCACTGTACTCTACTTCTACTGTACTCCACTGTACTCTATCTCTACTGTGCTCCACTGTACTCTACCTCTACTGTACTCCACTGTACTCTATCTCTACTGTTCTCCACTGTACTCTACCTCTACTGTGCTCCACTGTACTCCACTGTACTCTATCTCTACTGTGATCCACTGTACTCTACCTCTGCTGTGCTCCACTGTACTCTATCTCTACTCTACTCCACTGTACTCTATCTCTATTTTACTCCACTGTACTCTACCTCTACTGTACTCTACTGTACTCCACCTCTACTGTGCTCCACTGTACTCCACTGTACTCTTCCTCTACTGTACTCCACTGTACTCTATCTCTACTGTGCTCCACTGTACTCTACCTTTACTGTGCTCTACTGTACTCTACTCTACTGTGCTCCACTGTACTCTATTTCTACTGTACCCCACTGTACTCTACCTCTACTGTGCTTCACTGTACTCTTCTCTACTGTGCTCCACTGTACACTACCTCTACTGTACTCCACTGTACTCTACCTCTACTGTGCTCCACTGTACTCTACCTCTACTGTACTCCACTGTACTCTACCTCTACAGTGCTCCACTCTGCTTTACCTCTACTCTACTCCACTGTACTCTATATCTACTCTGCTCTACTGTACTCTACCTCTACTGTACTCCGCTGTACTCTACCTCTACTATACTCCACTGTACTCTACCTCTACTGTGCTCCACTGTACTCTACCTCTAATGTGCTCCACTCTACTCTACCTTTACTGTACTCCACTGTACTCTAGCTCTACTCTGCTCTACTCTACTCTATCTCTACTGTGCTCCACTGTACTCTACCTCTACTGTACTCCAATGTAGTCTACCTCAACTATACTCCACTGTACTCTACCTCTACTGTGCTCCACTGTACTCTACCTCTACTGTGCTCTACTGTACTCTATCTCTACTGTGCTCCACTGTACTCTACCTCTACTGTACTCCACTGTAGTCTACCTAAACTATACTCCACTGTACTCTACCTCCACTGTGCTCCACTGTACTCTACCTCAACTATACTCCACTGTACTCTATCTCTACTCTAATCCACTGTACCCTATCTCTACTCTACTCCACTCTACTCTATCTCTACTGTACTCCACTGTACTCTACCACTACTATACTCTACTGTACTCCACCTCTTCTGTGCTCCACTGTACTCCACTGTACTCTAGCTCTACTGTGCTCCACTGTACTCTACCTCTACTGTGCTCTACTGTAGTCTATCTCTACTGTGCTCCACTGTACTCTACCTCTACTGTACTCCACTGTACTCCACCTCTACAGTGCTCCACTGTACTCTACCTCTACTGTACTCCACTGTATTCTACCTCTACTCTGCTCTACTGTACTCTACCTCTATTATACTCCACTGTACTCTACCTCTATTGTGCTCCACTGTACTCTACTTCTACTGTGCTCCACTGTACACTACATCTACTGTAGTCCACTGTACTCTACCTCTACTGTGCTCCACTCTACTCTACCTCTACTGTGCTCAGCTGTACTCTACCTCTACTGTACTCCATTGTACTCTACCTCTACTATACTCCACTGCACTTATCTCTACTGTGCTCCACTGTACTCTATCTCTACTGTAGTCCACTGTACTCTACCTCTACTATACTCTACTGTACTCCACCTCTACTGTACTCCAATGTAGTCTACCTCAACTATACTCCACTCTACTCTACCTCTACTGTGCTCCACTATACTCTACCTCTACTCTGCTCTACTGTACTCTATCTCTACTGTACTCCACTATACTCTACCTCCACTGTACTCCACTGTACTCTAGCTCTACTTTGCTCCACTGTACTCTACCTCTACTGTACTCCACTGTACTCTACATCTACTGTGCTCCACTGTACTCTACCTCTATTGTACTCCACTGTACTCTACCTCTACTGTACTCCACTGTACTCTACCTGTACTCTACCTCTACTGTACTCCACTGTACTCTACCTCTACTGTACTCCACTGTATTCTACCTCTACTGTGCTCTACTGTACTCTACCTCTACTGTACTCCACTGTAATCTACCTCTACTGTACTGTACTGTTCTCTACCTCTACTGTACTCTACTGTACTCCAGCTCTACTGTGCTCCACTGTACTCCACTGTACTCTACCTCTACTGTGCTCCAATGTACTCTACCTCTACTGTACTCCACTGTACTCTATCTCTACTGTGCTCCACTGTACTCTACCTCTACTGTACTCCACTGTACTCTATCTCTACTGTTCTCCACTGTACTCTACCTCTACTGTGCTCCACTGTACTCCACTGTACTCTATCTCTACTGTGATCCACTGTACTCTACCTCTGCTGTGCTCCACTGTACTCTATCTCTACTCTACTCCACTGTACTCTATCTCTATTTTACTCCACTGTACTCTACCTCTACTGTACTCTACTGTACTCCACCTCTACTGTGCTCCACTGTACTCCACTGTACTCTTCCTCTACTGTACTCCAATGTACTCTATCTCTACTGTGCTCCACTGTACTCTACCTTTACTGTGCTCTACTGTACTCTACTCTACTGTGCTCCACTGTACTCTATTTCTACTGTACCCCACTGTACTCTACCTCTACTGTGCTCCACTGTACTCTACCTCTACTGTGCTCCACTGTACACTACCTCTACTGTACTCCACTGTACTCTACCTCTACTGTGCTCCACTGTACTCTACCTCTACTGTACTCCACTGTACTCTACCTCTACAGTGCTCCACTCTGCTCTACCTCTACTCTACTCCACTGTACTCTATCTCTACTCTGCTCTACTGAACTCTACCTCTACTGTACTCCGCTGTACTCTACCTCTACTATACTCCACTGTACTCTACCTCTACTGTGCTCCACTGTACTCTACCTCTAATGTGCTCCACTCTACTCTACCTTTACTGTACTCCACTGTACTCTAGCTCTACTCTGCTCTACTCTACTCTATATCTACTGTGCTCCACTGTACTCTACCTCTACTGTACTCCACTGTAGTCTACCTCAACTATACTCCACTGTACTCTACCTCTACTGTGCTCCACTGTACTCTACCTCTACTGTGCTCTACTGTACTCTATCTCTACTGTGCTCCACTGTACTCTACCTCTACTATACTCCACTGTACTCTACCTCTACTGTGCTCCACTGTACTCTACCTCTACTGTGCTCCACTGTACTCTACCTCTATTGTACTCCACTGTACTCCACCTCTACAGTGTTCTACTGTACTCTACCTCTACTGTACTCCACTGTACTCTACCTCTACTCTGCTCTACTGTACTCTATCTCTACTGTGCTCCACTGTACTCTACCTCTACTATACTCCACTGTAGTCTACCTCAACTATACTCCACTGTTCTCTACCTCTACTGTGCTCCACTGTACTCTACCTCAACTATACTCCACTCTACTCTATCTCTACTGTACTCCACTGTACTCTACCTCTACTCTACCCTACTGTACTCCACCTCTACTGTGCTCCACTGTACTCCACTGTACTCTAGCTCTACTGTGCTCCACTGTACTCTACCTCTACTGTGCTCTACTGTAGTCTATCTCTACTGTGCTCCACTGTACTCTACCTCTACTGTACTCCACTGTACTCCACCTCTACAGTGCTCCACTGTACTCTACCTCTACTGTACTCCACTGTATTCTACCTCTACTCTGCTCTACTGTACTCTATCTCTACTGTGCTCTACTGTTCTCTACCTCTATTATACTCCACTGTACTCTACCTCTATTGTGCTCCACTGTACTCTACCTCTACTGTGCTCCACTGTACACTACATCTACTGTAGTCCACTGTTCTCTACCTCTACTGTGCTCCACTCTACTCTACCTCTACTGTGATCAGCTGTACTCTACCTCTACTGTACTCCATTGTACTCTACCTCTACTATACTCCACTGCACTTATCTCTATTGTGCTCCACTGTACTCTATCTCTACTGTAGTCCACTGTACTCTACCTCTACTATACTCTACTGTACTCCACCTCTAATGTACTCCAATGTAGTCTACCTCAACTATACTCCACTCTACTCTACCTCTACTGTGCTCCACTGTACTCTACCTCTACTCTGCTCTACTGTACTCTATCTCTACTGTACTCCACTATACTCTACCTCCACTGTACTCCACTGTACTCTACCTCTACTGTACTCCACTGTACTCTATCTCTACTGTTCTCCACTGTACTCTACCTCTACTGTGCTCCACTGTACTCCACTGTACTCTATCTCTACTGTGATCCACTGTACTCTACCTCTGCTGTGCTCCACTGTACTCTATCTCTACTCTACTCCACTGTACTCTATCTCTATTTTACTCCACTGTACTCTACCTCTACTGTACTCCACCTCTACTGTGCTCCACTGTACTCCACTGTACTCTTCCTCTACTGTACTCCACTGTACTCTATCTCTACTGTGCTCCACTGTACTCTACCTTTACTGTGCTCTACTGTACTCTACTCTACTGTGCTCCACTGTACTCTATTTCTACTGTACCCCACTGTACTCTACCTCTACTGTGCTCCACTGTACTCTACCTCTACTGTGCTCCACTGTACACTGCCTCTACTGTACTCCACTGTACTCTACCTCTACTGTGCTCCACTGTACTCTACCTCTACTGTACTCCACTGTACTCTACCTCTACAGTGCTCCACTCTGCTCTACCTCTACTCTACTCCACTGTACTCTATCTCTAATCTGCTCTACTGTACTCTACCTCTACTGTACTCCGCTGTACTCTACCTCTACTCTGCTCTACTGTTCTCTACATCTACTGTACTCCACTGTACTCTAGCTCTACTCTGCTCTACTGTACTCTATCTCTACTGTGCTCCACTGTACTCTACCTCTACTGTACTCCACTGTAGTCTACCTCAACTATACTCCACTGTACTCTACCTCTACTGTGCTCCACTGTACTCTACCTCTACTGTGCTCTACTGTACTCTATCTCTACTGTGCTCCAATGTACTCTACCTCTACTGTACTCCACTGTACTCCACCTCTACAGTGCTCCACTGTACTCTACCTCTACTGGCCTCCACTGTACTCTACCTCTACTCTGCTCTACTGTACTCTATCTCTACTGTGCTCCACTGTACTCTACCTCTACTGTACTCCACTGTAGTCTACCTAAACTATACTCCACTGTACTCTACCTCCACTGTGCTCCACTGTACTCTACCTCAACTATACTACACTGTACACTATCTCTACTCAACTCCACTCTACTCTATCTCTACTGTACTCCACTGTATTCTACCTCTACTGTGCTCTACTGTACTCTACCTCTACTGTACTCCACTGTACTCTACCTCTACTGTACTGTACTGTTCTCTACCTCTACTGTACTCTACTGTACTCCACCTCTACTGTGCTCCACTGTACTCCACTGTACTCTACCTCTACTGTGCTCCACTGTACTCTACCTCTACTGTACTCCACTGTACTCTATCTCTACTGTGCTCCACTGTACTCTACCTCTACTGTACTACACTGTACTCTATCTCTACTGTTCTCCACTGTACTCTACCTCTACTGTGCTCCACTGTACTCTACCTCTACTGTGCTCCACTGTACTCCACTGTACTCTATCTCTACTGTTATCCACTGCACTCTACCTCTGCTGTGCTCCACCTCTACTGTGCTCCACTGTACTCCACTGTACTCTTCCTCTACTGTACTCCACTGTACTCTATCTCTACTGTGCTCCACTGTACTCTACCTCTACTGTGCTCTACTGTACTCTACTATACTGTGCTCCACTGTACTCTATTTATACTGTACCCCACTGTACTCTACCTCTACTGTGCTCCACTGTACTCTACCTCTACTGTGCTCCACTGTACACTACCTCTACTGTACTCCACTGTACTCTACCTCTACTGTGCTCCACTGTACTCTACTTCTACTCTGCTCCACTGTACTCTACCTCTACTGTGCTCCACTGTACTCTATCTCTACTGTACTCCACTGTACTCTACCTCCACAGTGCTCCACTGTGCTCTACCTCTACTGTACTCCACTGTACTCTACCTCTACTCTGCTCTACTGTGCTCTACCTTTACTGTACTCCACTGTACTCTACCTCTACTCTGCTCTACTGTACTCTATCTCTACTGTGCTCCACTGTACTCTACCTCTACTGTACTCCCCTGTAGTCTACCTCAACTATACTCCACTGTACTCTACCTCTACTGTGCTCCACTGTACTCTACCTCTACTGTACTCCACTCTACTCTATCTCTACTGTGCTCCACTGTACTTTACCTCTACTGTACTCCAATGTACTCTATCTCTACTGTTCTCCACTGTACTCTACCTCTACTGTGCTCCACTGTACTTCACTGTACTCTGTCTCTACTGTGATCCACTGTACTCTACCTCTGCTCTGCTCCACTGTACTCTATCTCTACTCTACTCCACTGTACTCTATCTCTATTGTACTCCACTGTACTCTACCTCTACTGTACTCTACTGTACTCCACCTCTAGTGTGCTCCACTGTAGTCCACTGTACTCTTCCTCTACTGTACTCCACTGTACTCTATCTCTACTGTGCTCCACTGTACTCTACCTCTACTGTGCTCTACTGTACTCTACTCTATTGTGCTCCACTGTACTCTATTTCTACTGTACCCCACTGTACTCTACCTCTACTGTGCTCCACTGTACTCTACCTCTACTGTACTCCACTGTACTCTACCTCTACTGTGCTCCACTGTACTCTACCTCTACTGTGCTCCACTGTACTCTACCTCTACTGTGCTCCACTGTACTCTATCTCTACTGTACTCCACTGTACTCTACCTCTACTGTACTCTACTGTACTCCACATCTAGTGTGCTCCACTGTACTCCACTGTACTCTTCCTCTACTGTAGTCCACTGTACTCTATCTCTACTGTGCTCCACTGTACTCTACCTCTACTGTGCTCTACTGTACTCTACTCTATTGTGCTCCACTGTACTCTATTTATACTGTACCCCACTGTACTCTACCTCTACTGTGCTCCACTGTACTCTACCTCTACTGTACTCCACTGTACTCTACCTCTACTGTGCTCCACTGTACTCTACCTCTACTGTGCTCCACTGTACTCTACCTCTACTGTGCTCCACTGTACTCTATCTCTACTGTACTCCACTGTACTCTACATCTACAGTGATCCACTGTGCTCTACCTCTACTGTGCTCCACTGTACTCTATCTCTACTGTACTCCACTGTACTCTACATCTACAGTGATCCACTGTGCTCTACCTCTACTGTACTCCACTGTACTCTACCTCTACTCTGCTCTACTGTGCTCTACCTATACTGTACTTCACTGTACTCTACCTCTACTCTGCTCTACTGTACTCTATCTCTACTGTGCTCCACTGTACTCTACCTTTACTGTACTCCACTGTAGTCCACCTCAACTATACTCCACTGTACTCTACCTCTACTGTGCTCCACTGTACTCTACCCCTAATGTGCTCTACTGTACTCTACTCTACTTTGCTCCACTGTACTCTATTTCTACTGTACCCCACTGTACTCTACATCTACTGTACTCTACCTCTACTGTACTCTACTGTACTCCACCTCTAGTGTGCTCCACTGTAGTCCACTGTACTCTTCCTCTACTGTACTCCACTGTACTCTATCTCTACTGTGCTCCACTGTACTCTACCTCTACTGTGCTCTACTGTACTCTACTCTATTGTGCTCCACTGTACTCTATTTCTACTGTACCCCACTGTACTCTACCTCTACTGTGCTCCACTGTACTCTACCTCTACTGTACTCCACTGTACTCTACCTCTACTGTGCTCCACTGTACTCTACCTCTACTGTGCTCCACTGTACTCTACCTCTACTGTGCTCCACTGTACTCTATCTCTACTGTACTCCACTGTACTCTACCTCTACTCTACTCTACTGTACTCCACATCTAGTGTGCTCCACTGTACTCCACTGTACTCTTCCTCTACTGTAGTCCACTGTACTCTATCTCTACTGTGCTCCACTGTACTCTACCTCTACTGTGCTCTACTGTACTCTACTCTATTGTGCTCCACTGTACTCTATTTATACTGTACCCCACTGTACTCTACCTCTACTGTGCTCCACTGTACTCTACCTCTACTGTACTCCACTGTACTCTACCTCTACTGTGCTCCACTGTACTCTACCTCTACTGTGCTCCACTGTACTCTACCTCTACTGTGCTCCACTGTACTCTATCTCTACTGTACTCCACTGTACTCTACATCTACAGTGATCCACTGTGCTCTACCTCTACTGTGCTCCACTGTACTCTATCTCTACTGTACTCCACTGTACTCTACATCTACAGTGATCCACTGTGCTCTACCTCTACTGTACTCCACTGTACTCTACCTCTACTCTGCTCTACTGTGCTCTACCTATACTGTACTTCACTGTACTCTACCTCTACTCTGCTCTACTGTACTCTATCTCTACTGTGCTCCACTGTACTCTACCTTTACTGTACTCCACTGTAGTCCACCTCAACTATACTCCACTGTACTCTACCTCTACTGTGCTCCACTGTACTCTACCTCTAATGTGCTCTACTGTACTCTACTCTACTTTGCTCCACTGTACTCTATTTCTACTGTACCCCACTGTACTCTACATCTACTGTGCTCCACTGTACTCTACCTCTACTGTGCTCAACTGTACACTACCTCTACTGTATTCCACTGTACTCTACCTCTACTGTGCTCCACTCTACTCTACCTCTACTGTGCTCCACTGTACTCTACCTCTACTGTGCTCCACTGTACTCTATCTCTACTGTACTCCACTGTACTCTACCTCTACTGTGCTCTACTGTACTCTACTCTATTGTGCTCCACTGTACTCTATTTCTACTGTACCCCACTGTACTCTACCTCTACTGTGCTCCACTGTACTCTACCTCTACTGTGCTCCACTGTACACTACCTCTACTGTACTCCACTGTACTCTACCTCTACTGTGCTCCATTGTACTCTACCTCTACTGTGCTCCACTGTACTCTACCTCTACTGTGCTCCACTGTACTCTACCTCTACAGTGATCCACTGTGCTCTACCTCTACTGTACTCCACTGTACTCTACCTCTACTCTGCTCTACTGTGCTCTACCTATACTGTACTTCACTGTACTCTACCTCTGCTCTACTGTACTCTATCTCTACTGTGCTCCACTGTACTCTACCTCTACTGTACTCCACTGTAGTCTACCTAAACTATACTCCGCTGTACTCTACCTCCACTGTGCTCCACTGTACTCTACCTCAACTATACTACACTGTACTCTATCTCTACTCTAATCCACTGTACTCTATCTCTACTCTACTCCACTCTACTCTATCTCTACTGTACTCCACTGTACTCTACCTCTACTGTACTCTACTGTACTCCACCTCTACTGTGCTCCACTGTACTCCACTGTACTCTAGCTCTACTGTGCTCCACTGTACTCTACCTCTACTGTACTCCACTGTACTCTACATCTACTGTGCTCCACTCTACTCTACCTTTACTGTACTCCACTGTACTCTAGCTCTACTCTGCTCTACTCTACTCTATATCTACTGTGCTCCACTGTACTCTACCTCTACTGTACTCCACTGTAGTCTACCTCAACTATACTCCACTGTACTCTACCTCTACTGTGCTCCACTGTACTCTACCTCTACTGTGCTCTACTGTACTCTGTCTCTACTGTGCTCCACTGTACTCTACCTCTACTATACTCCACTGTACTCTACCTCTACTGTGCTCCACTGTACTCTACCTCTACTGTGCTCCACTGTACTCTACCTCTATTGTACTCCACTGTACTCCACCTCTACAGTGTTCTACTGTACTCTACCTCTACTGTACTCCACTGTACTCTACCTCTACTCTGCTCTACTGTACTCTATCTCTACTGTGCTCCACTGTACTCTACCTCTACTATACTCCACTGTAGTCTACCTCAACTATACTCCACTTTTCTCTACCTCTACTGTGCTCCACTGTACTCTACCTCAACTATACTCCACTCTACTCTATCTCTACTGTACTCCACTGTACTCTACCTCTACTCTACCCTACTGTACTCCACCTCTACTGTGCTCCACTGTACTCCACTGTACTCTAGCTCTACTGTGCTCCACTGTACTCTACCTCTACTGTGCTCTACTGTAGTCTATCTCTACTGTGCTCCACTGTACTCTACCTCTACTGTACTCCACTGTACTCCACCTCTACAGTGCTCCACTGTACTCTACCTCTACTGTACTCCACTGTATTCTACCTCTACTCTGCTCTACTGTACTCTATCTCTACTGTGCTCTACTGTTCTCTACCTCTATTATACTCCACTGTACTCTACCTCTATTGTGCTCCACTGTACTCTACCTCTACTGTGCTCCACTGTACACTACATCTACTGTAGTCCACTGTTCTCTACCTCTACTGTGCTCCACTCTACTCTACCTCTACTGTGATCAGCTGTACTCTACCTCTACTGTACTCCATTGTACTCTACCTCTACTATACTCCACTGCACTTATCTCTATTGTGCTCCACTGTACTCTATCTCTACTGTAGTCCACTGTACTCTACCTCTACTATACTCTACTGTACTCCACCTCTAATGTACTCCAATGTAGTCTACCTCAACTATACTCCACTCTACTCTACCTCTACTGTGCTCCACTGTACTCTACCTCTACTCTGCTCTACTGTACTCTATCTCTACTGTACTCCACTATACTCTACCTCCACTGTACTCCACTGTACTCTACCTCTACTGTACTCCACTGTACTCTATCTCTACTGTTCTCCACTGTACTCTACCTCTACTGTGCTCCACTGTACTCCACTGTACTCTATCTCTACTGTGATCCACTGTACTCTACCTCTGCTGTGCTCCCCTGTACTCTATCTCTACTCTACTCCACTGTACTCTATCTCTATTTTACTCCACTGTACTCTACCTCTACTGTACTCCACCTCTACTGTGCTCCACTGTACTCCACTGTACTCTTCCTCTACTGTACTCCACTGTACTCTATCTCTACTGTGCTCCACTGTACTCTACCTTTACTGTGCTCTACTGTACTCTACTCTACTGTGCTCCACTGTACTCTATTTCTACTGTACCCCACTGTACTCTACCTCTACTGTGCTCCACTGTACTCTACCTCTACTGTGCTCCACTGTACACTGCCTCTACTGTACTCCACTGTACTCTACCTCTACTGTGCTCCACTGTACTCTACCTCTACTGTACTCCACTGTACTCTACCTCTACAGTGCTCCACTCTGCTCTACCTCTACTCTACTCCACTGTACTCTATCTCTAATCTGCTCTACTGTACTCTACCTCTACTGTACTCCGCTGTACTCTACCTCTACTCTGCTCTACTGTTCTCTACATCTACTGTACTCCACTGTACTCTAGCTCTACTCTGCTCTACTGTACTCTATCTCTACTGTGCTCCACTGTACTCTACCTCTACTGTACTCCACTGTAGTCTACCTCAACTATACTCCACTGTACTCTACCTCTACTGTGCTCCACTGTACTCTACCTCTACTGTGCTCTACTGTACTCTATCTCTACTGTGCTCCAATGTACTCTACCTCTACTGTACTCCACTGTACTCCACCTCTACAGTGCTCCACTGTACTCTACCTCTACTGGCCTCCACTGTACTCTACCTCTACTCTGCTCTACTGTACTCTATCTCTACTGTGCTCCACTGTACTCTACCTCTACTGTACTCCACTGTAGTCTACCTAAACTATACTCCACTGTACTCTACCTCCACTGTGCTCCACTGTACTCTACCTCAACTATACTACACTGTACACTATCTCTACTCAACTCCACTCTACTCTATCTCTACTGTACTCCACTGTATTCTACCTCTACTGTGCTCTACTGTACTCTACCTCTACTGTACTCCACTGTACTCTACCTCTACTGTACTGTACTGTTCTCTACCTCTACTGTACTCTACTGTACTCCACCTCTACTGTGCTCCACTGTACTCCACTGTACTCTACCTCTACTGTGCTCCACTGTACTCTACCTCTACTGTACTCCACTGTACTCTATCTCTACTGTGCTCCACTGTACTCTACCTCTACTGTACTACACTGTACTCTATCTCTACTGTTCTCCACTGTACTCTACCTCTACTGTGCTCCACTGTACTCTACCTCTACTGTGCTCCACTGTACTCCACTGTACTCTATCTCTACTGTTATCCACTGCACTCTACCTCTGCTGTGCTCCACCTCTACTGTGCTCCACTGTACTCCACTGTACTCTTCCTCTACTGTACTCCACTGTACTCTATCTCTACTGTGCTCCACTGTACTCTACCTCTACTGTGCTCTACTGTACTCTACTATACTGTGCTCCACTGTACTCTATTTATACTGTACCCCACTGTACTCTACCTCTACTGTGCTCCACTGTACTCTACCTCTACTGTGCTCCACTGTACACTACCTCTACTGTACTCCACTGTACTCTACCTCTACTGTGCTCCACTGTACTCTACTTCTACTCTGCTCCACTGTACTCTACCTCTACTGTGCTCCACTGTACTCTATCTCTACTGTACTCCACTGTACTCTACCTCCACAGTGCTCCACTGTGCTCTACCTCTACTGTACTCCACTGTACTCTACCTCTACTCTGCTCTACTGTGCTCTACCTTTACTGTACTCCACTGTACTCTACCTCTACTCTGCTCTACTGTACTCTATCTCTACTGTGCTCCACTGTACTCTACCTCTACTGTACTCCCCTGTAGTCTACCTCAACTATACTCCACTGTACTCTACCTCTACTGTGCTCCACTGTACTCTACCTCTACTGTACTCCACTCTACTCTATCTCTACTGTGCTCCACTGTACTTTACCTCTACTGTACTCCAATGTACTCTATCTGTACTGTTCTCCACTGTACTCTACCTCTACTGTGCTCCACTGTACTTCACTGTACTCTGTCTCTACTGTGATCCACTGTACTCTACCTCTGCTCTGCTCCACTGTACTCTATCTCTACTCTACTCCACTGTACTCTATCTCTATTGTACTCCACTGTACTCTACCTCTACTGTACTCTACTGTACTCCACCTCTAGTGTGCTCCACTGTAGTCCACTGTACTCTTCCTCTACTGTACTCCACTGTACTCTATCTCTACTGTGCTCCACTGTACTCTACCTCTACTGTGCTCTACTGTACTCTACTCTATTGTGCTCCACTGTACTCTATTTATACTGTACCCCACTGTACTCTACCTCTAATGTGCTCCACTGTACTCTACCTCTACTGTACTCCACTGTACTCTACCTCTACTGTGCTCCACTGTACTCTACCTCTACTGTGCTCCACTGTACTCTACCTCTACTGTGCTCCACTGTACTCTATCTCTACTGTACTCCACTGTACTCTACATCTACAGTGATCCACTGTGCTCTACCTCTACTGTGCTCCACTGTACTCTATCTCTACTGTACTCCACTGTACTCTACATCTACAGTGATCCACTGTGCTCTACCTCTACTGTACTCCACTGTACTCTACCTCTACTCTGCTCTACTGTGCTCTACCTATACTGTACTTCACTGTACTCTACCTCTACTCTGCTCTACTGTACTCTATCTCTACTGTGCTCCACTGTACTCTACCTTTACTGTACTCCACTGTAGTCCACCTCAACTATACTCCACTGTACTCTACCTCTACTGTGCTCCACTGTACTCTACCCCTAATGTGCTCTACTGTACTCTACTCTACTTTGCTCCACTGTACTCTATTTCTACTGTACCCCACTGTACTCTACATCTACTGTACTCTACCTCTACTGTACTCTACTGTACTCCACCTCTAGTGTGCTCCACTGTAGTCCACTGTACTCTTCCTCTACTGTACTCCACTGTACTCTATCTCTACTGTGCTCCACTGTACTCTACCTCTACTGTGCTCTACTGTACTCTACTCTATTGTGCTCCACTGTACTCTATTTCTACTGTACCCCACTGTACTCTACCTCTACTGTGCTCCACTGTACTCTACCTCTACTGTACTCCACTGTACTCTACCTCTACTGTGCTCCACTGTACTCTACCTCTACTGTGCTCCACTGTACTCTACCTCTACTGTGCTCCACTGTACTCTATCTCTACTGTACTCCACTGTACTCTACCTCTACTCTACTCTACTGTACTCCACATCTAGTGTGCTCCACTGTACTCCACTGTACTCTTCCTCTACTGTAGTCCACTGTACTCTATCTCTACTGTGCTCCACTGTACTCTACCTCTACTGTGCTCTACTGTACTCTACTCTATTGTGCTCCACTGTACTCTATTTATACTGTACCCCACTGTACTCTACCTCTACTGTGCTCCACTGTACTCTACCTCTACTGTACTCCACTGTACTCTACCTCTACTGTGCTCCACTGTACTCTACCTCTACTGTGCTCCACTGTACTCTACCTCTACTGTGCTCCACTGTACTCTATCTCTACTGTACTCCACTGTACTCTACATCTACAGTGATCCACTGTGCTCTACCTCTACTGTGCTCCACTGTACTCTATCTCTACTGTACTCCACTGTACTCTACATCTACAGTGATCCACTGTGCTCTACCTCTACTGTACTCCACTGTACTCTACCTCTACTCTGCTCTACTGTGCTCTACCTATACTGTACTTCACTGTACTCTACCTCTACTCTGCTCTACTGTACTCTATCTCTACTGTGCTCCACTGTACTCTACCTTTACTGTACTCCACTGTAGTCCACCTCAACTATACTCCACTGTACTCTACCTCTACTGTGCTCCACTGTACTCTACCTCTAATGTGCTCTACTGTACTCTACTCTACTTTGCTCCACTGTACTCTATTTCTACTGTACCCCACTGTACTCTACATCTACTGTGCTCCACTGTACTCTACCTCTACTGTGCTCAACTGTACACTACCTCTACTGTATTCCACTGTACTCTACCTCTACTGTGCTCCACTCTACTCTACCTCTACTGTGCTCCACTGTACTCTACCTCTACTGTGCTCCACTGTACTCTATCTCTACTGTACTCCACTGTACTCTACCTCTACTGTGCTCTACTGTACTCTACTCTATTGTGCTCCACTGTACTCTATTTCTACTGTACCCCACTGTACTCTACCTCTACTGTGCTCCACTGTACTCTACCTCTACTGTGCTCCACTGTACACTACCTCTACTGTACTCCACTGTACTCTACCTCTACTGTGCTCCATTGTACTCTACCTCTACTGTGCTCCACTGTACTCTACCTCTACTGTGCTCCACTGTACTCTACCTCTACAGTGATCCACTGTGCTCTACCTCTACTGTACTCCACTGTACTCTACCTCTACTCTGCTCTACTGTGCTCTACCTATACTGTACTTCACTGTACTCTACCTCTGCTCTACTGTACTCTATCTCTACTGTGCTCCACTGTACTCTACCTCTACTGTACTCCACTGTAGTCTACCTAAACTATACTCCGCTGTACTCTACCTCCACTGTGCTCCACTGTACTCTACCTCAACTATACTACACTGTACTCTATCTCTACTCTAATCCACTGTACTCTATCTCTACTCTACTCCACTCTACTCTATCTCTACTGTACTCCACTGTACTCTACCTCTACTGTACTCTACTGTACTCCACCTCTACTGTGCTCCACTGTACTCCACTGTACTCTAGCTCTACTGTGCTCCACTGTACTCTACCTCTACTGTACTCCACTGTACTCTACATCTACTGTGCTCCACTGTACTCTACCTCTACTGTACTCCACTGTACTCTACCTCTACACTACTCCACTGTACTCTACCTCTACTGTACTCCACTGTATTCTACCTCTACTGTGCTCTACTGTACTCTACCTCTACTGTACTCCACTGTACTCTACCTCTACTGTACTTTACTGTTCTCTACCTCTACTGTACTCTACTGTACTCCACCTCTACTGTGCTCCACTGTACTCCACTGTACTCTACCTCTACTGTGCTCCACTGTACTCTACCTCTACTGTACTCCACTGTACTCTATCTCTACTGTGCTCCACTGTACTCTACCTCTACTGTACTCCACTGTACTCTATCTCTACTGTTCTCCATAGTACTCTACCTCTACTGTGCTCCACTGTACTCTACCTCTACTGTGCTCCACTGTACTCCACTGTACTCTATCTCTACTGTGATCCACTGCACTCTACCTCTGCTGTGCTCCACCTCTACTGTGCTCCACTGTACTCCACTGTACTCTTCCTCTACTGTACTCCACTGTACTCTATCTCTACTGTTCTCATCTGTACTCTACCTCTACTGTGCTCCACTGTACTCCACTGTACTCTATCTCTACTGTGATTCACTGTACTCTACCTCTGCTGTGCTCCACTCTACTCTATCTCTACTCTACTCCACTGTACTCTATCTCTATTGTACTCCACTGTACTCTACCTCTACTGTACTCTACTGTACTCCACCTCTACTGTGCTCCACTGTACTCCACTGTACTCTTCCTCTACTGTACTCCACTGTACTCTATCTCTACTGTGCTCCACTGTACTCTACCTTTACTGTGCTCTACTGTACTCTACTCTACTGTGCTCCACTGTACTCTATTTTTACTGTACCCCACTGTACTCCAACTCTACTGTGCTCCACTGTACTCTACCTCTACTGTGCTCCACTGTACACTACCTCTACTGTACTCCACTGTACTGTACCTCTACTGTGCTCCACTGTACTCTACCTCTACTGTACTCCACTGTACTCTACCTCTACAGTGCTCCACTCTGCTCTACCTTTACTCTACTCCACTGTACTCTACCTCTACTTTGCTCTACTGTACTCTACCTCTACTGTACTCCACTGTACTCTACCTCTACTATACTCCACTGTACTCTACCTCTACTGTGCTCCACTGTACTCTACCTCTAATATGCGCCACTCTACTCTACCTTTACTGTACTCCACTGTACTCTACCTCTACTCTGGTCTACTCTACTCTATCTCTACTGTGCTCCACTGTACTCTACCTCTACTGTACTCCACTGTAGTCTACCTCAACTATACTCCACTGTACTCTACCTCTACTGTGCTCCACTGTACTCTACCTCTACTGTGCTCTACTGTACTCTATCTCTACTGTGCTCCACTGTACTCTACCTCTACTGTACTCCACTGTAATCCACCTCTACTCTGCTCTACTGTGCTCTACCTCTACTGTACTCTACTGAACTCTACCTCTACTCTGCTCTACTGTACTCTATCTCTACTGTGCTCCACTGTACTCTACCTCTACTGTACTCCACTGTACTCTATCTCTACTGTTCTCCACTGTATTCTACCTCTACTGTGCTCAGCTGTACTCTACCTCTACTGTACTCCACTGTACTCTACCTCTACTATACTCCACTGCACTTATCTCTACTGTGCTCCACTGTACTCTATCTCTACTGTAGTCCACTGTACTCTACCTCTACTATACTCTACTGTACTCCACCTCTACTGTACTCCACTGTAGTCTACCTCAACTATACTCCACTGTACTCTACCTCTACTGTGCTCCACTTTACTCTACCTTTACTCTGCTCTACTGTACTCTATCTCTACTTTACTCCACTATACTCTACCTCCACTGTACTCCACTGTACTCTAGCTCTACTGTGCTCCACTGTACTCTACCTCTACTGTACTCCACTGTACTCTGCATCTACTGTGCTCCACTGTACTCTACCTCTACTGTACTCCACTGTACTCTACCTCTACTGTACTCCACTGTACTCTACCTCTACTGTACTCCACTGTATTCTACCTCTACTGTGCTCTACTGTACTCTACCTCTACTGTACTCCACTGTAATCTACCTCTACTGTACTGTACTGTTCTCTACCTCTACTGTACTCTACTGTACTCCACCTCTACTGTGCTCCACTGTACTCCACTGTACTCTACCTCTACTGTGCTCCACTGTACTCCACCTCTACTGTACTCCACTGTACTCTATCTCTACTGTGCTCCACTGTACTCTACCTCTACTGTACTCCACTGTACTCTACCTCTACTGTTCTCCACTGTACTCTACCTCTACTGTACTCCACTGTACTCCACCTCTACTGTACTCCACTGTACACTACCTCTACTGTACTCCACTGTACTCTACCTCTACTGTGCTCCATTGTACTCTACCTCTACTGTACTCCACTGTACTCTACCTCTACAGTGCTCCACTCTGCTCTACCTCTACTCTACTCCACTGTACTCTACCTCTACTCTGCTCTACTGTACTCTACCTCTACTGTACTCCACTCTACTCTACCTCTACTATACTCCACTGTACTCTACCTCTACTGTGCTCCACTGTACTCTACCTCTAATATGCTCCACTCTACTCTACCTTTACTGTACTCCACTGTACTCTACCTCTACTCTGCTCTACTCTACTCTATCTCTACTGTGCTCCAATGTACTCTACCTCTACTGTACTCCACTGTAGTCTACCTCAACTATACTCCACTGTACTCTACCTCTACTGTGCTCCACTGTACTCTACCTCTACTGTGCTCTACTGTACTCTATCTCTACTGTGCTCCACTGTACTCTGCCTCTACTGTACTCCACTGTACTCCACCTCCACAGTGCTCCACTGTACTCTACCTCTACTGTCCTCCACTGTACTCTACCTCTACTCTGCTCTACTGTACTCTATCTCTACTGTGCTCCACTGTACTCTACCTCTACTGTACTCCACTGTAGTCTACCTAAACTATACTCCACTGTACTCTACCTCCACTGTGCTCCACTGTACTCTACCTCAACTATACTCCACTGTACTCTATCTCTACTCTAATCCACTGTACTCTATCTCTACTCTACTCCACTCTAATCTATCTCTACTGTACTCCACTGTACTCTACCTCTACTCTACTCTACTGTACTCCACCTCTACTGTGCTCCACTGTACTCCACTGTACTCTAGCTCTACTGTGTTCAACTGTACTCTACCTCTACTGTACTCCACTGTACTCTACATCTACTGTGCTCCACTGTACTTTACCTCTACTGTGCTCCACTGTACTCTACCTCTAATGTACTCCACTGTACTCTACCTCTACTGTACTCTTCTCTACTCCACCTCTAATGTGCTCCACTCTACTCTACCTCTACTGTACTCCACTGTACTCTACCTCTACTGTACTCCACTGTACTCTACCTCTACTATACTCCACTCTACTTATCTCTACTGTGTTCGACTGTACTCTATCTCTACTTTACTCCACTGTACTCTATCTCTACTGTACTACACTGTACTCTTCCTCTACTGTGCTCCACTGTACTCTATCTCTACTGTGCTCTACTGTACTCTATCTTTACTGTGCTCCACTGTACTCTACCTCTACTGTGCTCCACTGTACACTACCTCTTCTGTATTCCACTGTACTCTACCTCTACTGTGCTCCACTCTACTCTACCTCTACTGTGCTCCACTGTACTCTACCTCTACTGTGCTCCACTGTACTCTATCTCTACTGTACTCCACTGTACTCTACCTCTACTGTGCTCTACTGTACTCTAATCTATTGTGCTCCACTGTACTCTATTTCTACTGTACCCCACTGTACTCTACCTCTACTTTGCTCCACTGTACTCTACCTCTACTGTGCTCCACTGTACACTACCTCTACTGTACTCCACTGTACTCTACCTCTACTGTGCTCCACTGTACTCTACCTCTACTGTGCTCCACTGTACTCTACCTCTACTCTACTCCACTCTACTCTTTCTCTTCTGTACTCCACTGTACTCTACCTCTACTCTGCTCCACTGTACTCTACCTCTACTGTGCTCCACTCTACTCTATCTCTACTGTACTCTACTGTACTCTACCTCCACAGTGCTCCACTGTGCTCTACCTCTACTGTATTCCACTGTACTCTACCTCTACTCTGCTCTACTGTGCTCTACCTCTACTGTACTCCACTGAACTCTACCTCTACTCTGCTCTACTGTACTCTATCTCTACTGTGCTCCACTGTACTCTACCTCTACTGTACTCCTCTGTAGTCTACCTCAACTATACTCCACTGTACTCTACATCTACTGTGCTCCACTGTACTCTACCTCTACTGTACTCCACTCTACTCTATCTCTACTGTGCTCCACTGTACTCTACCTCTACTGTACTCCACTGTACTCTAACTCTACTGTTCTCCACTGTACTCTACCTCTACTGTGCTCCACTGTACTTCACTGTACTCTATATCTACTGTGATCCACTGTACTCTACCTCTGCTGTGCTCCACTGTACTCTATCTCTACTCTAATCCACTGTACTCTATCTCTATTGTACTCCACTGTACTCTACCTCTACTGTACTCTACTGTACTCCACCTCTAGTGTGCTCCACTGTACCCCACTGTACTCTTACTCTACTGTACTCCACTGTACTCTATCTCTACTGTGACCCACTGTACTCTACCTCTGCTGTGCTCCACTGTACTCTATCTCTACTCTACTCCACTGTACTCTACCTCTACTGTACTCCACTGTACTCTACCTCTACTGTACTCTACTCTACTCTACCTCTACTGTGCTCCACTGTACTCTACCTCTAATGTACTCCACTGTACTCTACCTCTACTGTACTCATCTCTACTCCACCTCTAATGTGCTCCACTCTACTCTACCTCTACTGTACTCCACTGTACTCTACCTCTACTATACTCCACTACACTTATCTCGACTGTGTTCGACTGTACTCTATCTCTACTTTACTCCACTGTACTCTATCTCTACTGTACTACATTGTACTTTTCCTCTACTGTGCTCTACTGTACTCTATCTTTACTTGCTCTACTGTACTCTACCTCTACTATACTCCACTGTACTCTACCTCTACTGTGCTCCACTGTACTCTACCTCTACTGTGCTCCACTGTACTCTACCTCTAATGTACTCCACTGTACTCTACCTCTACTGTACTCTTCTCTACTCCACCTCTAATGTGCTCCACTCTACTCTACCTCTACTGTACTCCACTGTACTCTACCTCTACTGTACTCCACTGTACTCTACCTCTACTATACTCCACTCTACTTATCTCTACTGTGTTCGACTGTACTCTATCTCTACTTTACTCCACTGTACTCTATCTCTACTGTACTACACTGTACTCTTCCTCTACTGTGCTCCACTGTACTCTATCTCTACTGTGCTCTACTGTACTCTATCTTTACTGTGCTCTACTGTACTCTACCTCTACTATACTCCACTGTACTCTACCTCTACTGTACTCCACTGTACTCTACCTCTACTGTGCTCCACTGTACACTACCTCTTCTGTATTCCACTGTACTCTACCTCTACTGTGCTCCACTCTACTCTACCTCTACTGTGCTCCACTGTACTCTACCTCTACTGTGCTCCACTGTACTCTATCTCTACTGTACTCCACTGTACTCTACCTCTACTGTGCTCTACTGTACTCTAATCTATTGTGCTCCACTGTACTCTATTTCTACTGTACCCCACTGTACTCTACCTCTACTTTGCTCCACTGTACTCTACCTCTACTGTGCTCCACTGTACACTACCTCTACTGTACTCCACTGTACTCTACCTCTACTGTGCTCCACTGTACTCTACCTCTACTGTGCTCCACTGTACTCTACCTCTACTCTACTCCACTCTACTCTGTCTCTACTGTACTCCACTGTACTCTACCTCTACTCTACTCTACTGTACTCTACCTCTACTGTGCTCCACTGTACTCCACTGTATTCTAGCTCTACTGTGCTCCACTGTACTCTACCTCTACTGTACTCCACTGTACTCTACCTCTAATGTACTCCACTGTACTCTACCTCTACTGTACTCATCTCTACTCCACCTCTAATGTGCTCCAATCTACTCTACCTCTACTGTACTCCACTGTACTCTACCTCTACTATACTCCACTGCACTTATCTCGACTGTGTTCGACTGTACTCTATCTCTACTTTACTCCACTGTACTCTATCTCTACTGTACTACATTGTACTTTTCCTCTACTGTGCTCTACTGTACTCTATCTTTACTGTGCTCTACTGTACTCTACCTCTACTATACTCCACTGTACTCTACCTCTACTGTGCTCCACTGTACTCTACCTCTACTGTGCTCCACTGTACTCTACCTCTAATGTACTCCACTGTACTCTACCTCTACTGTACTCTTCTCTACTCCACCTCTAATGTGCTCCACTCTACTCTACCTCTACTGTACTCCACTGTACTCTACCTCTACTGTACTCCACTGTACTCTACCTCTACTATACTCCACTCTACTTATCTCTACTGTGTTCGACTGTACTCTATCTCTACTTTACTCCACTGTACTCTATCTCTACTGTACTACACTGTACTCTTCCTCTACTGTGCTCCACTGTACTCTATCTCTACTGTGCTCTACTGTACTCTATCTTTACTGTGCTCTACTGTACTCTACCTCTACTATACTCCACTGTACTCTACCTCTACTGTGCTCCACTGTACTCTACCTCTACTGTGCTCCACTGTACACTACCTCTTCTGTATTCCACTGTACTCTACCTCTACTGTGCTCCACTCTACTCTAACTCTACTGTGCTCCACTGTACTCTACCTCTACTGTGCTCCACTGTACTCTATCTCTACTGTACTCCACTGTACTCTACCTCTACTGTGCTCTACTGTACTGTAATCTATTGTGCTCCACTGTACTCTATTTCTACTGTACCCCACTGTACTCTACCTCTACTTTGCTCCACTGTACTCTACCTCTACTGTGCTCCACTGTACACTACCTCTACTGTACTCCACTGTACTCTACCTCTACTGTGCTCCACTGTACTCTACCTCTACTGTACTCCACTGTACTCCACCTCTACAGTGCTCCACTGTACTCTACCTCTACTGTACTCCACTGTATTCTACCTCTACTCTGCTCTACTGTACTCTATCTCTACTGTGCTCTACTGTACTCTACCTCTATTATACTCCACTGTACTCTACCTCTACTGTGCTCCACTGTACTCTGCCTCTACTGTGCTCCACTGTACACTACCTCTACTGTGCTCCACTGTACTCTACCTCTACTGTACTCCACTGTACTCCACCTCTACAGTGCTCCACTGTACTCTACCTCTACTGTACTCCACTGTATTCTACCTCTACTCTGCTCTACTGTACTCTATCTCTACTGTGCTCTACTGTACTCTACCTCTATTATAATCCACTGTACTCTACCTCTACTGTGCTCCACTGTACTCTACCTCTACTGTGCTCCACTGTACACTACCTCTACTGTAGTCAACTGTACTCTACCTCTACTGTGCTCCACTCTACTCTACCTCTACTGTGCTCAGCTGTACTCTACCTCTACTGTACTCCACTGTACTCTACCTCTACTATACTCCACTGCACTTATCTCTACTGTGCTCCACTGTACTCTATCTCTACTGTAGTCCACTGTACTCTACCTCTACTATACTCTACTGTACTCCACCTCTACTGTACTCCACTGTAGTCTACCTCAACTATACTCCACTGTACTCTACCTCTACTGTGCTCCACTTTACTCTACCTCTACTCTGCTCTACTGTACTCTATCTCTACTTTACTCCACTATACTCTACCTCCACTGTACTCCACTGTACTCTAACTCTACTGTGCTCCACTGTACTCTACCTCTACTGTACTCCACTGTACTCTGCATCTACTGTGCTCCACTGTACTCTACCTCTACTGTACTCGACTGTACTCTACCTCTACTGTACTCCACTGTACTCTACCTCTACTGTACTCCACTGTATTCTACCTCTACTGTGCTCTACTGTACTCTACCTCTACTGTACTCCACTGTAATCTACCTCTACTGTACTGTACTGTTCTCTACCTCTACTGTACTCTACTGTACTCCACCTCTACTGTGCTCCACTGTACTCCACTGTACTCTACCTCTTCTGTGCTCCACTGTACTCCACCTCTGCTGTACTCCACTGTACTCTATCTCTACTGTGCTCCACTGTACTCTACCTCTACTGTACTCCACTGTACTCTATCTCTACTGTTCTCCACTGTACTCTACCTCTACTGTGCTCCACTGTACTCCACTGTACTCTATCTCTACTGTGATCCACTGTACTCGACCTCTGCTGTGCTCCACTGTACTCTATCTCTACTCTACTCCACTGTACTCTATCTCTATTTTACTCCACTGTACTCTACCTCTACTGTACTCTACTGTACTCCACCTCTACTGTGCTCCACTCTACTCCACTGTACTCTTCCTCTACTGTACTCCACTGTACTCTATCTCTACTGTGCTCCACTGTACTCTACCTTTACTGTGCTCTACTGTACTCTACTCTACTGTGCTCCACTGTACTCTATTTCTACTGTACCCCACTGTACTCCAACTCTACTGTGCTCCACTGTACTCTACCTCTACTGTGCTCCACTGTACACTACCTCTACTGTACTCCACTGTACTCTACCTCTACTGTGCTCCATTGTACTCTACCTCTACTGTACTCCACTGTACTCTACCTCTACAGTGCTCCACTCTGCTCTACCTCTACTCTACTCCACTGTACTCTACCTCTACTCTGCTCTACTGTACTCTACCTCTACTGTACTCCACTCTACTCTACCTCTACTATACTCCACTGTACTCTACCTCTACTGTGCTCCACTGTACTCTACCTCTAATATGCTCCACTCTACTCTACCTTTACTTTACTCCACTGTACTCTACCTCTACTCTGCTCTACTCTACTCTATCTCTACTGTGCTCCAATGTACTCTACCTCTACTGTACTCCACTGTAGTCTACCTCAACTATACTCCACTGTACTCTACCTCTACTGTGCTCCACTGTACTCTACCTCTACTGTGCTCTACTGTACTCTATCTCTACTGTGCTCCACTGTACTCTACCTCTACTGTACTCCACTGTACTCCACCTCTACTGTACTCCACTGTACTCTACCTCTACTGTCCTCCACTGTACTCTACCTCTACTCTGCTCTACTGTACTCTATCTCTACTGTGCTCCACTGTACTCTACCTCTACTGTACTCCACTGTAGTCTACCTAAACTATACTCCACTGTACTCTACCTCCACTGTGCTCCACTGTACTCTACCTCAACTATACTCCACTGTACTCTATCTCTACTCTAATCCACTGTACTCTATCTCTACTCTACTCCACTCTAATCTATCTCTACTGTACTCCACTGTACTCTACCTCTACTCTACTCTACTGTACTCCACCTCTACTGTGCTCCACTGTACTCCACTGTACTCTAGCTCTACTGTGTTCCACTGTACTCTACCTCTACTGTACTCCACTGTACTCTACATCTACTGTGCTCCACTGTACTTTACCTCTACTGTACTGCACTGTACTCTACCTCTACTCTACTCCACTGTACTCTACCTCTACTGTACTCCACTGTATTCTACCTCTACTGTGCTCTACTGTACTCTACCTCTACTGTACTCCACTGTACTCTACCTCTACTGTACTGTACTGTTCTCTACCTCTACTGTACTCTATTGTACTCTACCTCTACTGTGCTCCACTGTACTCTATCTCTACTGTACTCCACTGTACTCTACCTCTACAGTGATCCACTGTACTCTACCTCTACTGTGCTCCACTTTACTCTACCTCTACTCTGCTCTACTGTACTCTATCTCTACTTTACTCCACTATACTCTACCTCCACTGTACTCCACTGTACTCTAGCTCTACTGTGCTCCACTGTACTCTACCTCTACTGTACTCCACTGTACTCTGCATCTACTGTGCTCCACTGTACTCTACCTCTACTGTACTCCACTGTACTCTACCTCTACTGTACTCCACTGTACTCTACCTCTACTGTACTCCACTGTATTCTACCTCTACTGTGCTCTACTGTACTCTACCTCTACTGTACTCCACTGTAATCTACCTCTACTGTACTGTACTGTTCTCTACCTCTACTGTACTCTAATGTACTCCACCTCTACTGTGCTCCACTGTACTCCACTGTACTCTACCTCTACTGTGCTCCACTGTACTCCACCTCTACTGTACTCCACTGTACTCTATCTCTACTGTGCTCCACTGTACTCTACCTCTACTGTACTCCACTGTACTCTATCTCTACTGTTCTCCACTGTACTCTACCTCTACTGTGCTCCACTGTACTCCACTGTACTCTATCTCTACTGTGATCCACTGTACTCGACCTCTGCTGTGCTCCACTGTACTCTATCTCTACTCTACTCCACTGTACTCTATCTCTATTTTACTCCACTGTACTCTACCTCTACTGTACTCTACTGTACTCCACCTCTACTGTGCTCCACTCTACTCCACTGTACTCTTCCTCTACTGTGCTCCACTGTACTCTACCTTTACTGTGCTCTACTGTACTCTACTCTACTCTGCTCCACTGTACTCTATTTCTACTGTACCCCACTGTACTCCAACTCTACTGTGCTCCACTGTACTCTACCTCTACTGTGCTCCACTGTACACTACCTCTACTGTACTCCACTGTACTCTACCTCTACTGTGCTCCATTGTACTCTACTTCTACTGTACTCCACTGTACTCTACCTCTACAGTGCTCCACTCTGCTCTACCTCTACTCTACTCCACTGTACTCTACCTCCACTCTGCTCTACTGTACTCTACCTCTACTGTACTCCACTGTACTCTACCTCTACTATACTCCACTCTACTCTACCTCTACTCTGCTCCACTGTACTCTACCTCTAATATGCTCCACTTTACTCTACCTTTACTGTACTCCACTGTACTCTACCTCTACTCTGCTCTACTCTACTCTATCTCTACTGTGCTCCAATGTACTCTACCTCTACTGTACTCCACTGTAGTCTACCTCAACTATACTCCACTGTACTCTACCTCTACTGTGCTCCACTGTACCCTACCTCTACTGTGCTCTACTGTACTCTATCTCTACTGTGCTCCACTGTACTCTACCTCTACTGTACTCCACTGTACTCCACCTCCACAGTGCTCCACTGTACTCTACCTCTACTGTCCTCCACTGTACCCTACCTCTACTCTGCTCTACTGTACTCTATCTCTACTGTGCTCCACTGTACTCTACCTCTACTGTACTCCACTGTAGTCTACCTAAACTATACTCCACTGTACTCTACCTCCACTGTGCTCCACTGTACTCTACCTCCACTATACTCCACTGTACTCTATCTCTACTCTAATCCACTGTACTCTATCTCTACTCTACTCCACTCTAATCTATCTCTACTGTACTCCACTGTACTCTACCTCTACTCTACTCTACTGTACTCCACCTCTACTGTGCTCCACTGTACTCCACTGTACTCTAGCTCTACTGTGTTCCACTGTACTCTACCTCTACTGTACTCCACTGTACTCTACATCTACTGTGCTCCACTGTACTTTACCTCTACTGTACTGCACTGTACTCTACCTCTACTCTACTCCACTGTACTCTACCTCTACTGTACTCCACTGTATTCTACCTCTACTGTGCTCTACTGTACTCTACCTCTACTGTACTCCACTGTACTCTACCTCTACTGTACTGTACTGTTCTCTACCTCTACTGTACTCTACTGTACTCTACCTCTACTGTGCTCCACTGTACTCTATCTCTACTGTACTCCACTGTACTCTACCTCTACAGTGATCCACTGTACTCTACCTCTACTGTGCTCCACTTTACTCTACCTCTACTCTGCTCCACTGTACTCTATTTCTACTGTACCCCACTGTACTCTACCTCTACTTTGCTCCACTGTACTCTACCTCTACTGTGCTCCACTGTACACTACCTCTACTGTACTCCACTGTACTCTACCTCTACTGTGCTCCACTGTACTCTACCTCTACTGTGCTCCACTGTACTCTACCTCTACTCTACTCCACTCTACTCTGTCTCTACTGTACTCCACTGTACTCTACCTCTACTCTACTCTACTGTACTCTACCTCTACTGTGCTCCACTGTACTCCACTGTATTCTAGCTCTACTGTGCTCCACTGTACTCTACCTCTACTGTACTCCACTGTACTCTACCTCTAATGTACTCCACTGTACTCTACCTCTACTGTACTCATCTCTACTCCACCTCTAATGTGCTCCAATCTACTCTACCTCTACTGTACTCCACTGTACTCTACCTCTACTATACTCCACTGCACTTATCTCGACTGTGTTCGACTGTACTCTATCTCTACTTTACTCCACTGTACTCTATCTCTACTGTACTACATTGTACTTTTCCTCTACTGTGCTCTACTGTACTCTATCTTTACTGTGCTCTACTGTACTCTACCTCTACTATACTCCACTGTACTCTACCTCTACTGTGCTCCACTGTACTCTACCTCTACTGTGCTCCACTGTACTCTACCTCTAATGTACTCCACTGTACTCTACCTCTACTGTACTCTTCTCTACTCCACCTCTAATGTGCTCCACTCTACTCTACCTCTACTGTACTCCACTGTACTCTACCTCTACTGTACTCCACTGTACTCTACCTCTACTATACTCCACTCTACTTATCTCTACTGTGTTCGACTGTACTCTATCTCTACTTTACTCCACTGTACTCTATCTCTACTGTACTACACTGTACTCTTCCTCTACTGTGCTCCACTGTACTCTATCTCTACTGTGCTCTACTGTACTCTATCTTTACTGTGCTCTACTGTACTCTACCTCTACTATACTCCACTGTACTCTACCTCTACTGTGCTCCACTGTACTCTACCTCTACTGTGCTCCACTGTACACTACCTCTTCTGTATTCCACTGTACTCTACCTCTACTGTGCTCCACTCTACTCTAACTCTACTGTGCTCCACTGTACTCTACCTCTACTGTGCTCCACTGTACTCTATCTCTACTGTACTCCACTGTACTCTACCTCTACTGTGCTCTACTGTACTGTAATCTATTGTGCTCCACTGTACTCTATTTCTACTGTACCCCACTGTACTCTACCTCTACTTTGCTCCACTGTACTCTACCTCTACTGTGCTCCACTGTACACTACCTCTACTGTACTCCACTGTACTCTACCTCTACTGTGCTCCACTGTACTCTACCTCTACTGTACTCCACTGTACTCCACCTCTACAGTGCTCCACTGTACTCTACCTCTACTGTACTCCACTGTATTCTACCTCTACTCTGCTCTACTGTACTCTATCTCTACTGTGCTCTACTGTACTCTACCTCTATTATACTCCACTGTACTCTACCTCTACTGTGCTCCACTGTACTCTGCCTCTACTGTGCTCCACTGTACACTACCTCTACTGTGCTCCACTGTACTCTACCTCTACTGTACTCCACTGTACTCCACCTCTACAGTGCTCCACTGTACTCTACCTCTACTGTACTCCACTGTATTCTACCTCTACTCTGCTCTACTGTACTCTATCTCTACTGTGCTCTACTGTACTCTACCTCTATTATAATCCACTGTACTCTACCTCTACTGTGCTCCACTGTACTCTACCTCTACTGTGCTCCACTGTACACTACCTCTACTGTAGTCAACTGTACTCTACCTCTACTGTGCTCCACTCTACTCTACCTCTACTGTGCTCAGCTGTACTCTACCTCTACTGTACTCCACTGTACTCTACCTCTACTATACTCCACTGCACTTATCTCTACTGTGCTCCACTGTACTCTATCTCTACTGTAGTCCACTGTACTCTACCTCTACTATACTCTACTGTACTCCACCTCTACTGTACTCCACTGTAGTCTACCTCAACTATACTCCACTGTACTCTACCTCTACTGTGCTCCACTTTACTCTACCTCTACTCTGCTCTACTGTACTCTATCTCTACTTTACTCCACTATACTCTACCTCCACTGTACTCCACTGTACTCTAACTCTACTGTGCTCCACTGTACTCTACCTCTACTGTACTCCACTGTACTCTGCATCTACTGTGCTCCACTGTACTCTACCTCTACTGTACTCGACTGTACTCTACCTCTACTGTACTCCACTGTACTCTACCTCTACTGTACTCCACTGTATTCTACCTCTACTGTGCTCTACTGTACTCTACCTCTACTGTACTCCACTGTAATCTACCTCTACTGTACTGTACTGTTCTCTACCTCTACTGTACTCTACTGTACTCCACCTCTACTGTGCTCCACTGTACTCCACTGTACTCTACCTCTTCTGTGCTCCACTGTACTCCACCTCTGCTGTACTCCACTGTACTCTATCTCTACTGTGCTCCACTGTACTCTACCTCTACTGTACTCCACTGTACTCTATCTCTACTGTTCTCCACTGTACTCTACCTCTACTGTGCTCCACTGTACTCCACTGTACTCTATCTCTACTGTGATCCACTGTACTCGACCTCTGCTGTGCTCCACTGTACTCTATCTCTACTCTACTCCACTGTACTCTATCTCTATTTTACTCCACTGTACTCTACCTCTACTGTACTCTACTGTACTCCACCTCTACTGTGCTCCACTCTACTCCACTGTACTCTTCCTCTACTGTACTCCACTGTACTCTATCTCTACTGTGCTCCACTGTACTCTACCTTTACTGTGCTCTACTGTACTCTACTCTACTGTGCTCCACTGTACTCTATTTCTACTGTACCCCACTGTACTCCAACTCTACTGTGCTCCACTGTACTCTACCTCTACTGTGCTCCACTGTACACTACCTCTACTGTACTCCACTGTACTCTACCTCTACTGTGCTCCATTGTACTCTACCTCTACTGTACTCCACTGTACTCTACCTCTACAGTGCTCCACTCTGCTCTACCTCTACTCTACTCCACTGTACTCTACCTCTACTCTGCTCTACTGTACTCTACCTCTACTGTACTCCACTCTACTCTACCTCTACTATACTCCACTGTACTCTACCTCTACTGTGCTCCACTGTACTCTACCTCTAATATGCTCCACTCTACTCTACCTTTACTTTACTCCACTGTACTCTACCTCTACTCTGCTCTACTCTACTCTATCTCTACTGTGCTCCAATGTACTCTACCTCTACTGTACTCCACTGTAGTCTACCTCAACTATACTCCACTGTACTCTACCTCTACTGTGCTCCACTGTACTCTACCTCTACTGTGCTCTACTGTACTCTATCTCTACTGTGCTCCACTGTACTCTACCTCTACTGTACTCCACTGTACTCCACCTCTACTGTACTCCACTGTACTCTACCTCTACTGTCCTCCACTGTACTCTACCTCTACTCTGCTCTACTGTACTCTATCTCTACTGTGCTCCACTGTACTCTACCTCTACTGTACTCCACTGTAGTCTACCTAAACTATACTCCACTGTACTCTACCTCCACTGTGCTCCACTGTACTCTACCTCAACTATACTCCACTGTACTCTATCTCTACTCTAATCCACTGTACTCTATCTCTACTCTACTCCACTCTAATCTATCTCTACTGTACTCCACTGTACTCTACCTCTACTCTACTCTACTGTACTCCACCTCTACTGTGCTCCACTGTACTCCACTGTACTCTAGCTCTACTGTGTTCCACTGTACTCTACCTCTACTGTACTCCACTGTACTCTACATCTACTGTGCTCCACTGTACTTTACCTCTACTGTACTGCACTGTACTCTACCTCTACTCTACTCCACTGTACTCTACCTCTACTGTACTCCACTGTATTCTACCTCTACTGTGCTCTACTGTACTCTACCTCTACTGTACTCCACTGTACTCTACCTCTACTGTACTGTACTGTTCTCTACCTCTACTGTACTCTATTGTACTCTACCTCTACTGTGCTCCACTGTACTCTATCTCTACTGTACTCCACTGTACTCTACCTCTACAGTGATCCACTGTACTCTACCTCTACTGTGCTCCACTTTACTCTACCTCTACTCTGCTCTACTGTACTCTATCTCTACTTTACTCCACTATACTCTACCTCCACTGTACTCCACTGTACTCTAGCTCTACTGTGCTCCACTGTACTCTACCTCTACTGTACTCCACTGTACTCTGCATCTACTGTGCTCCACTGTACTCTACCTCTACTGTACTCCACTGTACTCTACCTCTACTGTACTCCACTGTACTCTACCTCTACTGTACTCCACTGTATTCTACCTCTACTGTGCTCTACTGTACTCTACCTCTACTGTACTCCACTGTAATCTACCTCTACTGTACTGTACTGTTCTCTACCTCTACTGTACTCTAATGTACTCCACCTCTACTGTGCTCCACTGTACTCCACTGTACTCTACCTCTACTGTGCTCCACTGTACTCCACCTCTACTGTACTCCACTGTACTCTATCTCTACTGTGCTCCACTGTACTCTACCTCTACTGTACTCCACTGTACTCTATCTCTACTGTTCTCCACTGTACTCTACCTCTACTGTGCTCCACTGTACTCCACTGTACTCTATCTCTACTGTGATCCACTGTACTCGACCTCTGCTGTGCTCCACTGTACTCTATCTCTACTCTACTCCACTGTACTCTATCTCTATTTTACTCCACTGTACTCTACCTCTACTGTACTCTACTGTACTCCACCTCTACTGTGCTCCACTCTACTCCACTGTACTCTTCCTCTACTGTGCTCCACTGTACTCTACCTTTACTGTGCTCTACTGTACTCTACTCTACTCTGCTCCACTGTACTCTATTTCTACTGTACCCCACTGTACTCCAACTCTACTGTGCTCCACTGTACTCTACCTCTACTGTGCTCCACTGTACACTACCTCTACTGTACTCCACTGTACTCTACCTCTACTGTGCTCCATTGTACTCTACTTCTACTGTACTCCACTGTACTCTACCTCTACAGTGCTCCACTCTGCTCTACCTCTACTCTACTCCACTGTACTCTACCTCCACTCTGCTCTACTGTACTCTACCTCTACTGTACTCCACTGTACTCTACCTCTACTATACTCCACTCTACTCTACCTCTACTCTGCTCCACTGTACTCTACCTCTAATATGCTCCACTTTACTCTACCTTTACTGTACTCCACTGTACTCTACCTCTACTCTGCTCTACTCTACTCTATCTCTACTGTGCTCCAATGTACTCTACCTCTACTGTACTCCACTGTAGTCTACCTCAACTATACTCCACTGTACTCTACCTCTACTGTGCTCCACTGTACCCTACCTCTACTGTGCTCTACTGTACTCTATCTCTACTGTGCTCCACTGTACTCTACCTCTACTGTACTCCACTGTACTCCACCTCCACAGTGCTCCACTGTACTCTACCTCTACTGTCCTCCACTGTACCCTACCTCTACTCTGCTCTACTGTACTCTATCTCTACTGTGCTCCACTGTACTCTACCTCTACTGTACTCCACTGTAGTCTACCTAAACTATACTCCACTGTACTCTACCTCCACTGTGCTCCACTGTACTCTACCTCCACTATACTCCACTGTACTCTATCTCTACTCTAATCCACTGTACTCTATCTCTACTCTACTCCACTCTAATCTATCTCTACTGTACTCCACTGTACTCTACCTCTACTCTACTCTACTGTACTCCACCTCTACTGTGCTCCACTGTACTCCACTGTACTCTAGCTCTACTGTGTTCCACTGTACTCTACCTCTACTGTACTCCACTGTACTCTACATCTACTGTGCTCCACTGTACTTTACCTCTACTGTACTGCACTGTACTCTACCTCTACTCTACTCCACTGTACTCTACCTCTACTGTACTCCACTGTATTCTACCTCTACTGTGCTCTACTGTACTCTACCTCTACTGTACTCCACTGTACTCTACCTCTACTGTACTGTACTGTTCTCTACCTCTACTGTACTCTACTGTACTCTACCTCTACTGTGCTCCACTGTACTCTATCTCTACTGTACTCCACTGTACTCTACCTCTACAGTGATCCACTGTACTCTACCTCTACTGTGCTCCACTTTACTCTACCTCTACTCTGCTCTACTGTACTCTATCTCTACTTTACTCCACTATACTCTACCTCCACTGTACTCCACTGTACTCTAGCTCTACTGTGCTCCACTGTACTCTACCTCTACTGTACTCCACTGTACTCTGCATCTACTGTGCTCCACTGTACTCTACCTCTACTGTACTCCACTGTACTCTACCTCTACTGTACTCCACTGTACTCTACCTCTACTGTACTCCACTGTACTCTACCTCTACTGTACTCCACTGTACTCTACCTCTACTGTACTCCACTGTATTCTACCTCTACTGTGCTCTACTGTACTCTACCTCTACTGTACTCCACTGTAATCTACCTCTACTGTACTGTACTGTTCTCTACCTCTACTGTACTCTAATGTACTCCACCTCTACTGTGCTCCACTGTACTCCACTGTACTCTACCTCTACTGTGCTCCACTGTACTCCACCTCTACTGTACTCCACTGTACTTATCTCTACTGTGCTCCACTGTACTCTACCTCTACTGTACTCCACTGTACTCTATCTCTACTGTTCTCCACTGTACTCTACCTCTACTGTGCTCCACTGTACTCCACTGTACTCTATCTCTACTGTGATCCACTGTACTCGACCTCTGCTGTGCTCCACTGTACTCTATCTCTACTCTACTCCACTGTACTCTATCTCTATTTTACTCCACTGTACTCTACCTCTACTGTACTCTACTGTACTCCACCTCTACTGTGCTCCACTCTACTCCACTGTACTCTTCCTCTACTGTGCTCCACTGTACTCTACCTTTACTGTGCTCTACTGTACTCTACTCTACTCTGCTCCACTGTACTCTATTTCTACTGTACCCCACTGTACTCCAACTCTACTGTGCTCCACTGTACTCTACCTCTACTGTGCTCCACTGTACACTACCTCTACTGTACTCCACTGTACTCTACCTCTACTGTGCTCCATTGTACTCTACTTCTACTGTACTCCACTGTACTCTACCTCTACAGTGCTCCACTCTGCTCTACCTCTACTCTACTCCACTGTACTCTACCTCTACTCTGCTCTACTGTACTCTACCTCTACTGTACTCCACTGTACTCTACCTCTACTATACTCCACTCTACTCTACCTCTACTCTGCTCCACTGTACTCTACCTCTAATATGCTCCACTTTACTCTACCTTTACTGTACTCCACTGTACTCTACCTCTACTCTGCTCTACTCTACTCTATCTCTACTGTGCTCCAATGTACTCTACCTCTACTGTACTCCACTGTAGTCTACCTCAACTATACTCCACTGTACTCTACCTCTACTGTGCTCCACTGTACCCTACCTCTACTGTGCTCTACTGTACTCTATCTCTACTGTGCTCCACTGTACTCTACCTCTACTGTACTCCACTGTACTCCACCTCCACAGTGCTCCACTGTACTCTACCTCTACTGTCCTCCACTGTACCCTACCTCTACTCTGCTCTACTGTACTCTATCTCTACTGTGCTCCACTGTACTCTACCTCTACTGTACTCCACTGTAGTCTACCTAAACTATACTCCACTGTACTCTACCTCCACTGTGCTCCACTGTACTCTACCTCCACTATACTCCACTGTACTCTATCTCTACTCTAATCCACTGTACTCTATCTCTACTCTACTCCACTCTACTCTATCTCTACTGTACTCCACTGTACTCTACCTCTACTCTACTCTACTGTACTCCACCTCTACTGTGCTCTACTGTACTCCACTGTACTCTAGCTCTACTGTGCTCCACTGTACTCTACCTCTACTGTACTCCACTGTACTCTACATCTACTGTGCTCCACTGTACTCTACCTCTCCTGTACTCCACTGTACTCTACCTCTACTGTACTCCACTGTACTCTACCTCTACTGTACTCCACTGTATTCTACCTCTACTGTGCTCTACTGTACCCTACCTCTACTGTACTCCACTGTACTCTACCTCTACTGTACTGTACTGTTCTCTATCTCTACTGTACTCTACTGTACTCCACCTCTACTGTGCTCCACTGTACTCCACTGTACTCTACCTCTACTGTGCTCCACTGCACTCTACCTCTACTGTACTCCACTGTACTCTATCTCTACTGTGCTCCACTGTACTCTACCTCTACTGTACTCCAATGTACTCTATCGCTACTGTTCTCCACTGTACTCTACCTCTACTCTGCTCCACTGTACTCCACTGTACTCTATCTCTACTCTGATCCACTGTACTCTACCTCTGCTGTGCTCCACTGTACTCTATCTCTACTCTACTCCACTGTACTCTATCTCTATTTTACTCCACTGTACTCTACCTCTAGTGTACTCTGCTGTACTCCACCTCTACTGTGCTCCACTGTACTCCACTGTACTCTTCCTCTACTGTACTACACTGTACTCTATCTCTACTGTGCTCCACTGTACTCTACCTCTACTGTGCTCTACTGTACTCTACTCTACTGTGCTCCACTGTACTCTATTTCTACTGTACCCCACTGTACTCTACCTCTACTGTACTCCTCTGTAGTCTACCTCAACTATACTCCACTGTACTCTACCTCTACTGTACCCCACTGTACTCTACCTCTACTGTGCTCCACTGTACTCTACCTCTACTGTACTCTACTGTACTCCACCTCTACTGTGCTCCACTGTACTCCACTGTACTCTAGCTCTACTGTGCTCCACTGTACTCTACCTCTACTGTGCTCTACTGTACTCTATCTCTACTGTGCTCCACTGTACTCTACCTCTACTCTACTGCACTCTACTCTACCTCTACTATACTCCACTGTACTCTACCTCTACAGTGCTCCACTGTACTCTACCTCTACTGTACTCCAATGTACTCTACCTCTACTGTGCTCCACTGTACTCTACCTCTACTGTGCTCCACTGTACAATACCTCTATTGTATTCCACTGTACTCTACCTCCACTGTGCTCCACTCTACTCTACCTCTACTGTGCTCCACTGTACTCTATCTCTACTCTAATCCACTGTACTCTATCTCTACTCTACTCCACTCTACTCTATCTCTACTGTACTCCACTGTACTCTACCTCTACTCTACTCTACTGTACTCCACCTCTACTGTGCTCCACTGTACTCCACTGTACTCTAGCTCTACTGTGCTCCACTGTACTCTACCTCTACTGTGCTCTACTGTACTCTATCTCTACTGAGCTCCACTGTACTCTACCTCTACTGTACTCCACTGTACTCCACCTCTACAGTGCTCCACTGTACTCTAACTCTACTGTACTCCACTGTACTCTATCTCTACTCTACTGCACTGTACTCTACCTCTACTATACTCCACTGTACTCTACCTCTACAGTGCTCCACTGTACTCTACCTCTACTGTACTCCAATGTACTCTACCTCTACTGTGCTCCACTGTAATCTACCTCTACTGTGCTCCACTGTACTCTACCTCTACTGTGCTCCACTGTACAATACCTCTATTGTAGTCCACTGTACTCTACCTCTACTGTGCTCCACTGTACTCTACCTCTACTGTGCTCTACTGTACTCTATCTCTACTGTGCTCCACTGTACTCTACCTCTACTGTACTCCACTGTACTCCACCTCTACAGTGCTCCACTGTACTCTACCTCTACTGTGCTCCACTGTACTCTACCTCTACTCTGCTCTACTGTACTCTATCTCTACTGTGCTCTACTGTACTCTACCTCTATTATACTCCACTGTACTCTACCTCTACTGTGCTCCACTGTACTCTACCTCTACTGTCCTCCACTGTACACTACCTCTACTGTAGTCCACTCTACTCTACCTCTACTGTGCTCAGCCGTACTCTACCTCTACTGTACTCCACTGTACTCTATCTCTTCTGTACTACACTGTACTCTTCCTCTACTGTGCTCCACTGTACTCTATCTCTACTGTGCTCCACTGTACTCTACCTCTACTGTACTCCAATGTACTCTATCGCTACTGTTCTCCACTGTACTCTACCTCTACTGTGCTCCACTGTACTCCACTGTACTCTATCTCTACTGTGATCCACTGTACTCTACCTCTGCTGTGCTCCACTGTACTCTATCTCTACTCTACTCCACTGTACTCTATCTCTATTTTACTCCACTGTACTCTACCTCTAGTGTACTCTACTGTACTCCACCTCTACTGTGCTCCACTGTACTCCACTGTACTCTTCCTCTACTGTACTCCACTGTACTCTATCTCTACTGTGCTCCACTGTACTCTACCTCTACTGTGCTCTACTGTACTCTACTCTACTGTGCTCCACTGTACTCTATTTCTACTGTACCCCACTGTACTCTACCTCTACTGTACTCCTCTGTAGTCTACCTCAACTATACTCCACTGTACTCTACCTCTACTGTACCCCACTGTACTCTACCTCTACTGTGCTCCACTGTACTCTACCTCTACTGTACTCTACTGTACTCCACCTCTACTGTGCTCCACTGTACTCCACTGTACTCTAGCTCTACTGTGCTCCACTGTACTCTACCTCTACTGTGCTCTACTGTACTCTATCTCTACTGTGCTCCACTGTACTCTACCTCTACTCTACTGCACTGTACTCTACCTCTACTATACTCCACTGTACTCTACCTCTACAGTGCTCCACTGTACTCTACCTCTACTGTACTCCAATGTACTCTATCTCTACTGTGCTCCACTGTACTCTACCTCTACTGTACTCCACTGTACTCTATCTCTACTGTTCTCCACTGTACTCTACCTCTACTGTGCACCACTGTACTCCACTGTACTCTATCTCTACTGTGATCCACTGTACTCTACCTCTGCTGTGCTCCACTGTACTCTATCTCTACTCTACTCCACTGTACTCTATCTCTATTTTACTCCACTGTACTCTACTCTACTCTACTCTACTGTACTCTACTGTACTCCACCTCTACTGTGCTCCACTGTACTCCACTGTACTCTTCCTCTACTGTACTCCACTGTACTCTATCTCTACTGTGCTCCACTGTACTCTACCTCTACTCTGCTCTACTGTACTCTTCTCTACTGTGCTCCGCTGTACTCTATTTCTACTGTACCCCACTGTACTCTACCTCTACTGTGCTCCACTGTACTCTACCTCTACTGTGCTCCACTGTACACTACCTCCACTGTACTCCACTGTACTCTACCTCTACTGTGCTCCAATGTACTCTACCTCTACTGTGCTCCACTGTACTCTACCTCTACTCTGCTCCACTGTACTTTATCTCTACTGTACTCCACTGTACTCTACCTCCACAGTGCTCTACTGTGCTCTACCTCTACTGTACTCCACTGTACTCTATCTCTACTGTACTCCACTGTAATCTATCTCTACTGTGCTCCACTGTACTATTCCTCTACTGTGCTCCACTGTACTCCACTGTCATCTATCTCTACTGTGATCCACTGTACTCTACCTCTGCTGTGCTCCACTGTACTCTATCTCTACTCTACTCCACTGTACTCTACCTCTACTGTTCTCCACTGTACTCTACCTCTACTGTACTCCACTCTACTCTACCCCTCTGTGCTCCACTGTACTCTACCTCTAATGTACTCCACTGTACTCTACCTCTACTGTACTCTTCTCTACTCCACCTCTAATGTGCTCCACTCTACTCTACCTCTACTGTACTCCACTGTACTCTACCTCTACTGTACTCCACTGTACTCTACCTCTACTATACTCCACTGCACTTATCTCTACAGTTTTCTACTGTACTCTACCTCTACTGTACTCCACTGTACTCTACCTCTACTCTGCTCTACTGTACTCTATCTCTACTGTGCTCCACTGTACTCTACCTCTACAGTGCTCCACTGTGCTCTACCTCTACTGTACTCCACTGTACTCTACCTCTACTCCGCTCTACTCTACTCTATCTCTACTGTACTCCACTGTACGCTATCTCTACTGTACTCCACTGTAGTCTACCTCAACTATACTCCCCTGTACTCTACCTCTACTGTGCTCCACTGTACTCTAAATCTACTGTGCTCCACTGTACTCTACCTCTACTCTACTGCACTGTACTCTACCTCTACTATACTCCACTGTACTCTACCTCTACAGTGCTCCACTGTACTCTACCTCTACTGTACTCCAATGTACTCTACCTCTACTGTGCTCCACTGTACTCTACCTCTACTGTGCTCCACTGTACTCTACCTCTACTGTGCTCCACTGTACAATACCTCTATTGTAGTCCACTGTACTCTACCTCTACTGTGCTCCACTGTACTCTACCTCTACTGTGCTCCACTGTACTCTATCTCTACTCTAATCCACTGTACTCTATCTCTACTCTACTCCACTCTACTCTATCTCTACTGTACTCCACTGTACTCTACCTCTACTCTACTCTACTGTACTCCACCTCTACTGTGCTCCACTGTATTCCACTGTACTCTAGCTCTACTGTGCTCCACTGTACTCTACCTCTACTGTGCTCTACTGTACTCTATCTCTACTGTGCTCCACTGTACTCTACCTCTACTGTACTCCACTGTACTCCACCTCTACAGTGCTCCACTGTACTCTAACTCTACTGTACTCCAATGTACTCTACCTCTACTCTGCTCTACTGTACTCTATCTCTACTGTGCTCTACTGTACTCTACCTCTATTATACTCCACTGTACTCTACCTCTACTGTGCTCCACTGTACTCTACCTCTACTGTGCTCCACTGTACACTACCTCTACTGTAGTCCACTGTACTCTACCTCTACTGTGCTCCACTCTACTCTACCTCTACTGTGCTCAGCTGTACTCTACCTCTACTGTACTCCACTGTACTCTATCTCTTCTGTACTACACTGTACTCTTCCTCTACTGTGCTCCACTGTACTCTACCTCTACTGTGCTCTACTGTACTCTACCTCTACTATACTCCACTGTACTCTACCTCTACTGTGCTCCACTGTACTCTACCTCTACTGTGCTCCACTGTACACTACCTCTACTGTACTCCACTGTACTCTACCTCTACTGTGCTCCACTCTACTCTACCTCTACTGTGCTCCACTGTACTCTACCTCTACTGTGCTCTACTGTACTCTATCTCTACTGTGCTCCACTGTACTCTACCTCTACTGTACTCTACTCTACTCCACCTCTAATGTGCTCCACTCTACTCTACCTCTACTGTACTCCACTGTACTCTACCTCTACTCTGCTCTACTGTACTCTATCTCTACTGTGCTCCACTGTACTCTACCTCTACTGTACTCTACTGTAGTCTACCTCAACTATACTCCACTGTACTCTACCTCTACTGTGCTCCACTGTACTCTACCTCTACTCTGCTCTACTGTACTCTATCTCTACTGTGCTCCACTGTACTCTACCTCTACTGTACTCCACTGTAGTCTACCTAAACTATACTCCACTCTACTCTACCTCCACTGTGCTCCACTGTACTCTACCTCAACTATATAACACTGTACTCTATCTCTACTCTAATCCACTGTACTCTATCTCTACTCTACTCCACTCTACTCTATCTCTACTGTACTCCACTGTACTCTACCTCTACTCTACTCTTCTGTACTCCACCTCTACTGTGCTCCACTGTACTCCACTGTACTCTAGCTCTACTGTGCTCCACTGTACTCTACCTCTACTGTGCTCTACTGTACTCTATCTCTACTGTGCTCCACTGTACTCTACCTCTACTGTACTCCACTGTACTCCACCTCTACAGTGCTCCACTGTACTCTACCTCTACTGTACTCCAATGTACTCTACCTCTACTCTAATCTACTGTACTCTATCTCTACTGTGCTCTACTGTACTCTACCTCTATTATACTCCACTGTACTCTACCTCTACTGTGCTCCACTGTACTCTACCTCTACTGTGCTCCACTGTACACTACCTCTACTGTAGTCCAACGTACTCTACCTCTACTGTGCTCCACTCTACTCTACCTCTACTGTGCTCAGCTGTACTCTACCTCTACTGTACTCCACTGTACTCTATCTCTTCTGTACTACACTGTACTCTTCCTTTACTGTGCTCCACTCTACTCTACCTCTACTGTGCTCTACTGTACTCTATCTCTACTGTGCTCTACTGTACTCTACCTCTGCTATACTCCACTGTACTCTACCTCTACTGTGCTCCACTGTACTCTTCCTCTACTGTGCTCCACTGTACACTACCTCTACTGTACTCCACTGTACTCTACCTCTACTGTGCTCCACTCTACTCTACCTCTACTGTGCTCCACTGTACTCTACCTCTACTGTGCTCTACTGTACTCTATCTCTACTTTGCTCCACTGTGTACTCTACCTCTACTGTACTCTACTCTACTCCACCTCTAATGTGCTCCACTCTACCTCTACTGTACTCCACTGTACTCTACCTCTACTCTGCTCTACTGTACTCTATCTCTACTGTGCTCCACTGTACTCTACCTCTACTGTACTCTACTGTAGTCTACCTCAACTATACTCCACTGTACTCTACCTCTACTGTGCTCCACTGTACTCTACATCTACTGTGCTCTACTGTACTCTATCTCTACTGTGCTCCACTGTACTCTACCTCTACTGTACTCCACTGTAGTCTACCTAAACTATACTCCACTCTACTCTACCTCCACTGTGCTCCACTGTACTCTACCTCAACTATACTCCACTGTACTCTATCTCTACTCTAATCCACTGTACTCTCTCTACTCTACTCCACTGTGCTCTATCTGTACTGTACTCCACTGTACTCTACCTCTACTCTACTCTACTGTACTCCACCTCTACTGTGCTCCACTGTACTCCACTGTACTCCAGCTCTACTGTGCTCCACTGTACTCTACATCTACTGTGCTCCACTGTACTCTACCTCTACTGTACTCCACTGTACTCTACCTCTAATGTACTCCACTGTACTCTACCTCTACTATACTCCACTGTACTCTACCTCTACTGTGCTCTACTGTACTCTATCTCTAGTGTACTCCACTGTACTCTACCTCTACTGTACTGTACTGTTCTCTAAGTCTACTGTACTCTACTGTACTCCACCTCTACTGTGCTCCACTGTACTCCACTGTACTCTACCTCTACTGTGCTCCACTGTACTCTACCTCTACTGTACTCCACTGTACTCTATCTCTACTGTGCTCCACTGTACTCTACCTCTACTGTACTCCACTGTACTCTATCTCTACTGTTCTCCACTGTACTCTACCTCTACTGTGCACCACTGTACTCCACTGTACTCTATCTCTACTGTGATCCACTGTACTCTACCTCTGCTGTGCTCCACTGTACTCTATCTCTACTCTACTCCACTGTACTCTCTCTATTTTACTCCACTGTACTCTACCTCTACTGTACTCTACTGTACTCCACCTCTACTGTGCTCCACTGTACTCCACTGTACTCTTCCTCTACTGTGCTCCACTGTACACTACCTCTACTGTAGTCCACTGTACTCTACCTCTACTGTGCTCCACTCTACTCTACCTCTACTGTGCTCAGCTGTACTCTACCTCTACTGTACTCCACTGTACTCTATCTCTTCTGTACTACACTGTACTCTTCCTCTACTGTGCTCCACTGTACTCTACCTCTACTGTGCTCTACTGTACTCTATCTCTACTGTGCTCTACTGTACTCTACCTCTACTATACTCCACTGTACTCTACCTCTACTGTGCTCCACTGTACTCTACCTCTACTGTGCTCCACTGTACACTACCTCTACTGTACTCCACTGTACTCTACCTCTACTGTGCTCCACTCTACTCTACCTCTACTGTGCTCCACTGTACTCTACCTCTACTGTGCTCTACTGTACTCTATCTCTACTGTGCTCCACTGTACTCTACCTCTACTGTACTCTACTCTACTCCACCTCTAATGTGCTCCACTCTACTCTACCTCTACTGTACTCCACTGTACTCTACCTCTACTCTGCTCTACTGTACTCTATCTCTACTGTGCTCCACTGTACTCTACCTCTACTGTACTCTACTGTAGTCTACCTCAACTATACTCCACTGTACTCTACCTCTACTGTGCTCCACTGTACTCTACCTCTACTCTGCTCTACTGTACTCTATCTCTACTGTGCTCCACTGTACTCTACCTCTACTGTACTCCACTGTAGTCTACCTAAACTATACTCCACTCTACTCTACCTCCACTGTGCTCCACTGTACTCTACCTCAACTATATAACACTGTACTCTATCTCTACTCTAAACCACTGTACTCTATCTCTACTCTACTCCACTCTACTCTATCTCTACTGTACTCCACTGTACTCTACCTCTACTCTACTCTACTGTACTCCACCTCTACTGTGCTCCACTGTACTCCACTGTACTCTAGCTCTACTGTGCTCCACTGTACTCTACCTCTACTGTGCTCTACTGTACTCTATCTCTACTGTGCTCCACTGTACTCTACCTCTACTGTAGTCCACTGTACTCCACCTCTACAGTGCTCCACTGTACTCTACCTCTACTGTACTCCAATGTACTCTACCTCTACTCTGCTCTACTGTACTCTATCTCTACTGTGCTCTACTGTACTCTACCTCTATTATACTCCACTGTACTCTACCTCTACTGTGCTCCACTGTACTCTACCTCTACTGTGCTCCACTGTACACTACCTCTACTGTAGTCCAATGTACTCTACCTCTACTGTGCTCCACTCTACTCTACCTCTACTGTGCTCAGCTGTACTCTACCTCTACTGTACTCCACTGTACTCTATCTCTTCTGTACTACACTGTACTCTTCCTTTACTGTGCTCCACTCTACTCTACCTCTACTGTGCTCTACTGTACTCTATCTCTACTGTGCTCTACTGTACTCTACCTCTGCTATACTCCACTGTACTCTACCTCTACTGTGCTCCACTGTACTCTTCCTCTACTGTGCTCCACTGTACACTACCTCTACTGTACTCCACTGTACTCTACCTCTACTGTGCTCCACTCTACTCTACCTCTACTGTGCTCCACTGTACTCTACCTCTACTGTGCTCTACTGTACTCTATCTCTACTGTGCTCCACTGTGTACTCTACCTCTACTGTACTCTACTCTACTCCACCTCTAATGTGCTCCACTCTACCTCTACTGTACTCCACTGTACTCTACCTCTACTCTGCTCTACTGTACTCTATCTCTACTGTGCTCCACTGTACTCTACCTCTACTGTACTCTACTGTAGTCTACCTCAACTATACTCCACTGTACTCTACCTCTACTGTGCTCCACTGTACTCTACATCTACTGTGCTCTACTGTACTCTATCTCTACTGTGCTCCACTGTACTCTACCTCTACTGTACTCCACTGTAGTCTACCTAAACTATACTCCACTCTACTCTACCTCCACTGTGCTCCACTGTACTCTACCTCAACTATACTCCACTGTACTCTATCTCTACTCTAATCCACTGTACTCTCTCTACTCTACTCCACTGTGCTCTATCTCTACTGTACTCCACTGTACTCTACCTCTACTCTACTCTACTGTACTCCACCTCTACTGTGCTCCACTGTACTCCACTGTACTCCAGCTCTACTGTGCTCCACTGTACTCTACATCTACTGTGCTCCACTGTACTCTACCTCTACTGTACTCCACTGTACTCTACCTCTACTGTACTCCACTGTGCTCTACCTCTACTATACTCCACTGTACTCTACCTCTACTGTGCTCTACTGTACTCTATCTCTAGTGTACTCCACTGTACTCTACCTCTACTCTACTGTACTGTTCTCTAAGTCTACTGTACTCTACTGTACTCCACCTCTACTGTGCTCCACTGTACTCCACTGTACTCTACCTCTACTGTGCTCCACTGTACTCTACCTCTACTGTACTCCACTGTACTCTATCTCTACTGTGCTCCACTGTACTCTACCTCTACTGTACTCCACTGTACTCTATCTCTACTGTTCTCCACTGTACTCTACCTCTACTGTGCACCACTGTACTCCACTGTACTCTATCTCTACTGTGATCCACTGTACTCTACCTCTGCTGTGCTCCACTGTACTCTATCTCTACTCTACTCCACTTTACTCTCTCTATTTTACTCCACTGTACTCTACCTCTACTGTACTCTACTGTACTCCACCTCTACTGTGCTCCACTGTACTCCACTGTACTCTTCCTCTACTGTACTCCACTGTACTCTATCTCTACTGTGCTCCACTGTACTCTACCTCTACTGTGCTCTACTGTACTCTTCTCTACTGTGCTCCACTGTACTCTATTTCAACTGTACCCCACTGTACTCTACATCTACTGTGCTCCACTGTACTCTACCTCTACTATGCTCCACTGTACACTATCTCTACTGTACTCCACTGTACTCTACCTCTACTGTGCTCCACTGTACTCTACCTCTACTGTGCTCCACTGTACTCTACCTCTACTCTGCTCCACTGTACTTTATCTCTACTGTACTCCACTGTACTCTACCTCCACAGTGCTCCACTGTGCTCTACCTCTACTGTACTCCACTGTACTCTATCTCTACTGTACTCCACTGTAATCTATCTCTACTGTGCTCCACTGTACTATTCCTCTACTGTGCTCCACTGTACTCCACTGTCATCTATCTCTACTGTGATCCACTGTACTCTACCTCTGCTGAGCTCCACTGTACTCTATCTCTACTCTACTCCACTGTACTCTACCTCTACTGTTCTCCACTGTACTCTACCTCTACTGTACTCCACTCTACTCTACCTCTACTGTGCTCCACTGTACTCTACCTCTGCTGTGCTCCACTGTACTCTACCTCTACTGTGCTCCACTGTACACTACCTCTACTGTAGTCCACTGTACTCTACCTCTACTGTGCTCCACTCTACTCTACCTCTACTCTGCTCAGCTGTACTCTACCTCTACTGTACTCCACTGTACTCTATCTCTTCTGTACTACACTGTACTCTTCCTCTACTGTGCTCCACTGTACTCTACCTCTACTGTGCTCTACTGTACTCTATCTCTACTGTGCTCTACTGTACTCTACCTCTACTATACTCCACTGTATTCTACCTCTACTGTGCTCCACTGTACTCTACCTCTACTGTGCTCCACTGTACACTACCTCTACTGTACTCCACTGTACTCTACCTCTACTGTGCTCCACTCTACTCTACCTCTACTGTGCTCCACTGTACTCTACCTCTACTGTGCTCTACTGTACTCTATCTCTACTGTGCTCCACTGTACTCTACCTCTACTGTACTCTACTCTACTCCACCTCTAATGTGCTCCACTCTACTCTACCTCTACTGTACTCCACTTTACTCTACCTCTACTCTGCTCTACTGTACTCTATCTCTACTGTGCTCCACTGTACTCTACCTCTACTGTACTCTACTGTAGTCTACCTCAACTATACTCCACTGTACTCTACCTCTACTGTGCTCCACTGTACTCTACCTCTACTGTGCTCTACTGTACTCTATCTCTACTGTGCTCCAATGTACTCTACCTCTACTGTACTCCACTGTAGTCTACCTAAACTATACTCCACTCTACTCTACCTCCACTGTGCTTCACTGTACTCTACCTCAACTATACTCCACTTTACTCTATCTCTACTCTAATCCACTGTACTCTATCTCTACTCTACTCCACTCTACTCTATCTCTACTGTACTCCACTGTACTCTACCTCTACTCTACTCTACTGTACTCCACCTCTACTGTGCTCCACTGTACTCCACTGTACTCTAGCTCTACTGTGCTCCACTGTACTCTACCTCTACTGTGCTCTACTGTACTCTATCTCTACTGTGCTCCACTGTACTCTACCTCTACTGTACTCCACTGTACTCCACCTCTACAGTGCTCCACTGTACTCTACCTCTACTGTACTCCAATGTACTCTACCTCTACTCTGCTCTACTGTACTCTATCTCTACTGTGCTCTACTGTACTCTACCTCTATTATACTCCACTGTACTCTACCTCTACTGTGCTCCACTCTACTCTACCTCTACTGTGCTCAGCTGTACTCTACCTCTACTGTACTCCACTGTACTCTATCTCTTCTGTACTACACTGTACTCTTCCTCTACTGTGCTCCAATGTACTCTACCTCTACTGTGCTCTACTGTACTCTATCTCTACTGTGCTCTACTGTACTCTACCTCTACTATACTCCACTGTACTCTACCTCTACTGTGCTCCACTGTAGTCTACCTCTACTGTGCTCCACTGTACACTACCTCTACTGTACTCCACTGTACTCTACCTCTACTGTGCTCCACTCTACTCTACCTCTACTGTGCTCCACTGTACTCTACCTCTACTGTGCTCTACTGTACTCTATCTCTACTGTGCTCCACTGTACTCTATCTCTTCTGTACTACACTGTACTCTTCCTCTACTGTGCTCCAATGTACTCTACCTCTACTGTGCTCTACTGTACTCTATCTCTACTGTGCTCTACTGTACTCTACCTCTACTATACTCCACTGTACTCTACCTCTACTGTGCTCCACTGTAGTCTACCTCTACTGTGCTCCACTGTACACTACCTCTACTGTACTCCACTGTACTCTACCTCTACTGTGCTCCACTCTACTCTACCTCTACTGTGCTCCACTGTACTCTACCTCTACTGTGCTCTACTGTACTCTATCTCTACTGTGCTCCACTGTACTCTACCTCTACTGTACTCTACTCTACTCCACCTCTAATGTGCTCAACTCTACTCTACCTCTACTGTACTCCACTGTACTCTACCTCTACTCTGCTCTACTGTACTCTATCTCTACTGTGCTCCACTGTACTCTACCTCTACTGTACTCTACTGTAGTCTACCTCAACTATACTCCACTGTACTCTACCTCTACTGTGCTCCACTGTACTCTACCTCTACTGTGCTCTACTGTACTCTATCTCTACTGTGCTCCACTGTACTCTACCTCTACTGTACTCCACTGTAGTCTACCTAAACTATACTCCACACTACTCTACCTCCACTGTGCTCCACTGTACTCTACCTCAACTATACTCCACTGTACTCTATCTCTACTCTAATCCACTGTACTCTATCTCTACTCTACTCCACTGTGCTCTATCTCTACTGTACTCCACTGTACTCTACCTCTACTCTACTCTACTGTACTCCACCTCTACTGTGCTCCACTGTACTCCACTGTACTCCAGCTCTACTGTGCTCCACTGTACTCTACATCTACTGTGCTCCACTGTACTCTACCTCTACTGTACTCCACTGTACTCTACCTCTACTGTACTCCACTGTACTCTACCTCTACTATACTCCACTGTACTCTACCTCTACTGTGCTCTACTGTACTCTATCTCTACTGTACTCCACTGTACTCTACCTCTACTGTACTGTACTGTTCTCTAAGTCTACTGTACTCTACTGTACTCCACCTCTACTGTGCTCCACTGTACTCCACTGTACTCTACCTCTACTGTGCTCCACTGTACTCTACCTCTACTGTACTCCACTGTACTCTATCTCTACTGTGCTCCACTGTACTCTACCTCTACTGTACTCCACTGTACTCTATCTCTACTGTTCTCCACTGTACTCTACCTCTACTGTGCACCACTGTACTCCACTGTACTCTATCTCTACTGTGATCCACTGTACTCTACCTCTGCTGTGCTCCACTGTACTCTATCTCTACTCTACTCCACTGTACTCTCTCTATTTTACTCCACTGTACTCTACCTCTACTGTACTCTACTGTACTCCACCTCTACTGTGCTCCACTGTACTCCACTGTACTCTTCCTCTACTGTACTCCACTGTACTCTATCTCTACTGTGCTCCACTGTACTCTACCTCTACTGTGCTCTACTGTACTCTTCTCTACTGTGCTCCACTGTACTCTATTTCTACTGTACCCCACTGTACTCTACATCTACTGTGCTCCACTGTACTCTACCTCTACTGTGCTCCACTGTACACTACCTCTACTGTACTCCACTGTACTCTACCTCTACTGTGCTCCACTGTACTCTACCTCTACTGTGCTCCACTGTACTCTACCTCTACTCTGCTCCACTGTACTTTATCTCTACTGTACTCCACTGTACTCTACCTCCACAGTGCTCCACTGGGCTCTACCTCTACTGTACTCCACTGTACTCTATCTCTACTGTGCTCCACTGTACTATTCCTCTACTGTGCTCCACTGTACTCCACTGTCATCTATCTCTACTGTGATCCACTGTACTCTACCTCTGCTGAGCTCCACTGTACTCTATCTCTACTCTACTCCACTGTACTCTACCTCTACTGTTCTCCACTGTACTCTACCTCTACTGTACTCCACTCTACTCTACCTCTACTGTGCTCCACTGTACTCTACCTCTACTGTGCTCCACTGTACTCTACCTCTACTGTGCTCCACTGTACACTACCTCTACTGTAGTCCACTGTACTCTACCTCTACTGTGCTCCACTCTACTCTACCTCTACTCTGCTCAGCTGTACTCTACCTCTACTGTACTCCACTGTACTCTATCTCTTCTGTACTACACTGTACTCTTCCTCTACTGTGCTCCACTGTACTCTACCTCTACTGTGCTCTACTGTACTCTATCTCTACTGTGCTCTACTGTACTCTACCTCTACTATACTCCACTGTACTCTACCTCTACTGTGCTCCACTGTACTCTACCTCTACTGTGCTCCACTCTACTCTACCTCTACTGTGCTCCACTGTACTCTACCTCTACTGTGCTCTACTGTACTCTATCTCTACTGTGCTCCACTGTACTCTACCTCTACTGTACTCTACTCTACTCCACCTCTAATGTGCTCCACTCTACTCTACCTCTACTGTACTCCACTTTACTCTACCTCTACTCTGCTCTACTGTACTCTATCTCTACTGTGCTCCACTGTACTCTAACTCTACTGTACTCTACTGTAGTCTACCTCAACTATACTCCACTGTACTCTACCTCTACTGTGCTCCACTGTACTCTACCTCTACTGTGCTCTACTGTACTCTATCTCTACTGTGCTCCAATGTACTCTACCTCTACTGTACTCCACTGTAGTCTACCTAAACTATACTCCACTCTACTCTACCTCCACTGTGCTCCACTGTACTCTACCTCAACTATACTCCACTGTACTCTATCTCTACTCTAATCCACTGTACTCTATCTCTACTCTACTCCACTGTGCTCTATCTCTACTGTACTCCACTGTACTCTACCTCTACTCTACTCTACTGTACTCCACCTCTACTGTGCTCCACTGTACTCCACTGTACTCCAGCTCTACTGTGCTCCACTGTACTCTACATCTACTGTGCTCCACTGTACTCTACCTCTACTGTACTCCACTGTACTCTACCTCTACTGTACTCCACTGTACTCTACCTCTACTATACTCCACTCTACTCTACCTCTACTGTGCTCTACTGTACTCTATCTCTACTGTACTCCACTGTACTCTACCTCTACTGTACTGTACTGTTCTCTAAGTCTACTGTACTCTACTGTACTCCACCTCTACTGTGCTCCACTGTACTCCACTGTACTCTACCTCTACTGTGCTCCACTGTACTCTACCTCTACTGTACTCCACTGTACTCTATCTCTACTGTGCTCCACTGTACTCTACCTCTACTGTACTCCACTGTACTCTATCTCTACTGTTCTCCACTGTACTCTACCTCTACTGTGCACCACTGTACTCCACTGTACTCTATCTCTACTGTGATCCACTGTACTCTACCTCTGCTGTGCTCCACTGTACTCTATCTCTACTCTACTCCACTGTACTCTCTCTATTTTACTCCACTGTACTCTACCTCTACTGTACTCTACTGTACTCCACCTCTACTGTGCTCCACTGTACTCCACTGTACTCTTCCTCTACTGTACTCCACTGTACTCTATCTCTACTCTGCTCCACTGTACTCTACCTCTACTGTGCTCTACTGTACTCTTCTCTACTGTGCTCCACTGTACTCTATTTCTACTGTACCCCACTGTACTCTACATCTACTGTGCTCCACTGTACTCTACCTCTACTGTGCTCCACTGTACACTACCTCTACTGTACTCCACTGTACTCTACCTCTACTGTGCTCCACTGTACTCTACCTCTACTGTGCTCCACTGTACTCTACCTCTACTCTGCTCCACTGTACTTTATCTCTACTGTACTCCACTGTACTCTACCTCCACAGTGCTCCACTGGGCTCTACCTCTACTGTACTCCACTGTACTCTATCTCTACTGTGCTCCACTGTACTATTCCTCTACTGTGCTCCACTGTACTCCACTGTCATCTATCTCTACTGTGATCCACTGTACTCTACCTCTGCTGAGCTCCACTGTACTCTATCTCTACTCTACTCCACTGTACTCTACCTCTACTGTTCTCCACTGTACTCTACCTCTACTGTACTCCACTCTACTCTACCTCTACTGTGCTCCACTGTACTCTACCTCTACTGTGCTCCACTGTACTCTACCTCTACTGTGCTCCACTGTACACTACCTCTACTGTAGTCCACTGTACTCTACCTCTACTGTGCTCCACTCTACTCTACCTCTACTCTGCTCAGCTGTACTCTACCTCTACTGTACTCCACTGTACTCTATCTCTTCTGTACTACACTGTACTCTTCCTCTACTGTGCTCCACTGTACTCTACCTCTACTGTGCTCTACTGTACTCTATCTCTACTGTGCTCTACTGTACTCTACCTCTACTATACTCCACTGTACTCTACCTCTACTGTGCTCCACTGTACTCTACCTCTACTGTGCTCCACTGTACACTACCTCTACTGTACTCCACTGTACTCTACCTCTACTGTGCTCCACTCTACTCTACCTCTACTGTGCTCCACTGTACTCTACCTCTACTGTGCTCTACTGTACTCTATCTCTACTGTGCTCCACTGTACTCTACCTCTACTGTACTCTACTCTACTCCAGCTCTAATGTGCTCCACTCTACTCTACCTCTACTGTACTCCACTTTACTCTACCTCTACTCTGCTCTACTGTACTCTATCTCTACTGTGCTCCACTGTACTCTAACTCTACTGTACTCTACTGTAGTCTACCTCAACTATACTCCACTGTACTCTACCTCTACTGTGCTCCACTGTACTCTACCTCTACTGTGCTCTACTGTACTCTATCTCTACTGTGCTCCAATGTACTCTACCTCTACTGTACTCCACTGTAGTCTACCTAAACTATACTCCACTCTACTCTACCTCCACTGTGCTCCACTGTACTCTACCTCAACTATACTCCACTGTACTCTATCTCTACTCTAATCCACTGTACTCTATCTCTACTCTACTCCACTCTACTCTATCTCTACTGTACTCCACTGTACTCTACCTCTACTCTACTCTACTGTACTCCACCTCTACTGTGCTCCACTGTACTCCACTGTACTCTAGCTCTACTGTGCTCCACTGTACTCTACCTCTACTGTGCTCTACTGTACTCTATCTCTACTGTGCTCCACTGTACTCTACCTCTACTGTACTCCACTGTACTCCACCTCTACAGTGCTCCATTGTACTCTACCTCTACTGTACTCCAATGTACTCTACCTCTACTCTGCTCTACTGTACTCTATCTCTACTGTGCTCTACTGTACTCTACCTCTATTATACTCCACTGTACTCTACCTCTACTGTGCTCCACTCTACTCTACCTCTACTGTGCTCAGCTGTACTCTACCTCTACTGTACTCCACTGTACTCTATCTATTCTGTACTACACTGTACTCTTCCTCTACTGTGCTCCAATGTACTCTACCTCTACTGTGCTCTACTGTACTCTATCTCTACTGTGCTCTACTGTACTCTACCTCTACTATACTCCACTGTACTCTACCTCTACTGTGCTCCACTGTAGTCTACCTCTACTGTGTCCACTGTACACTACCTCTACTGTACTCCACTGTACTCTACCTCTACTGTGCTCCACTCTACTCTACCTCTACTGTGCTCCACTGTACTCTACCTCTACTGTGCTCTACTGTACTCTATCTCTACTGTGCTCCACTGTACTCTACTTCTACTGTACTCTACTCTACTCCACCTCTAATGTGCTCAACTCTACTCTACCTCTACTGTACTCCACTGTACTCTACCTCTACTCTGCTCTACTGTACTCTATCTCTACTGTGCTCCACTGTACTCTACCTCTACTGTACTCTACTGTAGTCTACCTCAACTATACTCCACTGTACTCTACATCTACTGTGCTCCACTGTACTCTACCTCTACTGTGTTCTACTGTACTCTATCTCTACTGTGCTCCACTGTACTCTACCTCTACTGTACTCCACTGTAGTCTACCTAAACTATACTCCACTCTACTCTACCTCCACTGTGCTCCACTGTACTCTACCTCAACTATACTCCACTGTACTCTATCTCTACTCTAATCCACTGTACTCTATCTCTACTCTACTCCACTGTGCTCTATCTCTACTGTACTCCACTGTACTCTACCTCTACTCTACTCTACTGTACTCCACCTCTACTGTGCTCCACTGTACTCCACTGTACTCCAGCTCTACTGTGCTCCACTGTACTCTACATCTACTGTGCTCCACTGTACTCTACCTCTACTGTACTCCACTGTACTCTACCTCTACTGTGCTCCACTCTACTCTACCTCTACTGTGCTCCACTGTACTCTACCTCTACTGTGCTCTACTGTACTCTATCTCTACTGTGCTCCACTGTACTCTACCTCTACTGTACTCTACTCTACTCCACCTCTAATGTGCTCCACTCTACTCTACCTCTACTGTACTCCACTGTACTCTACCTCTACTCTGCTCTACTGTACTCTATCTCTACTGTGCTCCACTGTACTCTACCTCTACTGTACTCTACTGTAGTCTACCTCAACTATACTCCACTGTACTCTACCTCTACTGTGCTCCACTGTACTCTACCTCTACTCTGCTCTACTGTACTCTATCTCTACTGTGCTCCACTGTACTCTACCTCTACTGTACTCCACTGTAGTCTACCTAAACTATACTCCACTCTACTCTACCTCCACTGTGCTCCACTGTACTCTACCTCAACTATATAACACTGTACTCTATCTCTACTCTAATCCACTGTACTCTATCTCTACTCTACTCCACTCTACTCTATCTCTACTGTACTCCACTGTACTCTACCTCTACTCTACTCTTCTGTACTCCACCTCTACTGTGCTCCACTGTACTCCACTGTACTCTAGCTCTACTGTGCTCCACTGTACTCTACCTCTACTGTGCTCTACTGTACTCTATCTCTACTGTGCTCCACTGTACTCTACCTCTACTGTACTCCACTGTACTCCACCTCTACAGTGCTCCACTGTACTCTACCTCTACTGTACTCCAATGTACTCTACCTCTACTCTAATCTACTGTACTCTATCTCTACTGTGCTCTACTGTACTCTACCTCTATTATACTCCACTGTACTCTACCTCTACTGTGCTCCACTGTACTCTACCTCTACTGTGCTCCACTGTACACTACCTCTACTGTAGTCCAACGTACTCTACCTCTACTGTGCTCCACTCTACTCTACCTCTACTGTGCTCAGCTGTACTCTACCTCTACTGTACTCCACTGTACTCTATCTCTTCTGTACTACACTGTACTCTTCCTTTACTGTGCTCCACTCTACTCTACCTCTACTGTGCTCTACTGTACTCTATCTCTACTGTGCTCTACTGTACTCTACCTCTGCTATACTCCACTGTACTCTACCTCTACTGTGCTCCACTGTACTCTTCCTCTACTGTGCTCCACTGTACACTACCTCTACTGTACTCCACTGTACTCTACCTCTACTGTGCTCCACTCTACTCTACCTCTACTGTGCTCCACTGTACTCTACCTCTACTGTGCTCTACTGTACTCTATCTCTACTTTGCTCCACTGTGTACTCTACCTCTACTGTACTCTACTCTACTCCACCTCTAATGTGCTCCACTCTACCTCTACTGTACTCCACTGTACTCTACCTCTACTCTGCTCTACTGTACTCTATCTCTACTGTGCTCCACTGTACTCTACCTCTACTGTACTCTACTGTAGTCTACCTCAACTATACTCCACTGTACTCTACCTCTACTGTGCTCCACTGTACTCTACATCTACTGTGCTCTACTGTACTCTATCTCTACTGTGCTCCACTGTACTCTACCTCTACTGTACTCCACTGTAGTCTACCTAAACTATACTCCACTCTACTCTACCTCCACTGTGCTCCACTGTACTCTACCTCAACTATACTCCACTGTACTCTATCTCTACTCTAATCCACTGTACTCTCTCTACTCTACTCCACTGTGCTCTATCTGTACTGTACTCCACTGTACTCTACCTCTACTCTACTCTACTGTACTCCACCTCTACTGTGCTCCACTGTACTCCACTGTACTCCAGCTCTACTGTGCTCCACTGTACTCTACATCTACTGTGCTCCACTGTACTCTACCTCTACTGTACTCCACTGTACTCTACCTCTAATGTACTCCACTGTACTCTACCTCTACTATACTCCACTGTACTCTACCTCTACTGTGCTCTACTGTACTCTATCTCTAGTGTACTCCACTGTACTCTACCTCTACTGTACTGTACTGTTCTCTAAGTCTACTGTACTCTACTGTACTCCACCTCTACTGTGCTCCACTGTACTCCACTGTACTCTACCTCTACTGTGCTCCACTGTACTCTACCTCTACTGTACTCCACTGTACTCTATCTCTACTGTGCTCCACTGTACTCTACCTCTACTGTACTCCACTGTACTCTATCTCTACTGTTCTCCACTGTACTCTACCTCTACTGTGCACCACTGTACTCCACTGTACTCTATCTCTACTGTGATCCACTGTACTCTACCTCTGCTGTGCTCCACTGTACTCTATCTCTACTCTACTCCACTGTACTCTCTCTATTTTACTCCACTGTACTCTACCTCTACTGTACTCTACTGTACTCCACCTCTACTGTGCTCCACTGTACTCCACTGTACTCTTCCTCTACTGTGCTCCACTGTACACTACCTCTACTGTAGTCCACTGTACTCTACCTCTACTGTGCTCCACTCTACTCTACCTCTACTGTGCTCAGCTGTACTCTACCTCTACTGTACTCCACTGTACTCTATCTCTTCTGTACTACACTGTACTCTTCCTCTACTGTGCTCCACTGTACTCTACCTCTACTGTGCTCTACTGTACTCTATCTCTACTGTGCTCTACTGTACTCTACCTCTACTATACTCCACTGTACTCTACCTCTACTGTGCTCCACTGTACTCTACCTCTACTGTGCTCCACTGTACACTACCTCTACTGTACTCCACTGTACTCTACCTCTACTGTGCTCCACTCTACTCTACCTCTACTGTGCTCCACTGTACTCTACCTCTACTGTGCTCTACTGTACTCTATCTCTACTGTGCTCCACTGTACTCTACCTCTACTGTACTCTACTCTACTCCACCTCTAATGTGCTCCACTCTACTCTACCTCTACTGTACTCCACTGTACTCTACCTCTACTCTGCTCTACTGTACTCTATCTCTACTGTGCTCCACTGTACTCTACCTCTACTGTACTCTACTGTAGTCTACCTCAACTATACTCCACTGTACTCTACCTCTACTGTGCTCCACTGTACTCTACCTCTACTCTGCTCTACTGTACTCTATCTCTACTGTGCTCCACTGTACTCTACCTCTACTGTACTCCACTGTAGTCTACCTAAACTATACTCCACTCTACTCTACCTCCACTGTGCTCCACTGTACTCTACCTCAACTATATAACACTGTACTCTATCTCTACTCTAAACCACTGTACTCTATCTCTACTCTACTCCACTCTACTCTATCTCTACTGTACTCCACTGTACTCTACCTCTACTCTACTCTACTGTACTCCACCTCTACTGTGCTCCACTGTACTCCACTGTACTCTAGCTCTACTGTGCTCCACTGTACTCTACCTCTACTGTGCTCTACTGTACTCTATCTCTACTGTGCTCCACTGTACTCTACCTCTACTGTACTCCACTGTACTCCACCTCTACAGTGCTCCACTGTACTCTACCTCTACTGTACTCCAATGTACTCTACCTCTACTCTGCTCTACTGTACTCTATCTCTACTGTGCTCTACTGTACTCTACCTCTATTATACTCCACTGTACTCTACCTCTACTGTGCTCCACTGTACTCTACCTCTACTGTGCTCCACTGTACACTACCTCTACTGTAGTCCAATGTACTCTACCTCTACTGTGCTCCACTCTACTCTACCTCTACTGTGCTCAGCTGTACTCTACCTCTACTGTACTCCACTGTACTCTATCTCTTCTGTACTACACTGTACTCTTCCTTTACTGTGCTCCACTCTACTCTACCTCTACTGTGCTCTACTGTACTCTATCTCTACTGTGCTCTACTGTACTCTACCTCTGCTATACTCCACTGTACTCTACCTCTACTGTGCTCCACTGTACTCTTCCTCTACTGTGCTCCACTGTACACTACCTCTACTGTACTCCACTGTACTCTACCTCTACTGTGCTCCACTCTACTCTACCTCTACTGTGCTCCACTGTACTCTACCTCTACTGTGCTCTACTGTACTCTATCTCTACTGTGCTCCACTGTGTACTCTACCTCTACTGTACTCTACTCTACTCCACCTCTAATGTGCTCCACTCTACCTCTACTGTACTCCACTGTACTCTACCTCTACTCTGCTCTACTGTACTCTATCTCTACTGTGCTCCACTGTACTCTACCTCTACTGTACTCTACTGTAGTCTACCTCAACTATACTCCACTGTACTCTACCTCTACTGTGCTCCACTGTACTCTACATCTACTGTGCTCTACTGTACTCTATCTCTACTGTGCTCCACTGTACTCTACCTCTACTGTACTCCACTGTAGTCTACCTAAACTATACTCCACTCTACTCTACCTCCACTGTGCTCCACTGTACTCTACCTCAACTATACTCCACTGTACTCTATCTCTACTCTAATCCACTGTACTCTCTCTACTCTACTCCACTGTGCTCTATCTCTACTGTACTCCACTGTACTCTACCTCTACTCTACTCTACTGTACTCCACCTCTACTGTGCTCCACTGTACTCCACTGTACTCCAGCTCTACTGTGCTCCACTGTACTCTACATCTACTGTGCTCCACTGTACTCTACCTCTACTGTACTCCACTGTACTCTACCTCTACTGTACTCCACTGTGCTCTACCTCTACTATACTCCACTGTACTCTACCTCTACTGTGCTCTACTGTACTCTATCTCTAGTGTACTCCACTGTACTCTACCTCTACTCTACTGTACTGTTCTCTAAGTCTACTGTACTCTACTGTACTCCACCTCTACTGTGCTCCACTGTACTCCACTGTACTCTACCTCTACTGTGCTCCACTGTACTCTACCTCTACTGTACTCCACTGTACTCTATCTCTACTGTGCTCCACTGTACTCTACCTCTACTGTACTCCACTGTACTCTATCTCTACTGTTCTCCACTGTACTCTACCTCTACTGTGCACCACTGTACTCCACTGTACTCTATCTCTACTGTGATCCACTGTACTCTACCTCTGCTGTGCTCCACTGTACTCTATCTCTACTCTACTCCACTTTACTCTCTCTATTTTACTCCACTGTACTCTACCTCTACTGTACTCTACTGTACTCCACCTCTACTGTGCTCCACTGTACTCCACTGTACTCTTCCTCTACTGTACTCCACTGTACTCTATCTCTACTGTGCTCCACTGTACTCTACCTCTACTGTGCTCTACTGTACTCTTCTCTACTGTGCTCCACTGTACTCTATTTCAACTGTACCCCACTGTACTCTACATCTACTGTGCTCCACTGTACTCTACCTCTACTATGCTCCACTGTACACTATCTCTACTGTACTCCACTGTACTCTACCTCTACTGTGCTCCACTGTACTCTACCTCTACTGTGCTCCACTGTACTCTACCTCTACTCTGCTCCACTGTACTTTATCTCTACTGTACTCCACTGTACTCTACCTCCACAGTGCTCCACTGTGCTCTACCTCTACTGTACTCCACTGTACTCTATCTCTACTGTACTCCACTGTAATCTATCTCTACTGTGCTCCACTGTACTATTCCTCTACTGTGCTCCACTGTACTCCACTGTCATCTATCTCTACTGTGATCCACTGTACTCTACCTCTGCTGAGCTCCACTGTACTCTATCTCTACTCTACTCCACTGTACTCTACCTCTACTGTTCTCCACTGTACTCTACCTCTACTGTACTCCACTCTACTCTACCTCTACTGTGCTCCACTGTACTCTACCTCTGCTGTGCTCCACTGTACTCTACCTCTACTGTGCTCCACTGTACACTACCTCTACTGTAGTCCACTGTACTCTACCTCTACTGTGCTCCACTCTACTCTACCTCTACTCTGCTCAGCTGTACTCTACCTCTACTGTACTCCACTGTACTCTATCTCTTCTGTACTACACTGTACTCTTCCTCTACTGTGCTCCACTGTACTCTACCTCTACTGTGCTCTACTGTACTCTATCTCTACTGTGCTCTACTGTACTCTACCTCTACTATACTCCACTGTATTCTACCTCTACTGTGCTCCACTGTACTCTACCTCTACTGTGCTCCACTGTACACTACCTCTACTGTACTCCACTGTACTCTACCTCTACTGTGCTCCACTCTACTCTACCTCTACTGTGCTCCACTGTACTCTACCTCTACTGTGCTCTACTGTACTCTATCTCTACTGTGCTCCACTGTACTCTACCTCTACTGTACTCTACTCTACTCCACCTCTAATGTGCTCCACTCTACTCTACCTCTACTGTACTCCACTTTACTCTACCTCTACTCTGCTCTACTGTACTCTATCTCTACTGTGCTCCACTGTACTCTACCTCTACTGTACTCTACTGTAGTCTACCTCAACTATACTCCACTGTACTCTACCTCTACTGTGCTCCACTGTACTCTACCTCTACTGTGCTCTACTGTACTCTATCTCTACTGTGCTCCAATGTACTCTACCTCTACTGTACTCCACTGTAGTCTACCTAAACTATACTCCACTCTACTCTACCTCCACTGTGCTTCACTGTACTCTACCTCAACTATACTCCACTTTACTCTATCTCTACTCTAATCCACTGTACTCTATCTCTACTCTACTCCACTCTACTCTATCTCTACTGTACTCCACTGTACTCTACCTCTACTCTACTCTACTGTACTCCACCTCTACTGTGCTCCACTGTACTCCACTGTACTCTAGCTCTACTGTGCTCCACTGTACTCTACCTCTACTGTGCTCTACTGTACTCTATCTCTACTGTGCTCCACTGTACTCTACCTCTACTGTACTCCACTGTACTCCACCTCTACAGTGCTCCACTGTACTCTACCTCTACTGTACTCCAATGTACTCTACCTCTACTCTGCTCTACTGTACTCTATCTCTACTGTGCTCTACTGTACTCTACCTCTATTATACTCCACTGTACTCTACCTCTACTGTGCTCCACTCTACTCTACCTCTACTGTGCTCAGCTGTACTCTACCTCTACTGTACTCCACTGTACTCTATCTCTTCTGTACTACACTGTACTCTTCCTCTACTGTGCTCCAATGTACTCTACCTCTACTGTGCTCTACTGTACTCTATCTCTTCTGTACTACACTGTACTCTTCCTCTACTGTGCTCCACTGTACTCTACCTCTACTGTGCTCCACTGTAGTCTACCTCTACTGTGCTCCACTGTACACTACCTCTACTGTACTCCACTGTACTCTACCTCTACTGTGCTCCACTCTACTCTACCTCTACTGTGCTCCACTGTACTCTACCTCTACTGTGCTCTACTGTACTCTATCTCTACTGTGCTCCACTGTACTCTATCTCTTCTGTACTACACTGTACTCTTCCTCTACTGTGCTCCAATGTACTCTACCTCTACTGTGCTCTACTGTACTCTATCTCTACTGTGCTCTACTGTACTCTACCTCTACTATACTCCACTGTACTCTACCTCTACTGTGCTCCACTGTAGTCTACCTCTACTGTGCTCCACTGTACACTACCTCTACTGTACTCCACTGTACTCTACCTCTACTGTGCTCCACTCTACTCTACCTCTACTGTGCTCCACTGTACTCTACCTCTACTGTGCTCTACTGTACTCTATCTCTACTGTGCTCCACTGTACTCTACCTCTACTGTACTCTACTCTACTCCACCTCTAATGTGCTCAACTCTACTCTACCTCTACTGTACTCCACTGTACTCTACCTCTACTCTGCTCTACTGTACTCTATCTCTACTGTGCTCCACTGTACTCTACCTCTACTGTACTCTACTGTAGTCTACCTCAACTATACTCCACTGTACTCTACCTCTACTGTGCTCCACTGTACTCTACCTCTACTGTGCTCTACTGTACTCTATCTCTACTGTGCTCCACTGTACTCTACCTCTACTGTACTCCACTGTAGTCTACCTAAACTATACTCCACACTACTCTACCTCCACTGTGCTCCACTGTACTCTACCTCAACTATACTCCACTGTACTCTATCTCTACTCTAATCCACTGTACTCTATCTCTACTCTACTCCACTGTGCTCTATCTCTACTGTACTCCACTGTACTCTACCTCTACTCTACTCTACTGTACTCCACCTCTACTGTGCTCCACTGTACTCCACTGTACTCCAGCTCTACTGTGCTCCACTGTACTCTACATCTACTGTGCTCCACTGTACTCTACCTCTACTGTACTCCACTGTACTCTACCTCTACTGTACTCCACTGTACTCTACCTCTACTATACTCCACTGTACTCTACCTCTACTGTGCTCTACTGTACTCTATCTCTACTGTACTCCACTGTACTCTACCTCTACTGTACTGTACTGTTCTCTAAGTCTACTGTACTCTACTGTACTCCACCTCTACTGTGCTCCACTGTACTCCACTGTACTCTACCTCTACTGTGCTCCACTGTACTCTACCTCTACTGTACTCCACTGTACTCTATCTCTACTGTGCTCCACTGTACTCTACCTCTACTGTACTCCACTGTACTCTATCTCTACTGTTCTCCACTGTACTCTACCTCTACTGTGCACCACTGTACTCCACTGTACTCTATCTCTACTGTGATCCACTGTACTCTACCTCTGCTGTGCTCCACTGTACTCTATCTCTACTCTACTCCACTGTACTCTCTCTATTTTACTCCACTGTACTCTACCTCTACTGTACTCTACTGTACTCCACCTCTACTGTGCTCCACTGTACTCCACTGTACTCTTCCTCTACTGTACTCCACTGTACTCTATCTCTACTGTGCTCCACTGTACTCTACCTCTACTGTGCTCTACTGTACTCTTCTCTACTGTGCTCCACTGTACTCTATTTCTACTGTACCCCACTGTACTCTACATCTACTGTGCTCCACTGTACTCTACCTCTACTGTGCTCCACTGTACACTACCTCTACTGTACTCCACTGTACTCTACCTCTACTGTGCTCCACTGTACTCTACCTCTACTGTGCTCCACTGTACTCTACCTCTACTCTGCTCCACTGTACTTTATCTCTACTGTACTCCACTGTACTCTACCTCCACAGTGCTCCACTGGGCTCTACCTCTACTGTACTCCACTGTACTCTATCTCTACTGTGCTCCACTGTACTATTCCTCTACTGTGCTCCACTGTACTCCACTGTCATCTATCTCTACTGTGATCCACTGTACTCTACCTCTGCTGAGCTCCACTGTACTCTATCTCTACTCTACTCCACTGTACTCTACCTCTACTGTTCTCCACTGTACTCTACCTCTACTGTACTCCACTCTACTCTACCTCTACTGTGCTCCACTGTACTCTACCTCTACTGTGCTCCACTGTACTCTACCTCTACTGTGCTCCACTGTACACTACCTCTACTGTAGTCCACTGTACTCTACCTCTACTGTGCTCCACTCTACTCTACCTCTACTCTGCTCAGCTGTACTCTACCTCTACTGTACTCCACTGTACTCTATCTCTTCTGTACTACACTGTACTCTTCCTCTACTGTGCTCCACTGTACTCTACCTCTACTGTGCTCTACTGTACTCTATCTCTACTGTGCTCTACTGTACTCTACCTCTACTATACTCCACTGTACTCTACCTCTACTGTGCTCCACTGTACTCTACCTCTACTGTGCTCCACTCTACTCTACCTCTACTGTGCTCCACTGTACTCTACCTCTACTGTGCTCTACTGTACTCTATCTCTACTGTGCTCCACTGTACTCTACCTCTACTGTACTCTACTCTACTCCACCTCTAATGTGCTCCACTCTACTCTACCTCTACTGTACTCCACTTTACTCTACCTCTACTCTGCTCTACTGTACTCTATCTCTACTGTGCTCCACTGTACTCTAACTCTACTGTACTCTACTGTAGTCTACCTCAACTATACTCCACTGTACTCTACCTCTACTGTGCTCCACTGTACTCTACCTCTACTGTGCTCTACTGTACTCTATCTCTACTGTGCTCCAATGTACTCTACCTCTACTGTACTCCACTGTAGTCTACCTAAACTATACTCCACTCTACTCTACCTCCACTGTGCTCCACTGTACTCTACCTCAACTATACTCCACTGTACTCTATCTCTACTCTAATCCACTGTACTCTATCTCTACTCTACTCCACTGTGCTCTATCTCTACTGTACTCCACTGTACTCTACCTCTACTCTACTCTACTGTACTCCACCTCTACTGTGCTCCACTGTACTCCACTGTACTCCAGCTCTACTGTGCTCCACTGTACTCTACATCTACTGTGCTCCACTGTACTCTACCTCTACTGTACTCCACTGTACTCTACCTCTACTGTACTCCACTGTACTCTACCTCTACTATACTCCACTCTACTCTACCTCTACTGTGCTCTACTGTACTCTATCTCTACTGTACTCCACTGTACTCTACCTCTACTGTACTGTACTGTTCTCTAAGTCTACTGTACTCTACTGTACTCCACCTCTACTGTGCTCCACTGTACTCCACTGTACTCTACCTCTACTGTGCTCCACTGTACTCTACCTCTACTGTACTCCACTGTACTCTATCTCTACTGTGCTCCACTGTACTCTACCTCTACTGTACTCCACTGTACTCTATCTCTACTGTTCTCCACTGTACTCTACCTCTACTGTGCACCACTGTACTCCACTGTACTCTATCTCTACTGTGATCCACTGTACTCTACCTCTGCTGTGCTCCACTGTACTCTATCTCTACTCTACTCCACTGTACTCTCTCTATTTTACTCCACTGTACTCTACCTCTACTGTACTCTACTGTACTCCACCTCTACTGTGCTCCACTGTACTCCACTGTACTCTTCCTCTACTGTACTCCACTGTACTCTATCTCTACTCTGCTCCACTGTACTCTACCTCTACTGTGCTCTACTGTACTCTTCTCTACTGTGCTCCACTGTACTCTATTTCTACTGTACCCCACTGTACTCTACATCTACTGTGCTCCACTGTACTCTACCTCTACTGTGCTCCACTGTACACTACCTCTACTGTACTCCACTGTACTCTACCTCTACTGTGCTCCACTGTACTCTACCTCTACTGTGCTCCACTGTACTCTACCTCTACTCTGCTCCACTGTACTTTATCTCTACTGTACTCCACTGTACTCTACCTCCACAGTGCTCCACTGGGCTCTACCTCTACTGTACTCCACTGTACTCTATCTCTACTGTGCTCCACTGTACTATTCCTCTACTGTGCTCCACTGTACTCCACTGTCATCTATCTCTACTGTGATCCACTGTACTCTACCTCTGCTGAGCTCCACTGTACTCTATCTCTACTCTACTCCACTGTACTCTACCTCTACTGTTCTCCACTGTACTCTACCTCTACTGTACTCCACTCTACTCTACCTCTACTGTGCTCCACTGTACTCTACCTCTACTGTGCTCCACTGTACTCTACCTCTACTGTGCTCCACTGTACACTACCTCTACTGTAGTCCACTGTACTCTACCTCTACTGTGCTCCACTCTACTCTACCTCTACTCTGCTCAGCTGTACTCTACCTCTACTGTACTCCACTGTACTCTATCTCTTCTGTACTACACTGTACTCTTCCTCTACTGTGCTCCACTGTACTCTACCTCTACTGTGCTCTACTGTACTCTATCTCTACTGTGCTCTACTGTACTCTACCTCTACTATACTCCACTGTACTCTACCTCTACTGTGCTCCACTGTACTCTACCTCTACTGTGCTCCACTGTACACTACCTCTACTGTACTCCACTGTACTCTACCTCTACTGTGCTCCACTCTACTCTACCTCTACTGTGCTCCACTGTACTCTACCTCTACTGTGCTCTACTGTACTCTATCTCTACTGTGCTCCACTGTACTCTACCTCTACTGTACTCTACTCTACTCCAGCTCTAATGTGCTCCACTCTACTCTACCTCTACTGTACTCCACTTTACTCTACCTCTACTCTGCTCTACTGTACTCTATCTCTACTGTGCTCCACTGTACTCTAACTCTACTGTACTCTACTGTAGTCTACCTCAACTATACTCCACTGTACTCTACCTCTACTGTGCTCCACTGTACTCTACCTCTACTGTGCTCTACTGTACTCTATCTCTACTGTGCTCCAATGTACTCTACCTCTACTGTACTCCACTGTAGTCTACCTAAACTATACTCCACTCTACTCTACCTCCACTGTGCTCCACTGTACTCTACCTCAACTATACTCCACTGTACTCTATCTCTACTCTAATCCACTGTACTCTATCTCTACTCTACTCCACTCTACTCTATCTCTACTGTACTCCACTGTACTCTACCTCTACTCTACTCTACTGTACTCCACCTCTACTGTGCTCCACTGTACTCCACTGTACTCTAGCTCTACTGTGCTCCACTGTACTCTACCTCTACTGTGCTCTACTGTACTCTATCTCTACTGTGCTCCACTGTACTCTACCTCTACTGTACTCCACTGTACTCCACCTCTACAGTGCTCCATTGTACTCTACCTCTACTGTACTCCAATGTACTCTACCTCTACTCTGCTCTACTGTACTCTATCTCTACTGTGCTCTACTGTACTCTACCTCTATTATACTCCACTGTACTCTACCTCTACTGTGCTCCACTCTACTCTACCTCTACTGTGCTCAGCTGTACTCTACCTCTACTGTACTCCACTGTACTCTATCTATTCTGTACTACACTGTACTCTTCCTCTACTGTGCTCCAATGTACTCTACCTCTACTGTGCTCTACTGTACTCTATCTCTACTGTGCTCTACTGTACTCTACCTCTACTATACTCCACTGTACTCTACCTCTACTGTGCTCCACTGTAGTCTACCTCTACTGTGTCCACTGTACACTACCTCTACTGTACTCCACTGTACTCTACCTCTACTGTGCTCCACTCTACTCTACCTCTACTGTGCTCCACTGTACTCTACCTCTACTGTGCTCTACTGTACTCTATCTCTACTGTGCTCCACTGTACTCTACTTCTACTGTACTCTACTCTACTCCACCTCTAATGTGCTCAACTCTACTCTACCTCTACTGTACTCCACTGTACTCTACCTCTACTCTGCTCTACTGTACTCTATCTCTACTGTGCTCCACTGTACTCTACCTCTACTGTACTCTACTGTAGTCTACCTCAACTATACTCCACTGTACTCTACATCTACTGTGCTCCACTGTACTCTACCTCTACTGTGTTCTACTGTACTCTATCTCTACTGTGCTCCACTGTACTCTACCTCTACTGTACTCCACTGTAGTCTACCTAAACTATACTCCACTCTACTCTACCTCCACTGTGCTCCACTGTACTCTACCTCAACTATACTCCACTGTACTCTATCTCTACTCTAATCCACTGTACTCTATCTCTACTCTACTCCACTGTGCTCTATCTCTACTGTACTCCACTGTACTCTACCTCTACTCTACTCTACTGTACTCCACCTCTACTGTGCTCCACTGTACTCCACTGTACTCCAGCTCTACTGTGCTCCACTGTACTCTACATCTACTGTGCTCCACTGTACTCTACCTCTACTGTACTCCACTGTACTCTACCTCTACTGTACTCCACTGTACTCTACCTCTACTATACTCCACTGTACTCTACCTCTACTGTGCTCTACTGTACTCTATCTCTACTGTACTCCACTGTACTCTACCTCTACTGTACTGTACTGTTCTCTAAGTCTACTGTACTCTACTGTACTCCACCTCTACTGTGCTCCACTGTACTCCACTGTACTCTACCTCTACTGTGCTCCACTGTACTCTACCTCTACTGTACTCCACTGTACTCTATCTCTACTGTGCTCCACTGTACTCTACCTCTACTGTACTCCACTGTACTCTATCTCTACTGTTCTCCACTGTACTCTACCTCTACTGTGCACCACTGTACTCCACTGTACTCTATCTCTACTGTGATCCACTGTACTCTACCTCTGCTGTGCTCCACTGTACTCTATCTCTACTCTACTCCACTGTACTCTACCTCTACTGTTCTCCACTGTACTCTACGTCTACTGTACTCCACTCTACTCTACCTCTACTGTGCTCCACTGTACTCTACCTCTAATGTACTCCACTGTACTCTACCTCTACTGTACTCTTCTCTACTCCACCTCTAATGTGCTCCACTCTACTCTACCTCTACTGTACTCCACTGTACTCTACCTCTACTGTACTCCACTGTACTCTACCTCTACTGTACTCCACTGCACTTATCTCTACAGTGTTCTACTGTACTCTACCTCTACTGTACTCCACTGTACTCTACCTCTACTCTGCTCTACTGTACTCTATCTCTACTGTGCTCCACTGTACTCTACCTCTACTGTGCTACACTGTACTCTATCTCTACTGTACTCCACTGTACTCTACCTCTACAGTGCTCCACTGTGCTCTACCTCTACTGTACTCCACTGTACTCTACCTCTACTCTGCTCTACTCTACTCAATCTCTACTGTACTCCACTGTACGCTATCTCTACTGTACTCCACTGTAGTCTACCTCAACTATACTCCCCTGTACTCTACCTCTACTGTGCTCCACTGTACTCTACATCTACTGTGCTCCACTGTACTCTACCTCTACTCTACTGCACTGTACTCTACCTCTACTATACTCCACTGTACTCTACCTCTACAGTGCTCCACTGTACTCTACCTCTACTGTACTCCAATGTACTCTACCTCTACTGTGCTCCACTGTACTCTACCTCTACTGTGCTCCACTGTACAATACCTCTATTGTAGTCCACTGTACTCTACCTCTACTGTGCTCCACTCTACTCTACCTCTACTGTGCTCCACTGTACTCTATCTCTACTCTAATCCACTGTACTCTATCTCTACTCTACTCCACTCTACTCTATCTCTACTGTACTCCACTGTACTCTACCTCTACTCTACTCTACTGTACTCCACCTCTACTGTGCTCCACTGTATTCCACTGTACTCTAGCTCTACTGTGCTCCACTGTACTCTACCTCTACTGTGCTCCACTGTACTCTACCTCTAGTGTGCTCCACTGTACTCTACCTCTACTGTGCTCTACTGTACTCTATCTCTACTGTGCTCTACTGTACTCTACCTCTACTATACTCCACTGTACTCTACCTCTACTGTGCTCCACTGTACTCTACCTCTACTGTGCTCCACTGTACACTACCTCTACTGTACTCCACTGTACTCTACCTCTACTGTGCTCCACTCTACTCTACCTCTACTGTGCTCCACTGTACTCTACCTCTACTGTGCTCTACTGTACTCTATCTCTACTGTGCTCCACTGTACTCTACCTCTACTGTACTCTACTCTACTCCACCTCTAATGTGCTCCACTCTACTCTACCTCTACTGTACTCCACTGTACTCTACCTCTACTCTGCTCTACTGTACTCTATCTCTACTGTGCTCCACTGTACTCTACCTCTACTGTACTCTACTGTAGTCTACCTCAACTATACTCCACTGTACTCTACCTCTACTGTGCTCCACTGTACTCTACCTCTACTGTGCTCTACTGTACTCTATCTCTACTGTGCTCCACTGTACTCTACCTCTACTGTACTCCACTGTAGTCTACCTAAACTATACTCCACTCTACTCTACCTCCACTGTGCTCCACTGTACTCTACCTCAACTATACTCCACTGTACTCTATCTCTACTCTAATCCACTGTACTCTATCTCTACTCTACTCCACTCTACTCTATCTCTACTGTACTCCACTGTACTCTACCTCTACTCTACTCTACTGTACTCCACCTCTACTGTGCTCCACTGTACTCCACTGTATTCTAGCTCTACTGTGCTCCACTGTACTCTACCTCTACTGTGCTCTACTGTACTCTATCTCTACTGTGCTCCACTGTACTCTACCTCTACTGTACTCCACTGTACTCCACCTCTACAGTGCTCCACTGTACTCTACCTCTACTGTACTCCAATGTACTCTACCTCTACTCTGCTCTACTGTACTCTATCTCTACTGTGCTCTACTGTACTCTACCTCTATTATACTCCACTGTACTCTACCTCTACTGTGCTCCACTGTACTCTACCTCTACTGTGCTCCACTGTACACTACCTCTACTGTAGTCCAATGTACTCTACCTCTACTGTGCTCCACTCTACTCTACCTCTACTGTGCTCAGCTGTACTCTACCTCTACTGTACTCCACTGTACTCTATCTCTTCTGTACTACACTGTACTCTTCCTTTACTGTGCTCCACTGTACTCTACCTCTACTGTGCTCTACTGTACTCTATCACTACTGTGCTCTACTGTACTCTACCTCTACTATACTCCACTGTACTCTACCTCTACTGTGCTCCACTGTACTCTACCTCTACTGTGCTCCACTGTACACTACCTCTACTGTACTCCACTGTACTCTACCTCTACTGTGCTCCACTCTACTCTACCTCTACTGTGCTCCACTGTACTCTACCTCTACTGTGCTCTACTGTACTCTATCTCTACTGTGCTCCACTGTACTCTACCTCTACTGTACTCTACTCTACTCCACCTCTAATGTGCTCCACTCTACTCTACCTCTACTGTACTCCACTTTACTCTACCTCTACTCTGCTCTACTGTACTCTATCTCTACTGTGCTCCACTGTACTCTAACTCTACTGTACTCTACTGTAGTCTACCTCAACTATACTCCACTGTACTCTACCTCTACTGTGCTCCACTGTACTCTACCTCTACTGTGCTCTACTGTACTCTATCTCTACTGTGCTCCAATGTACTCTACCTCTACTGTACTCCACTGTAGTCTACCTAAACTATACTCCACTCTACTCTACCTCCACTGTGCTCCACTGTACTCTACCTCAACTATACTCCACTGTACTCTATCTCTACTCTAATCCACTGTACTCTATCTCTACTCTACTCCACTCTACTCTATCTCTACTGTACTCCACTGTACTCTACCTCTACTCTACTCTACTGTACTCCACCTCTACTGTGCTCCACTGTACTCCACTGTACTCTAGCTCTACTGTGCTCCACTGTACTCTACCTCTACTGTGCTCTACTGTACTCTATCTCTACTGTGCTCCACTGTACTCTACCTCTACTGTACTCCACTGTACTCCACCTCTACAGTGCTCCATTGTACTCTACCTCTACTGTACTCCAATGTACTCTACCTCTACTCTGCTCTACTGTACTCTATCTCTACTGTGCTCTACTGTACTCTACCTCTATTATACTCCACTGTACTCTACCTCTACTGTGCTCCACTCTACTCTACCTCTACTGTGCTCAGCTGTACTCTACCTCTACTGTACTCCACTGTACTCTATCTCTTCTGTACTACACTGTACTCTTCCTCTACTGTGCTCCAATGTACTCTACCTCTACTGTGCTCTACTGTACTCTATCTCTACTGTGCTCTACTGTACTCTACCTCTACTATACTCCACTGTACTCTACCTCTACTGTGCTCCACTGTAGTCTACCTCTACTGTGCTCCACTGTACACTACCTCTACTGTACTCCACTGTACTCTACCTCTACTGTGCTCCACTCTACTCTACCTCTACTGTGCTCCACTGTACTCTACCTCTACTGTGCTCTACTGTACTCTATCTCTACTGTGCTCCACTGTACTCTACTTCTACTGTACTCTACTCTACTCCACCTCTAATGTGCTCAACTCTACTCTACCTCTACTGTACTCCACTGTACTCTACCTCTACTCTGCTCTACTGTACTCTATCTCTACTGTGCTCCACTGTACTCTACCTCTACTGTACTCTACTGTAGTCTACCTCAACTATACTCCACTGTACTCTACCTCTACTGTACTCCACTGTACTCTACCTCTACTGTGTTCTACTGTACTCTATCTCTACTGTGCTCCACTGTACTCTACCTCTACTGTACTCCACTGTAGTCTACCTAAACTATACTCCACTCTACTCTACCTCCACTGTGCTCCACTGTACTCTACCTCAACTATACTCCACTGTACTCTATCTCTACTCTAATCCACTGTACTCTATCTCTACTCTACTCCACTGTGCTCTATCTCTACTGTACTCCACTGTACTCTACCTCTACTCTACTCTACTGTACTCCACCTCTACTGTGCTCCACTGTACTCCACTGTACTCCAGCTCTACTGTGCTCCACTGTACTCTACATCTACTGTGCTCCACTGTACTCTACCTCTACTGTACTCCACTGTACTCTACCTCTACTGTACTCCACTGTACTCTACCTCTACTATACTCCACTGTACTCTACCTCTACTGTGCTCTACTGTACTCTATCTCTACTGTACTCCACTGTACTCTACCTCTACTGTACTGTACTGTTCTCTAAGTCTACTGTACTCTACTGTACTCCACCTCTACTGTGCTCCACTGTACTCCACTGTACTCTACCTCTACTGTGCTCCACTGTACTCTACCTCTACTGTACTCCACTGTACTCTATCTCTACTGTGCTCCACTGTACTCTACCTCTACTGTACTCCACTGTACTCTATCTCTACTGTTCTCCACTGTACTCTACCTCTACTGTGCACCACTGTACTCCACTGTACTCTATCTCTACTGTGATCCACTGTACTCTACCTCTGCTGTGCTCCACTGTACTCTATCTCTACTCTACTCCACTGTACTCTACCTCTACTGTTCTCCACTGTACTCTACGTCTACTGTACTCCACTCTACTCTACCTCTACTGTGCTCCACTGTACTCTACCTCTAATGTACTCCACTGTACTCTACCTCTACTGTACTCTTCTCTACTCCACCTCTAATGTGCTCCACTCTACTCTACCTCTACTGTACTCCACTGTACTCTACCTCTACTGTACTCCACTGTACTCTACCTCTACTGTACTCCACTGCACTTATCTCTACAGTGTTCTACTGTACTCTACCTCTACTGTACTCCACTGTACTCTACCTCTACTCTGCTCTACTGTACTCTATCTCTACTGTGCTCCACTGTACTCTACCTCTACTGTGCTACACTGTACTCTATCTCTACTGTACTCCACTGTACTCTACCTCTACAGTGCTCCACTGTGCTCTACCTCTACTGTACTCCACTGTACTCTACCTCTACTCTGCTCTACTCTACTCAATCTCTACTGTACTCCACTGTACGCTATCTCTACTGTACTCCACTGTAGTCTACCTCAACTATACTCCCCTGTACTCTACCTCTACTGTGCTCCACTGTACTCTACATCTACTGTGCTCCACTGTACTCTACCTCTACTCTACTGCACTGTACTCTACCTCTACTATACTCCACTGTACTCTACCTCTACAGTGCTCCACTGTACTCTACCTCTACTGTACTCCAATGTACTCTACCTCTACTGTGCTCCACTGTACTCTACCTCTACTGTGCTCCACTGTACAATACCTCTATTGTATTCCACTGTACTCTACCTCTACTGTGCTCCACTCTACTCTACCTCTACTGTGCTCCACTGTACTCTATCTCTACTCTAATCCACTGTACTCTATCTCTACTCTACTCCACTCTACTCTATCTCTACTGTACTCCACTGTACTCTACCTCTACTCTACTCTACTGTACTCCACCTCTACTGTGCTCCACTCTACTCCACTGTACTCTAGCTCTACTGTGCTCCACTGTACTCTACCTCTACTGTGCTCTACTGTACTCTATCTCTACTGTGCTCCACTGTACTCTACCTCTACTGTACTCCACTGTACTCCACCTCTACAGTGCTCCACTGTACTCTAACTCTACTGTACTCCACTGTACTCTACCTCTACTGTGCTCTACTGTACTCTACCTCTACTGTACTCCACTGTACTCTATCTCTACTGTGCTCCACTGTACTCTACCTCTAATGTACTCCACTGTACTCTATCTCTACTGTTCTCCACTGTACTCTACCTCTACTGTGCACCACTGTACTCCACTGTACTCTATCTCTACTGTGATCCACTGTACTCTACCTCTGCTGTGCTCCACTGTACTCTATCTCTACTCTACTCCACTGTACTCTATCTCTATTTTACTCCACTGTACTCTACCTCTACTGTACTCTACTGTACTCCACCTCTACTGTGCTCCACTGTACTCCACTGTACTCTTCCTCTACTGTACTCCACTGTACTCTATCTCTACTGTGCTCCACTGTACTCTACCTCTACTCTGCTCTACTGTACTCTTCTCTACTGTGCTCCACTGTACTCTATTTCTACTGTACCCCACTGTACTCTACCTCTACTGTGCTCCACTGTACTCTACCTCTACTGTGCTTCACTGTACACTACCTCCACTGTACTCCACTGTACTCTACCTCTACTGTGCTCCAATGTACTCTACCTCTACTGTGCTCCACTGTACTCTACCTCTACTCTGCTCCACTGTACTTTATCTCTACTGTACTCCACTGTACTCTACCTCCACAGTGCTCCACTGTGCTCTACCTCTACTGTACTCCACTGTACTCTACCTCTACTCTGCTCTACTGTGCTCTACCTCTACTGTACTCCACTGTACTCTATCTCTACTGTACTCCACTTTAATCTATCTCTACTGTGCTCCAATGTACTATTCCTCTACTGTGCTCCACTGTACTCCACTGTCATCTATCTCTACTGTGATCCACTGTACTCTACCTCTGCTGTGCTCCACTGTACTCTATCTCTACTCTACTCCACTGTACTCTACCTCTACTGTTCTCCACTGTACTCTACCTCTACTGTACTCCACTCTACTCTACCTCTACTGTGCTCCACTGTACTCTACCTCTAATGTACTCCACTGTACTCTACCTCTACTGTACTCTTCTCTACTCCACCTCTAATGTGCTCCACTCTACTCTACCTCTACTGTACTCCACTGTACTCTACCTCTACTGTACTCCACTGTACTCTACCTCTACTATACTCCACTGCACTTATCTCTACAGTTTTCTACTGTACTCTACCTCTACTGTACTCCACTGTACTCTACCTCTACTCTGCTCTACTGTACTCTATCTCTACTGTGCTCCACTGTACTCTACCTCTACTGTGCTCCACTGTACTCTATCTCTACTGTACTCCACTGTACTCTACCTCTACAGTGCTCCACTGTGCTCTACCTCTACTGTACTCCACTGTACTCTACCTCTACTCCGCTCTACTCTACTCTATCTCTAGTGTACTCCACTGTACGCTATCTCTACTGTACTCCACTGTAGTCTACCTCAACTATACTCCCCTGTACTCTACCTCTACTGTGCTCCACTGTACTCTAAATCTAATGTGCTCCACTGCACTCTACCTCTACTCTACTGCACTGTACTCTACCTCTACTATACTCCACTGTACTCTACCTCTACAGTGCTCCACTGTACTCTACCTCTACTGTACTCCAATGTACTCTACCTCTACTGTGCTCCACTGTACTCTACCTCTACTGTGCTCCACTGTACTCTACCTCTACTGTGCTCCACTGTACAATACCTCTATTGTAGTCCACTGTACTCTACCTCTACTGTGCTCCACTCTACTCTACCTCTACTGTGCTCCACTGTACTCTATCTCTACTCTAATCCACTGTACTCTATCTCTACTCTACTCCACTCTACTCTATCTCTACTGTACTCCACTGTACTCTACCTCTACTCTACTCTACTGTACTCCACCTCTACTGTGCTCCACTGTATTCCACTGTACTCTAGCTCTACTGTGCTCCACTGTACTCTACCTCTACTGTGCTCCACTGTACTCTACCTCTAGTGTGCTCCACTGTACTCTACCTCTACTGTGCTCTACTGTACTCTATCTCTACTGTGCTCTACTGTACTCTACCTCTACTATACTCCACTGTACTCTACCTCTACTGTGCTCCACTGTACTCTACCTCTACTGTGCTCCACTGTACACTACCTCTACTGTACTCCACTGTACTCTACCTCTACTGTGCTCCACTCTACTCTACCTCTACTGTGCTCCACTGTACTCTACCTCTACTGTGCTCTACTGTACTCTATCTCTACTGTGCTCCACTGTACTCTACCTCTACTGTACTCTACTCTACTCCACCTCTAATGTGCTCCACTCTACTCTACCTCTACTGTACTCCACTGTACTCTACCTCTACTCTGCTCTACTGTACTCTATCTCTACTGTGCTCCACTGTACTCTACCTCTACTGTACTCTACTGTAGTCTACCTCAACTATACTCCACTGTACTCTACCTCTACTGTGCTCCACTGTACTCTACCTCTACTGTGCTCTACTGTACTCTATCTCTACTGTGCTCCACTGTACTCTACCTCTACTCTACTCCACTGTAGTCTACCTAAACTATACTCCACTCTACTCTACCTCCACTGTGCTCCACTGTACTCTACCTCAACTATACTCCACTGTACTCTATCTCTACTCTAATCCACTGTACTGTATCTCTACTCTACTCCACTCTACTCTATCTCTACTGTACTCCACTGTACTCTACCTCTACTCTACTCTACTGTACTCCACCTCTACTGTGCTCCACTGTACTCCACTGTTTTCTAGCTCTACTGTGCTCCACTGTACTCTACCTCTACTGTGCTCTACTGTACTCTATCTCTACTGTGCTCCACTGTACTCTACCTCTACTGTACTCCACTGTACTCCACCTCTACAGTGCTCCACTGTACTCTACCTCTACTGTACTCCAATGTACTCTACCTCTACTCTGCTCTACTGTACTCTATCTCTACTGTGCTCTACTGTACTCTACCTCTATTATACTCCACTGTACTCTACCTCTACTGTGCTCCACTGTACTCTACCTCTACTGTGCTCCACTGTACACTACCTCTACTGTAGTCCAATGTACTCTACCTCTACTGTGCTCCACTCTACTCTACCTCTACTGTGCTCAGCTGTACTCTACCTCTACTGTACTCCACTGTACTCTATCTCCTCTGTACTACACTGTACTCTTCCTTTACTGTGCTCCACTGTACTCTACCTCTACTGTGCTCTACTGTACTCTATCACTACTGTGCTCTACTGTACTCTACCTCTACTATACTCCACTGTACTCTACCTCTACTGTGCTCCACTGTACTCTACCTCTACTGTGCTCCACTGTACACTACCTCTACTGTACTCCACTGTACTCTACCTCTACTGTGCTCCACTCTACTCTACCTCTACTGTGCTCCACTGTACTCTACCTCTACTGTGCTCTACTGTACTCTATCTCTACTGTGCTCCACTGTACTCTACCTCTACTGTACTCTACTCTACTCCACCTCTAATGTGCTCCACTCTACTCTACCTCTACTGTACTCCACTGTACTCTACCTCTACTCTGCTCTACTGTACTCTATCTCTACTGTGCTCCACTGTACTCTACCTCTACTGTACTCTACTGTAGTCTACCTCAACTATACTCTACTGTACTCTACCTCTACTGTGCTCCACTGTACTCTACCTCTACTGTGCTCTACTGTACTCTATCTCTACTGTGCTCCACTGTACTCTACCTCTACTGTACTCACTGTAGTCTACCTAAACTATACTCCACTCTACTCTACCTCCACTGTGCTCCACTGTACTCTACCTCAACTATACTCCACTGTACTCTATCTCTACTCTAATCCACTGTACTCTCTCTACTCTACTCCACTGTGCTCTATCTCTACTGTACTCCACTGTACTCTACCTCTACTCTACTCTACTGTACTCCACCTCTACTGTGCTCCACTGTACTCCACTGTACTCCAGCTCTACTGTGCTCCACTGTACCCTACATCTACTGTGCTCCACTGTACTCTACCTCTACTGTACTCCACTGTACTCTACCTCTACTGTACTCCACTGTACTCTACCTCTACTATACTCCACTGTACTCTACCTCTACTGTGCTCTACTGTACTCTATCTCTACTGTACTCCACTGTACTCTACCTCTACTGTACTGTACTGTTCTCTAAGTCTACTGTACTCTACTGTACTACACCTCTACTGTGCTCCACTGTACTCCACTGTACTCTACCTCTACTGTGCTCCACTGTACTCTACCTCTACTGTACTCCACTGTACTCTATCTCTACTGTGCTCCACTGTACTCTACCTCTACTGTACTCCACTGTACTCTATCTCTACTGTTCTCCACTGTACTCTACCTCTACTGTGCTCCACTGTACTCTACCTCTACTGTGCTCCACTGTACACTACCTCTACTGTACTCCACTGTACTCTACCTCTACTGTGCTCCACTGTACTCTACCTCTACTGTGCTCCACTGTACTCTACTGTACTCTATCTCTACTGTGATCCACTGTACTCTACCTCTGCTGTGCTCCACTGTACTCTATCTCTACTCTACTCCACTGTACTCTCTCTATTTTACTCCACTGTACTCTACCTCTACTGTACTCTACTGTACTCCACCTCTACTGTGCTCCACTGTACCCCACTGTACTCTTCCTCTACTGTACTCCACTGTACTCTATCTCTACTGTGCTCCACTGTACTCTACCTCTACTGTGCTCTACTGTACTCTTCTCTACTGTGCTCCACTGTACTCTATTTCTACTGTACCCCACTGTACTCTACATCTACTGTGCTCCACTGTACTCTACCTCTACTGTGCTCCACTGTACACTACCTCTACTGTACTCCACTGTACTCTACCTCTACTGTGCTCCACTGTACTCTACCTCTACTGTGCTCCACTGTACTCTACCTCTACTCTGCTCCACTGTACTTTATCTCTACTGTACTCCACTGTACTCTACCTCCACAGTGCTCCACTGTGCTCTACCTCTACTGTACTCCACTGTACTCTACCTCTACTCTGCTCTACTGTGCTCTACCTCTACTGTACTCCACTGTACTCTATCTCTACTGTACTCCACTGTAATCTATCTCTACTGTGCTCCACTGTACTATTCCTCTACTGTGCTCCACTGTACTCCACTGTCATCTATCTCTACTGTGATCCACTGTACTCTACCTCTGCTGTGCTCCACTGTACTCTATCTCTACTCTACTCCACTGTACTCTACCTCTACTGTTCTCCACTGTACTCTACGTCTACTGTACTCCACTCTACTCTACCTCTACTGTGCTCCACTGTACTCTACCTCTAATGTACTCCACTGTACTCTACCTCTACTGTACTCTTCTCTACTCCACCTCTAATGTGCTCCACTCTACTCTACCTCTACTGTACTCCACTGTACTCTACCTCTACTGTACTCCACTGTACTCTACCTCTACTGTACTCCACTGCACTTATCTCTACAGTGTTCTACTGTACTCTACCTCTACTGTACTCCACTGTACTCTACCTCTACTCTGCTCTACTGTACTCTATCTCTACTGTGCTCCACTGTACTCTACCTCTACTGTGCTCCACTGTACTCTATCTCTACTGTACTCCACTGTACTCTACCTCTACAGTGCTCCACTGTGCTCTACCTCTACTGTACTCCACTGTACTCTACCTCTACTCCGCTCTACTCTACTCAATCTCTACTGTACTCCACTGTACGCTATCTCTACTGTACTCCACTGTAGTCTACCTCAACTATACTCCCCTGTACTCTACCTCTACTGTGGTCCACTGTACTCTACATCTACTGTGCTCCACTGTACTCTACCTCTACTCTACTGCACTGTACTCTACCTCTACTATACTCCACTGTACTCTACCTCTACAGTGCTCCACTGTACTCTACCTCTACTGTACTCCAATGTACTCTACCTCTACTGTGCTCCACTGTACTCTACCTCTACTGTGCTCCTCTGTACAATACCTCTATTGTATTCCACTGTACTCTACCTCTACTGTGCTCCACTCTACTCTACCTCTACTGTGCTCCACTGTACTCTATCTCTACTCTAATCCACTGTACTCTATCTCTACTCTACTCCACTCTACTCTATCTCTACTGTACTCCACTGTACTCTACCTCTACTCTACTCTACTGTACTCCACCTCTACTGTGCTCCACTGTACTCCACTGTACTCTAGCTCTACTGTGCTCCACTGTACTCTACCTCTACTGTGCTCTACTGTACTCTATCTCTACTGTGCTCCACTGTACTCTACCTCTACTGTACTCCACTGTACTCCACCTCTACAGTGCTCCACTGTACTCTAACTCTACTTTACTCCACTGTACTCTACCTCTACTGTGCTCTACTGTACTCTACCTCTACTGTACTCCACTGTACTCTATCTCTACTGTGCTCCACTGTACTCTACCTCTACTGTACTCCACTGTACTCTATCTCTACTGTTCTCCACTGTACTCTACCTCTACTGTGCACCACTGTACTCCACTGTACTCTATCTCTACTGTGATCCACTGTACTCTACCTCTGCTGTGCTCCACTGTACTCTATCTCTACTCTACTCCACTGTACTCTATCTCTATTTTACTCCACTGTACTCTACCTCTACTGTACTCTACTGTACTCCACCTCTACTGTGCTCCACTGTACTCCACTGTACTCTTCCTCTACTGTACTCCACTGTACTCTATCTCTACTGTGCTCCACTGTACTCTACCTCTACTCTGCTCTACTGTACTCTTCTCTACTGTGCTCCACTGTACTCTATTTCTACTGTACCCCACTGTACTCTACCTCTATTGTGCTCCACTGTACTCTACCTCTACTGTGCTCCACTGTACAATACCTCTATTGTATTCCACTGTACTCTACCTCTACTGTGCTCCACTCTACTCTACCTCTACTGTGCTCCACTGTACTCTATCTCTACTCTAATCCACTGTACTCTATCTCTACTCTAGTCCACTCTACTCTATCTCTACTGTACTCCACTGTACTCTACCTCTACTCTACTCTACTGTACTCCACCTCTACTGTGCTCCACTGTACTCCACTGTACTCTAGCTCTACTGTGCTCCACTGTACTCTACCTCTACTGTGCTCTACTGTACTCTATCTCTACTGTGCTCCACTGTACTCTACCTCTACTGTACTCCACTGTACTCCACCTCTACAGTGCTCCACTGTACTCTAACTCTACTGTACTCCACTGTACTCTACCTCTACTGTGCTCTACTGTACTCTACCTCTACTGTACTCCACTGTACTCTATCTCTACTGTGCTCCACTGTACTCTACCTCTACTGTACTCCACTGTACTCTATCTCTACTGTTCTCCACTGTACTCTACCTCTACTGTGCACCACTGTACTCCACTGTACTCTATCTCTACTGTGATCCACTGTACTCTACCTCTACTGTGCTCCACTGTACTCTACCTCTACTGTGCTCCACTGTACAATACCTCTATTGTATTCCACTGTACTCTACCTCTACTGTGCTCCACTCTACTCTACCTCTACTGTGCTCCACTGTACTCTATCTCTACTCTAATCCACTGTACTCTATCTCTACTCTACTCCACTCTACTCTATCTCTACTGTACTCCACTGTACTCTACCTCTACTCTACTCTACTGTACTCCACCTCTACTGTGCTCCACTGTACTCCACTGTACTCTAGCTCTACTGTGCTCCACTGTACTCTACCTCTACTGTGCTCTACTGTACTCTATCTCTACTGTGCTCCACTGTACTCTACCTCTACTGTACTCCACTGTACTCCACCTCTACAGTGCTCCACTGTACTCTAACTCTACTGTACTCCACTGTACTCTACCTCTACTGTGCTCTACTGTACTCTACCTCTACTGTACTCCACTGTACTCTATCTCTACTGTGCTCCACTGTACTCTACCTCTACTGTACTCCACTGTACTCTATCTCTACTGTTCTCCACTGTACTCTACCTCTACTGTGCACCACTGTACTCCACTGTACTCTATCTCTACTGTGATCCACTGTACTCTACCTCTGCTGTGCTCCACTGTACTCTATCTCTACTCTACTCCACTGTACTCTATCTCTATTTTACTCCACTGTACTCTACCTCTACTGTACTCTACTGTACTCCACCTCTACTGTGCTCCACTGTACTCCACTGTACTCTTCCTCTACTGTACTCCACTGTACTCTATCTCTACTGTGCTCCACTGTACTCTACCTCTACTCTGCTCTACTGTACTCTTCTCTACTGTGCTCCACTGTACTCTATTTCTACTGTACCCCACTGTACTCTACCTCTACTGTGCTCCACTGTACTCTACCTCTACTGTGCTCCACTGTACACTACCTCCACTGTACTCCACTGTACTCTACCTCTACTGTGCTCCAATGTACTCTACCTCTACTGTGCTCCACTGTACTCTACCTCTACTCTGCTCCACTGTACTTTATCTCTACTGTACTCCACTGTACTCTACCTCCACAGTGCTCCACTGTGCTCTACCTCTACTGTACTCCACTGTACTCTACCTCTACTCTGCTCTACTGTGCTCTACCTCTACTGTACTCCACTGTACTCTATCTCTACTGTACTCCACTGTAATCTATCTCTACTGTGCTCCACTGTACTATTCCTCTACTGTGCTCCACTGTACTCCACTGTCATCTATCTCTACTGTGATCCACTGTACTCTACCTCTGCTGTGCTCCACTGTACTCTATCTCTACTCTACTCCACTGTACTCTACCTCTACTGTTCTCCACTGTACTCTACCTCTACTGTACTCCACTGTACTCTACCTCTACTGTGCTCCACTGTACTCTACCTCTAATGTACTCCACTGTACTCTACCTCTACTGTACTCTTCTCTACTCCACCTCTAATGTGCTCCACTCTACTCTACCTCTACTGTACTCCACTGTACTCTACCTCTACTGTACTCCACTGTACTCTACCTCTACTATACTCCACTGCACTTATCTCTACAGTTTTCTACTGTACTCTACCTCTACTGTACTCCACTGTACTCTACCTCTACTCTGCTCTACTGTACTCTATCTCAACTGTGCTCCACTGTACTCTACCTCTACTGTGCTCCACTGTACTCTATCTCTACTGTACTCCACTGTACTCTACCTCTACAGTGCTCCACTGTGCTCTACCTCTACTGTACTCCACTGTACTCTACCTCTACTCCGCTCTACTCTACTCTATCTCTAGTGTACTCCACTGTACGCTATCTCTACTGTACTCCACTGTAGTCTACCTCAACTATACTCCCCTGTACTCTACCTCTACTGTGCTCCACTGTACTCTAAATCTACTGTGCTCCACTGTACTCTACCTCTACTCTACTGCACTGTACTCTACCTCTACTATACTCCACTGTACTCTACCTCTACAGTGCTCCACTGTACTCTACCTCTACTGTACTCCAATGTACTCTACCTCTACTGTGCTCCACTGTACTCTACCTCTACTGTGCTCCACTGTACTCTACCTCTACTGTGCTCCACAGTACAATACCTCTATTGTAGTCCACTGTACTCTACCTCTACTGTGCTCCACTCTACTCTACCTCTACTGTGCTCCACTGTACTCTATCTCTACTCTAATCCACTGTACTCTATCTCTACTCTACTCCACTCTACTCTATCTCTACTGTACTCCACTGTACTCTACCTCTACTCTACTCTACTGTACTCCACCTCTACTGTGCTCCACTGTATTCCACTGTACTCTAGCTCTACTGTGCTCCACTGTACTCTACCTCTACTGTGCTCTACTGTACTCTATCTCTACTGTGCTCCACTGTACTCTACCTCTACTTTACTCCACTGTACTCCACCTCTACAGTGCTCCACTGTACTCTAACTCTACTGTACTCCAATGTACTCTACCTCTACTCTGCTCTACTGTACTCTATCTCTACTGTGCTCTACTGTACTCTACCTCTATTATACTCCACTGTACTCTACCTCTACTGTGCTCCACTGTACTCTACCTCTACTGTGCTCCACTGTACACTACCTCTACTGTAGTCCACTGTACTCTACCTCTACTGTGCTCCACTCTACTCTACCTCTACTGTGCTCAGCTGTACTCTACCTCTACTGTACTCCACTGTACTCTATCTCTTCTGTACTACACTGTACTCTTCCTCTACTGTGCTCCACTGTACTCTACCTCTACTGTGCTCCACTGTACTCTACCTCTAGTGTGCTCCACTGTACTCTACCTCTACTGTGCTCTACTGTACTCTATCTCTACTGTGCTCTACTGTACTCTACCTCTACTATACTCCACTGTACTCTACCTCTACTGTGCTCCACTGTACTCTACCTCTACTGTGCTCCACTGTACACTACCTCTACTGTACTCCACTGTACTCTACCTCTACTGTGCTCCACTCTACTCTACCTCTACTGTGCTCCACTGTACTCTACCTCTACTGTGCTCTACTGTACTCTATCTCTACTGTGCTCCACTGTACTCTACCTCTACTGTACTCTACTCTACTCCACCTCTAATGTGCTCCACTCTACTCTACCTCTACTGTACTCCACTGTACTCTACCTCTACTCTGCTCTACTGTACTCTATCTCTACTGTGCTCCACTGTACTCTACCTCTACTGTACTCTACTGTAGTCTACCTCAACTATACTCCACTGTACTCTACCTCTACTGTGCTCCACTGTACTCTACCTCTACTGTGCTCTACTGTACTCTATCTCTACTGTGCTCCACTGTACTCTACCTCTACTGTACTCCACTCTAGTCTACCTAAACTATACTCCACTCTACTCTACCTCCACTGTGCTCCACTGTACTCTACCTCAACTATACTCCACTGTACTCTATCTCTACTCTACTCCACTCTACTCTATCTCTACTGTACTCCACTGTACTCTACCTCTACTCTACTCTACTGTACTCCACCTCTACTGTGCTCCACTGTACTCCACTGTATTCTAGCTCTACTGTGCTCCACTGTACTCTACCTCTACTGTGCTCTACTGTACTCTATCTCTACTGTGCTCCACTGTACTCTACCTCTACTGTACTCCACTGTACTCCACCTCTACAGTGCTCCACTGTACTCTACCTCTACTGTACTCCAATGTACTCTACCTCTACTCTGCTCTACTGTACTCTATCTCTACTGTGCTCTACTGTACTCTACCTCTATTATACTCCACTGTACTCTACCTCTACTGTGCTCCACTGTACTCTACCTCTACTGTGCTCCACTGTACACTACCTCTACTGTAGTCCAATGTACTCTACCTCTACTGTGCTCCACTCTACTCTACCTCTACTGTGCTCAGCTGTACTCTACCTCTACTGTACTCCACTGTACTCTATCTCTTCTGTACTACACTCTACTCTTCCTTTACTGTGCTCCACTGTACTCTACCTCTACTGTGCTCTACTGTACTCTATCTCTACTGTGCTCTACTGTACTCTACCTCTACTATACTCCACTGTACTCTACCTCTACTGTGCTCCACTGTACTCTACCTCTACTGTGCTCCACTGTACACTACCTCTACTGTACTCCACTGTACTCTACCTCTACTGTGCTCCACTCTACTCTACCTCTACTGTGCTCCACTGTACTCTACCTCTACTGTGCTCTACTGTACTCTATCTCTACTGTGCTCCACTGTACTCTACCTCTACTGTACTCTACTCTACTCCACCTCTAATGTGCTCCACTCTACTCTACCTCTACTGTACTCCACTGTACTCTACCTCTACTCTGCTCTACTGTACTCTATCTCTACTGTGCTCCACTGTACTCTACCTCTACTGTACTCTACTGTAGTCTACCTCAACTATACTCCACTGTACTCTACCTCTACTGTGCTCCACTGTACTCTACCTCTACTGTGCTCTACTGTACTCTATCTCTACTGTGCTCCACTGTACTCTACCTCTACTGTACTCACTGTAGTCTACCTAAACTATACTCCACTCTACTCTACCTCCACTGTGCTCCACTGTACTCTACCTCAACTATACTCCACTGTACTCTATCTCTACTCTAATCCACTGTACTCTCTCTACTCTACTCCACTGTGCTCTATCTCTACTGTACTCCACTGTACTCTACCTCTACTCTACTCTACTGTACTCCACCTCTACTGTGCTCCACTGTACTCCACTGTACTCCAGCTCTACTGTGCTCCACTGTACTCTACATCTACTGTGCTCCACTGTACTCTACCTCTACTGTACTCCACTGTACTCTACCTCTACTGTACTCCACTGTACTCTACCTCTACTATACTCCACTGTACTCTACCTCTACTGTACTGTACTGTTCTCTAAGTCTACTGTACTCTACTGTACTCCACCTCTACTGTGCTCCACTGTACTCCACTGTACTCTACCTCTACTGTGCTCCACTGTACTCTACCTCTACTGTACTCCACTGTACTCTATCTCTACTGTGCTCCACTGTACTCTACCTCTACTGTACTCCACTGTACTCTATCTCTACTGTTCTCCACTGTACTCTACCTCTACTGTGCACCACTGTACTCCACTGTACTCTATCTCTACTGTGATCCACTGTACTCTACCTCTGCTGTGCTCCACTGTACTCTATCTCTACTCTACTCCACTGTACTCTCTCTATTTTACTCCACTGTACTCTACCTCTACTGTACTCTACTGTACTCCACCTCTACTGTGCTCCACTGTACTCCACTGTACTCTTCCTCTACTGTACTCCACTGTACTCTATCTCTACTGTGCTCCACTGTACTCTACCTCTACTCTGCTCTACTGTACTCTTCTCTACTGTGCTCCACTGTACTCTATTTCTACTGTACCCCACTGTACTCTACCTCTACTGTGCTCCACTGTACTCTACCTCTACTGTGCTCCACTGTACACTACCTCCACTGTACTCCACTGTACTCTACCTCTACTGTGCTCCAATGTACTCTACCTCTACTGTGCTCCACTGTACTCTACCTCTACTCTGCTCCACTGTACTTTATCTCTACTGTACTCCACTGTACTCTACCTCCACAGTGCTCCACTGTGCTCTACCTCTACTGTACTCCACTGTACTCTACCTCTACTCTGCTCTACTGTGCTCTACCTCTACTGTACTCCACTGTACTCTATCTCTACTGTACTCCACTGTAATCTATCTCTACTGTGCTCCACTGTACTATTCCTCTACTGTGCTCCACTGTACTCCACTGTCATCTATCTCTACTGTGATCCACTGTACTCTACCTCTGCTGTGCTCCACTGTACTCTATCTCTACTCTACTCCACTGTACTCTACCTCTACTGTTCTCCACTGTACTCTACCTCTACTGTACTCCACTCTACTCTACCTCTACTGTGCTCCACTGTACTCTACCTCTAATGTACTCCACTGTACTCTACCTCTACTGTACTCTTCTCTACTCCACCTCTAATGTGCTCCACTCTACTCTACCTCTACTGTACTCCACTGTACTCTACCTCTACTGTACTCCACTGTACTCTACCTCTACTATACTCCACTGCACTTATCTCTACAGTTTTCTACTGTACTCTACCTCTACTGTACTCCACTGTACTCTACCTCTACTCTGCTCTACTGTACTCTATCTCTACTGTGCTCCACTGTACTCTACCTCTACTGTGCTCCACTGTACTCTATCTCTACTGTACTCCACTGTACTCTACCTCTACAGTGCTCCACTGTGCTCTACCTCTACTGTACTCCACTGTACTCTACCTCTACTCCGCTCTACTCTACTCTATCTCTAGTGTACTCCACTGTACGCTATCTCTACTGTACTCCACTGTAGTCTACCTCAACTATACTCCCCTGTACTCTACCTCTACTGTGCTCCACTGTACTCTAAATCTACTGTGCTCCACTGTACTCTACCTCTACTCTACTGCACTGTACTCTACCTCTACTATACTCCACTGTACTCTACCTCTACAGTGCTCCACTGTACTCTACCTCTACTGTACTCCAATGTACTCTACCTCTACTGTGCTCCACTGTACTCTACCTCTACTGTGCTCCACTGTACTCTACCTCTACTGTGCTCCACTGTACAATACCTCTATTGTAGTCCACTGTACTCTACCTCTACTGTGCTCCACTCTACTCTACCTCTACTGTGCTCCACTGTACTCTATCTCTACTCTAATCCACTGTACTCTATCTCTACTCTACTCCACTCTACTCTATCTCTACTGTACTCCACTGTACTCTACATCTACTCTACTCTACTGTACTCCACCTCTACTGTGCTCCACTGTATTCCACTGTACTCTAGCTCTACTGTGCTCCACTGTACTCTACCTCTACTGTGCTCTACTGTACTCTATCTCTACTGTGCTCCACTGTACTCTACCTCTACTTTACTCCACTGTACTCCACCTCTACAGTGCTCCACTGTACTCTAACTCTACTGTACTCCAATGTACTCTACCTCTACTCTGCTCTACTGTACTCTATCTCTACTGTGCTCTACTGTACTCTACCTCTATTATACTCCACTGTACTCTACCTCTACTGTGCTCCACTGTACTCTACCTCTACTGTGCTCCACTGTGCACTACCTCTACTGTAGTCCACTGTACTCTACCTCTACTGTGCTCCACTCTACTCTACCTCTACTGTGCTCAGCTGTACTCTACCTCTACTGTACTCCACTGTACTCTATCTCTTCTGTACTACACTGTACTCTTCCTCTACTGTGCTCCACTGTACTCTACCTCTACTGTGCTCCACTGTACTCTACCTCTAGTGTGCTCCACTGTACTCTACCTCTACTGTGCTCTACTGTACTCTATCTCTACTGTGCTCTACTGTACTCTACCTCTACTATACTCCACTGTACTCTACCTCTACTGTGCTCCACTGTACTCTACCTCTACTGTGCTCCACTGTACACTACCTCTACTGTACTCCACTGTACTCTACCTCTACTGTGCTCCACTCTACTCTACCTCTACTGTGCTCCACTGTACTCTACCTCTACTGTGCTCTACTGTACTCTATCTCTACTGTGCTCCACTGTACTCTACCTCTACTGTACTCTACTCTACTCCACCTCTAATGTGCTCCACTCTACTCTATCTCTACTGTACTCCACTGTACTCTACCTCTACTCTGCTCTACTGTACTCTATCTCTACTGTGCTCCACTGTACTCTACCTCTACTGTACTCTACTGTAGTCTACCTCAACTATACTCCACTGTACTCTACCTCTACTGTGCTCCACTGTACTCTACCTCTACTGTGCTCTACTGTACTCTATCTCTACTGTGCTCCACTGTACTCTACCTCTACTGTACTCCACTGTAGTCTACCTAAACTATACTCCACTCTACTCTACCTCCACTGTGCTCCACTGTACTCTACCTCAACTATACTCCACTGTACTCTATCTCTACTCTAATCCACTGTACTCTATCTCTACTCTACTCCACTCTACTCTATCTCTACTGTACTCCACTGTACTCTACCTCTACTCTACTCTACTGTACTCCACCTCTACTGTGCTCCACTGTACTCCACTGTATTCTAGCTCTACTGTGCTCCACTGTACTCTACCTCTACTGTGCTCTACTGTACTCTATCTCTACTGTGCTCCACTGTACTCTACCTCTACTGTACTCCACTGTACTCCACCTCTACAGTGCTCCACTGTACTCTACCTCTACTGTACTCCAATGTACTCTACCTCTACTCTGCTCTACTGTACTCTATCTCTACTGTGCTCTACTGTACTCTACCTCTATTATACTCCACTGTACTCTACCTCTACTGTGCTCCACTGTACTCTACCTCTACTGTGCTCCACTGTACACTACCTCTACTGTAGTCCAATGTACTCTACCTCTACTGTGCTCCACTCTACTCTACCTCTACTGTGCTCAGCTGTACTCTACCTCTACTGTACTCCACTGTACTCTATCTCTTCTGTACTACACTGTACTCTTCCTTTACTGTGCTCCACTGTACTCTACCTCTACTGTGCTCCACTCTACTCTACCTCTACTGTGCTCCACTGTACTCTACCTCTACTGTGCTCTACTGTACTCTATCTCTACTGTGCTCCACTGTACTCTACCTCTACTGTACTCTACTCTACTCCACCTCTAATGTGCTCCACTCTACTCTACCTCTACTGTACTCCACTGTACTCTACCTCTACTCTGCTCTACTGTACTCTATCTCTACTGTGCTCCACTGTACTCTACCTCTACTGTACTCTACTGTAGTCTACCTCAACTATACTCCACTGTACTCTACCTCTACTGTGCTCCACTGTACTCTACCTCTACTGTGCTCTACTGTACTCTATCTCTACTGTGCTCCACTGTACTCTACCTCTACTGTACTCACTGTAGTCTACCTAAACTATACTCCACTCTACTCTACCTCCACTGTGCTCCACTGTACTCTACCTCAACTATACTCCACTGTACTCTATCTCTACTCTAATCCACTGTACTCTCTCTACTCTACTCCACTGTGCTCTATCTCTACTGTACTCCACTGTACTCTACCTCTACTCTACTCTACTGTACTCCACCTCTACTGTGCTCCACTGTACTCCACTGTACTCCAGCTCTACTGTGCTCCACTGTACTCTACATCTACTGTGCTCCACTGTACTCTACCTCTACTGTACTCCACTGTACTCTACCTCTACTGTACTCCACTGTACTCTACCTCTACTATACTCCACTGTACTCTACCTCTACTGTGCTCTACTGTACTCTATCTCTACTGTACTCCACTGTACTCTACCTCTACTGTACTGTACTGTTCTCTAAGTCTACTGTACTCTACTGTACTCCACCTCTACTGTGCTCCACTGTACTCCACTGTACTCTACCTCTACTGTGCTCCACTGTACTCTACCTCTACTGTACTCCACTGTACTCTATCTCTACTGTGCTCCACTGTACTCTACCTCTACTGTACTCCACTGTACTCTATCTCTACTGTTCTCCACTGTACTCTACCTCTACTGTGCACCACTGTACTCCACTGTACTCTATCTCTACTGTGATCCACTGTACTCTACCTCTGCTGTGCTCCACTGTACTCTATCTCTACTCTACTCCACTGTACTCTCTCTATTTTACTCCACTGTTCTCTACCTCTACTGTACTCTACTGTACTCCACCTCTACTGTGCTCCACTGTACTCCACTGTACTCTTCCTCTACTGTACTCCACTGTACTCTATCTCTACTGTGCTCCACTGTACTCTACCTCTACTGTGCTCTACTGTACTCTTCTCTACTGTGCTCCACTGTACTCTATTTCTACTGTACCCCACTGTACTCTACATCTACTGTGCTCCACTGTACTCTACCTCTACTGTGCTCCACTGTACACTACCTCTACTGTAATCCACTGTACTCTACCTCTACTGTGCTCCACTGTACTCTACCTCTACTGTGCTCCACTGTACTCTACCTCTACTCTGCTCCACTGTACTTTATCTCTACTGTACTCCACTGTACTCTACCTCCACAGTGCTCCACTGTGCTCTACCTCTACTGTACTCCACTGTACTCTACCTCTACTCTGCTCTACTGTGCTCTACCTCTACTGTACTCCACTGTACTCTATCTCTACTGTACTCCACTGTAATCTATCTCTACTGTGCTCCACTGTACTATTCCTCTACTGTGCTCCACTGTACTCCACTGTCATCTATCTCTACTGTGATCCACTGTACTCTACCTCTGCTGTGCTCCACTGTACTCTATCTCTACTCTACTCCACTGTACTCTACCTCTACTGTTCTCCACTGTACTCTACGTCTACTGTACTCCACTCTACTCTACCTCTACTGTGCTCCACTGTACTCTACCTCTAATGTACTCCACTGTACTCTACCTCTACTGTACTCTTCTCTACTCCACCTCTAATGTGCTCCACTCTACTCTACCTCTACTGTACTCCACTGTACTCTACCTCTACTGTACTCCACTGTACTCTACCTCTACTGTACTCCACTGCACTTATCTCTACAGTGTTCTACTGTACTCTACCTCTACTGTACTCCACTGTACTCTACCTCTACTCTGCTCTACTGTACTCTATCTCTACTGTGCTCAACTGTACTCTACCTCTACTGTGCTCCACTGTACTCTATCTCTACTGTACTCCACTGTACTCTACCTCTACAGTGCTCCACTGTGCTCTACCTCTACTGTACTCCACTGTACTCTACCTCTACTCCGCTCTACTCTACTCAATCTCTACTGTACTCCACTGTACGCTATCTCTACTGTACTCCACTGTAGTCTACCTCAACTATACTCCCCTGTACTCTACCTCTACTGTGCTCCACTGTACTCTACATCTACTGTGCTCCACTGTACTCTACCTCTACTCTACTGCACTGTACTCTACCTCTACTATACTCCACTGTACTCTACCTCTACAGTGCTCCACTGTACTCTACCTCTACTGTACTCCAATGTACTCTACCTCTACTGTGCTCCACTGTACTCTACCTCTACTGTGCTCCACTGTACAATACCTCTATTGTATTCCACTGTACTCTACCTCTACTGTGCTCCACTCTACTCTACCTCTACTGTGCTCCACTGTATTCTATCTCTACTCTAATCCACTGTACTCTATCTCTACTCTACTCCACTCTACTCTATCTCTACTGTACTCCACTGTACTCTACCTCTACTCTACTCTACTGTACTCCACCTATACTGTGCTCCACTGTACTCCACTGTACTCTAGCTCTACTGTGCTCCACTGTACTCTACCTCTACTGTGCTCTACTGTACTCTATCTCTAGTGTGCTCCACTGTACTCTACCTCTACTGTACTCCACTGTACTCCACCTCTACAGTGCTCCACTGTACTCTAACTCTACTGTACTCCACTGTACTCTACCTCTACTGTGCTCTACTGTACTCTACCTCTACTGTACTCCACTGTACTCTATCTCTACTGTGCTCCACTGTACTCTACCTCTACTGTACTCCACTGTACTCTATCTCTACTGTTCTCCACTGTACTCTACCTCTACTGTGCACCACTGTACTCCACTGTACTCTATCTCTACTGTGATCCACTGTACTCTACCTCTGCTGTGCTCCACTGTACTCTATCTCTACTCTACTCCACTGTACTCTATCTCTATTTTACTCCACTGTACTCTACCTCTACTGTACTCTACTGTACTCCACCTCTACTGTGCTCCACTGTACTCCACTGTACTCTTCCTCTACTGTACTCCACTGTACTCTATCTCTACTGTGCTCCACTGTACTCTACCTCTACTCTGCTCTACTGTACTCTTCTCTACTGTGCTCCACTGTACTCTATTTCTACTGTACCCTACTGTACTCTACCTCTACTGTGCTCCACTGTACTCTACCTCTACTGTGCTCCACTGTACACTACCTCCACTGTACTCCACTGTACTCTACCTCTACTGTGCTCCAATGTACTCTACCTCTACTGTGCTCCACTGTACTCTACCTCTACTCTGCTCCACTGTACTTTATCTCTACTGTACTCCACTGTACTCTACCTCCACAGTGCTCCACTGTGCTCTACCTCTACTGTACTCCACTGTACTCTACCTCTACTCTGCTCTACTGTGCTCTACCTCTACTGTACTCCACTGTACTCTATCTCTACTGTACTCCACTGTAATCTATCTCTACTGTGCTCCACTGTACTATTCCTCTACTGTGCTCCACTGTACTCCACTGTCATCTATCTCTACTGTGATCCACTGTACTCTACCTCTGCTGTGCTCCACTGTACTCTATCTCTACTCTACTCCACTGTACTCTACCTCTACTGTTCTCCACTGTACTCTACCTCTACTGTACTCCACTCTACTCTACCTCTACTGTGCTCCACTGTACTCTACCTCTAATGTACTCCACTGTACTCTACCTCTACTGTACTCTTCTCTACTCCACCTCTAATGTGCTCCACTCTACTCTACCTCTACTGTACTCCACTGTACTCTACCTCTACTGTACTCCACTGTACTCTACCTCTACTATACTCCACTGCACTTATCTCTACAGTTTTCTACTGTACTCTACCTCTACTGTACTCCACTGTACTCTACCTCTACTCTGCTCTACTGTACTCTATCTCAACTGTGCTCCACTGTACTCTACCTCTACTGTGCTCCACTGTACTCTATCTCTACTGTACTCCACTGTACTCTACCTCTACAGTGCTCCACTGTGCTCTACCTCTACTGTACTCCACTGTACTCTACCTCTACTCCGCTCTACTCTACTCTATCTCTAGTGTACTCCACTGTACGCTATCTCTACTGTACTCCACTGTAGTCTACCTCAACTATACTCCCCTGTACTCTACCTCTACTGTGCTCCACTGTACTCTAAATCTACTGTGCTCCACTGTACTCTACCTCTACTCTACTGCACTGTACTCTACCTCTACTATACTCCACTGTACTCTACCTCTACAGTGCTCCACTGTACTCTACCTCTACTGTACTCCAATGTACTCTACCTCTACTGTGCTCCACTGTACTCTACCTCTACTGTGCTCCACTGTACTCTACCTCTACTGTGCTCCACAGTACAATACCTCTATTGTAGTCCACTGTACTCTACCTCTACTGTGCTCCACTCTACTCTACCTCTACTGTGCTCCACTGTACTCTATCTCTACTCTAATCCACTGTACTCTATCTCTACTCTACTCCACTCTACTCTATCTCTACTGTACTCCACTGTACTCTACCTCTACTCTACTCTACTGTACTCCACCTCTACTGTGCTCCACTGTATTCCACTGTACTCTAGCTCTACTGTGCTCCACTGTACTCTACCTCTACTGTGCTCTACTGTACTCTATCTCTACTGTGCTCCACTGTACTCTACCTCTACTTTACTCCACTGTACTCCACCTCTACAGTGCTCCACTGTACTCTAACTCTACTGTACTCCAATGTACTCTACCTCTACTCTGCTCTACTGTACTCTATCTCTACTGTGCTCTACTGTACTCTACCTCTATTATACTCCACTGTACTCTACCTCTACTGTGCTCCACTGTACTCTACCTCTACTGTGCTCCACTGTACACTACCTCTACTGTAGTCCACTGTACTCTACCTCTACTGTGCTCCACTCTACTCTACCTCTACTGTGCTCAGCTGTACTCTACCTCTACTGTACTCCACTGTACTCTATCTCTTCTGTACTACACTGTACTCTTCCTCTACTGTGCTCCACTGTACTCTACCTCTACTGTGCTCCACTGTACTCTACCTCTAGTGTGCTCCACTGTACTCTACCTCTACTGTGCTCTACTGTACTCTATCTCTACTGTGCTCTACTGTACTCTACCTCTACTATACTCCACTGTACTCTACCTCTACTGTGCTCCACTGTACTCTACCTCTACTGTGCTCCACTGTACACTACCTCTACTGTACTCCACTGTACTCTACCTCTACTGTGCTCCACTCTACTCTACCTCTACTGTGCTCCACTGTACTCTACCTCTACTGTGCTCTACTGTACTCTATCTCTACTGTGCTCCACTGTACTCTACCTCTACTGTACTCTACTCTACTCCACCTCTAATGTGCTCCACTCTACTCTACCTCTACTGTACTCCACTGTACTCTACCTCTACTCTGCTCTACTGTACTCTATCTCTACTGTGCTCCACTGTACTCTACCTCTACTGTACTCTACTGTAGTCTACCTCAACTATACTCCACTGTACTCTACCTCTACTGTGCTCCACTGTACTCTACCTCTACTGTGCTCTACTGTACTCTATCTCTACTGTGCTCCACTGTACTCTACCTCTACTGTACTCCACTCTAGTCTACCTAAACTATACTCCACTCTACTCTACCTCCACTGTGCTCCACTGTACTCTACCTCAACTATACTCCACTGTACTCTATCTCTACTCTAATCCACTGTACTCTATCTCTACTCTACTCCACTCTACTCTATCTCTACTGTACTCCACTGTACTCTACCTCTACTCTACTCTACTGTACTCCACCTCTACTGTGCTCCACTGTACTCCACTGTATTCTAGCTCTACTGTGCTCCACTGTACTCTACCTCTACTGTGCTCTACTGTACTCTATCTCTACTGTGCTCCACTGTACTCTACCTCTACTGTACTCCACTGTACTCCACCTCTACAGTGCTCCACTGTACTCTACCTCTACTGTACTCCAATGTACTCTACCTCTACTCTGCTCTACTGTACTCTATCTCTACTGTGCTCTACTGTACTCTACCTCTATTATACTCCACTGTACTCTACCTCTACTGTGCTCCACTGTACTCTACCTCTACTGTGCTCCACTGTACACTACCTCTACTGTAGTCCAATGTACTCTACCTCTACTGTGCTCCACTCTACTCTACCTCTACTGTGCTCAGCTGTACTCTACCTCTACTGTACTCCACTGTACTCTATCTCTTCTGTACTACACTGTACTCTTCCTTTACTGTGCTCCACTGTACTCTACCTCTACTGTGCTCTACTGTACTCTATCTCTACTGTGCTCTACTGTACTCTACCTCTACTATACTCCACTGTACTCTACCTCTACTGTGCTCCACTGTACTCTACCTCTACTGTGCTCCACTGTACACTACCTCTACTGTACTCCACTGTACTCTACCTCTACTGTGCTCCACTCTACTCTACCTCTACTGTGCTCCACTGTACTCTACCTCTACTGTGCTCTACTGTACTCTATCTCTACTGTGCTCCACTGTACTCTACCTCTACTGTACTCTACTCTACTCCACCTCTAATGTGCTCCACTCTACTCTACCTCTACTGTACTCCACTGTACTCTACCTCTACTCTGCTCTACTGTACTCTATCTCTACTGTGCTCCACTGTACTCTACCTCTACTGTACTCTACTGTAGTCTACCTCAACTATACTCCACTGTACTCTACCTCTACTGTGCTCCACTGTACTCTACCTCTACTGTGCTCTACTGTACTCTATCTCTACTGTGCTCCACTGTACTCTACCTCTACTGTACTCACTGTAGTCTACCTAAACTATACTCCACTCTACTCTACCTCCACTGTGCTCCACTGTACTCTACCTCAACTATACTCCACTGTACTCTATCTCTACTCTAATCCACTGTACTCTCTCTACTCTACTCCACTGTGCTCTATCTCTACTGTACTCCACTGTACTCTACCTCTACTCTACTCTACTGTACTCCACCTCTACTGTGCTCCACAGTACTCCACTGTACTCCAGCTCTACTGTGCTCCACTGTACTCTACATCTACTGTGCTCCACTGTACTCTACCTCTACTGTACTCCACTGTACTCTACCTCTACTGTACTCCACTGTACTCTACCTCTACTATACTCCACTGTACTCTACCTCTACTGTACTGTACTGTTCTCTAAGTCTACTGTACTCTACTGTACTCCACCTCTACTGTGCTCCACTGTACTCCACTGTACTCTACCTCTACTGTGCTCCACTGTACTCTACCTCTACTGTACTCCACTGTACTCTATCTCTACTGTGCTCCACTGTACTCTACCTCTACTGTACTCCACTGTACTCTATCTCTACTGTTCTCCACTGTACTCTACCTCTACTGTGCACCACTGTACTCCACTGTACTCTATCTCTACTGTGATCCACTGTACTCTACCTCTGCTGTGCTCCACTGTACTCTATCTCTACTCTACTCCACTGTACTCTCTCTATTTTACTCCACTGTACTCTACCTCTACTGTACTCTACTGTACTCCACCTCTACTGTGCTCCACTGTACTCCACTGTACTCTTCCTCTACTGTATTCCACTGTACTCTATCTCTACTGTGCTCCACTGTACTCTACCTCTATTGTGCTCTACTGTACTCTTCTCTACTGTGCTCCACTGTACTCTATTTCTAGTGTACCCCACTGTACTCTACATCTACTGTGCTCCGCTGTACTCTACCTCTACTGTGCTCCACTGTACACTACCTCTACTGTACTCCACTGTACTCTACCTCTACTGTGCTCCACTGTACTCTACCTCTACTGTGCTCCACTGTACTCTACCTCTACTCTGCTCCACTGTACTTTATCTCTACTGTACTCCACTGTACTCTACCTCCACAGTGCTCCACTGTGCTCTACCTCTACTGTACTCCACTGTACTCTACCTCTACTCTGCTCTACTGTGCTCTACCTCTACTGTACTCCACTGTACTCTATCTCTACTGTACTCCACTGTAATCTATCTCTACTGTGCTCCACTGTACTATTCCTCTACTGTGCTCCACTGTACTCCACTGTCATCTATCTCTACTGTGATCCACTGTACTCTACCTCTGCTGTGCTCCACTGTACTCTATCTCTACTCTACTCCACTGTACTCTACCTCTACTGTTCTCCACTGTACTCTACGTCTACTGTACTCCACTCTACTATACCTCTACTGTGCTCCACTGTACTCTACCTCTAATGTACTCCACTGTACTCTACCTCTACTGTACTCTTCTCTACTCCACCTCTAATGTGCTCCACTCTACTCTACCTCTACTGTACTCCACTGTACTCTACCTCTACTGTACTCCACTGTAATCTACCTCTACTGTACTCCACTGCACTTATCTCTACAGTGTTCTACTGTACTCTACCTCTACTGTACTCCACTGTACTCTACCTCTACTCTGCTCTACTGTACTCTATCTCTACTGTGCTCCACTGTACTCTACCTCTACTGTGCTCCACTGTACTCTATCTCTACTGTACTCCACTGTACTCTACCTCTACAGTGCTCCACTGTGCTCTACCTCTACTGTACTCCACTGTACTCTACCTCTACTCTGCTCTACTCTACTCAATCTCTACTGTACTCCACTGTACGCTATCTCTACTGTACTCCACTGTAGTCTACCTCAACTATACTCCCCTGTACTCTACCTCTACTGTGCTCCACTTTACTCTACATCTACTGTGCTCCACTGTACTCTACCTCTACTCTACTGCACTGTACTCTACCTCTACTATACTCCACTGTACTCTACCTCTACAGTGCTCCACTGTACTCTACCTCTACTGTACTCCAATGTACTCTACCTCTACTGTGCTCCACTGTACTCTACCTCTACTGTGCTCCACTGTACAATACCTCTATTGTATTCCACTGTACTCTACCTCTACTGTGCTCCACTCTACTCTACCTCTACTGTGCTCCACTGTACTCTATCTCTACTCTAATCCACTGTACTCTATCTCTACTCTACTCCACTCTACTCTATCTCTACTGTACTCCACTGTACTCTACCTCTACTCTACTCTACTGTACTCCACCTCTACTGTGCTCCACTGTACTCCACTGTACTCTAGCTCTACTGTGCTCCACTGTACTCTACCTCTACTGTGCTCTACTGTACTCTATCTCTACTGTGCTCCACTGTACTCTACCTCTACTGTACTCCACTGTACTCCACCTCTACAGTGCTCCACTGTACTCTAACTCTACTGTACTCCACTGTACTCTACCTCTACTGTGCTCTACTGTACTCTACCTCTACTGTACTCCACTGTACTCTATCTCTACTGTGCTCCACTGTACTCTACCTCTACTGTACTCCACTGTACTCTATCTCTACTGTTCTCCACTGTACTCTACCTCTACTGTGCACCACTGTACTCCACTGTACTCTATCTCTACTGTGATCCACTGTACTCTACCTCTGCTGTGCTCCACTGTACTCTATCTCTACTCTACTCCACTGTACTCTATCTCTATTTTACTCCACTGTACTCTACCTCTACTGTACTCTACTGTACTCCACCTCTACTGTGCTCCACTGTACTCCACTGTACTCTTCCTCTACTGTACTCCACTGTACTCTATCTCTACTGTGCTCCACTGTACTCTACCTCTACTCTGCTCTACTGTACTCTTCTCTACTGTGCTCCACTGTACTCTATTTCTACTGTACCCCACTGTACTCTACCTCTACTGTGCTCCACTGTACTCTACCTCTACTGTGCTCCACTGTACACTACCTCCACTGTACTCCACTGTACTCTACCTCTACTGTGCTCCAATGTACTCTACCTCTACTGTGCTCCACTGTACTCTACCTCTACTCTGCTCCACTGTACTTTATCTCTACTGTACTCCACTGTACTCTACCTCCACAGTGCTCCACTGTGCTCTACCTCTACTGTACTCCACTGTACTCTACCTCTACTCTGCTCTACTGTGCTCTACCTCTACTGTACTCCACTGTACTCTATCTCTACTGTACTCCACTGTAATCTATCTCTACTGTGCTCCACTGTACTATTCCTCTACTGTGCTCCACTGTACTCCACTGTCATCTATCTCTACTGTGATCCACTGTACTCTACCTCTGCTGTTCTCCACTGTACTCTATCTCTACTCTACTCCACTGTACTCTACCTCTACTGTTCTCCACTGTACTCTACCTCTACTGTACTCCACTCTACTCTACCTCTACTGTGCTCCACTGTACTCTACCTCTAATGTACTCCACTGTACTCTACCTCTACTGTACTCTTCTCTACTCCACCTCTAATGTGCTCCACTCTACTCTACCTCTACTGTACTCCACTGTACTCTACCTCTACTGTACTCCACTGTACTCTACCTCTACTATACTCCACTGCACTTATCTCTACAGTTTTCTACTGTACTCTACCTCTACTGTACTCCACTGTACTCTACCTCTACTCTGCTCTACTGTACTCTATCTCTACTGTGCTCCACTGTACTCTACCTCTACTGTGCTCCACTGTACTCTATCTCTACTGTACTCCACTGTACTCTACCTCTACAGTGCTCCACTGTGCTCTACCTCTACTGTACTCCACTGTACTCTACCTCTACTCCGCTCTACTCTACTCTATCTCTAGTGTACTCCACTGTACGCTATCTCTACTGTACTCCACTGTAGTCTACCTCAACTATACTCCCCTGTACTCTACCTCTACTGTGCTCCACTGTACTCTAAATCTACTGTGCTCCACTGTACTCTACCTCTACTCTACTGCACTGTACTCTACCTCTACTATACTCCACTGTACTCTACCTCTACAGTGCTCCACTGTACTCTACCTCTACTGTACTCCAATGTACTCTACCTCTACTGTGCTCCACTGTACTCTACCTCTACTGTGCTCCACTGTACTCTACCTCTACTGTGCTCCACTGTACAATACCTCTATTGTAGTCCACTGTACTCTACCTCTACTGTGCTCCACTCTACTCTACCTCTACTGTGCTCCACTGTACTCTATCTCTACTCTAATCCACTGTACTCTATCTCTACTCTACTCCACTCTACTCTATCTCTACTGTACTCCACTGTACTCTACCTCTACTCTACTCTACTGTACTCCACCTCTACTGTGCTCCACTGTATTCCACTGTACTCTAGCTCTACTGTGCTCCACTGTACTCTACCTCTACTGTGCTCTACTGTACTCTATCTCTACTGTGCTCCACTGTACTCTACCTCTACTTTACTCCACTGTACTCCACCTCTACAGTGCTCCACTGTACTCTAACTCTACTGTACTCCAATGTACTCTACCTCTACTCTGCTCTACTGTACTCTATCTCTACTGTGCTCTACTGTACTCTACCTCTATTATACTCCACTGTACTCTACCTCTACTGTGCTCCACTGTACTCTACCTCTACTGTGCTCCACTGTACACTACCTCTACTGTAGTCCACTGTACTCTACCTCTACTGTGCTCCACTCTACTCTACCTCTACTGTGCTCAGCTGTACTCTACCTCTACTGTACTCCACTGTACTCTATCTCTTCTGTACTACACTGTACTCTTCCTCTACTGTGCTCCACTGTACTCTACCTCTACTGTGCTCCACTGTACTCTACCTCTAGTGTGCTCCACTGTACTCTACCTCTACTGTGCTCTACTGTACTCTATCTCTACTGTGCTCTACTGTACTCTACCTCTACTATACTCCACTGTACTCTACCTCTACTGTGCTCCACTGTACTCTACCTCTACTGTGCTCCACTGTACACTACCTCTACTGTACTCCACTGTACTCTACCTCTACTGTGCTCCACTCTACTCTACCTCTACTGTGCTCCACTGTACTCTACCTCTACTGTGCTCTACTGTACTCTATCTCTACTGTGCTCCACTGTACTCTACCTCTACTGTACTCTACTCTACTCCACCTCTAATGTGCTCCACTCTACTCTACCTCTACTGTACTCCACTGTACTCTACCTCTAATCTGCTCTACTGTACTCTATCTCTACTGTGCTCCACTGTACTCTACCTCTACTGTACTCTACTGTAGTCTACCTCAACTATACTCCACTGTACTCTACCTCTACTGTGCTCCACTGTACTCTACCTCTACTGTGCTCTACTGTACTCTATCTCTACTGTGCTCCACTGTACTCTACCTCTACTGTACTCCACTGTAGTCTACCTAAACTATACTCCACTCTACTCTACCTCCACTGTGCTCCACTGTACTCTACCTCAACTATACTCCACTGTACTCTATCTCTACTCTAATCCACTGTACTCTATCTCTACTCTACTCCACTCTACTCTATCTCTACTGTACTCCACTGTACTCTACCTCTACTCTACTCTACTGTACTCCACCTCTACTGTGCTCCACTGTACTCCACTGTATTCTAGCTCTACTGTGCTCCACTGTACTCTACCTCTACTGTGCTCTACTGTACTCTATCTCTACTGTGCTCCACTGTACTCTACCTCTACTGTACTCCACTGTACTCCACCTCTACAGTGCTCCACTGTACTTTACCTCTACTGTACTCCAATGTACTCTACCTCTACTCTGCTCTACTGTACTCTATCTCTACTGTGCTCTACTGTACTCTACCTCTATTATACTCCACTGTACTCTACCTCTACTGTGCTCCACTGTACTCTACCTCTACTGTGCTCCACTGTACACTACCTCTACTGTAGTCCAATGTACTCTACCTCTACTGTGCTCCACTCTACTCTACCTCTACTGTGCTCAGCTGTACTCTACCTCTACTGTACTCCACTGTACTCTATCTCTTCTGTACTACACTGTACTCTTCCTTTACTGTGCTCCACTGTACTCTACCTCTACTGTGCTCTACTGTACTCTATCTCTACTGTGCTCTACTGTACTCTACCTCTACTATACTCCACTGTACTCTACCTCTACTGTGCTCCACTGTACTCTACCTCTACTGTGCTCCACTGTACACTACCTCTACTGTACTCCACTGTACTCTACCTCTACTGTGCTCCACTCTACTCTACCTCTACTGTGCTCCACTGTACTCTACCTCTACTGTGCTCTACTGTACTCTATCTCTACTGTGCTCCACTGTACTCTACCTCTACTGTACTCTACTCTACTCCACCTCTAATGTGCTCCACTGTACTCTACCTCTACTGTGCTCTACTGTACTCTATCTCTACTGTACTCCACTGTACTCTACCTCTACTCTGCTCTACTGTACTCTATCTCTACTGTGCTCCACTGTACTCTACCTCTACTGTACTCTACTGTAGTCTACCTCAACTATACTCCACTGTACTCTACCTCTACTGTGCTCCACTGTACTCTACCTCTACTGTGCTCTACTGTACTCTATCTCTACTGTGCTCCACTGTACTCTACCTCTACTGTACTCACTGTAGTCTACCTAAACTATACTCCACTCTACTCTACCTCCACTGTGCTCCACTGTACTCTACCTCAACTATACTCCACTGTACTCTATCTCTACTCTAATCCACTGTACTCTCTCTACTCTACTCCACTGCACTTATCTCTACAGTTTTCTACTGTACTCTACCTCTACTGTACTCCACTGTACTCTACCTCTACTCTGCTCTACTGTACTCTATCTCAACTGTGCTCCACTGTACTCTACCTCTACTGTGCTCCACTGTACTCTATCTCTACTGTACTCCACTGTACTCTACCTCTACAGTGCTCCACTGTGCTCTACCTCTACTGTACTCCACTGTACTCTACCTCTACTCCGCTCTACTCTACTCTATCTCTAGTGTACTCCACTGTACGCTATCTCTACTGTACTCCACTGTAGTCTACCTCAACTATACTCCCCTGTACTCTACCTCTACTGTGCTCCACTGTACTCTAAATCTACTGTGCTCCACTGTACTCTACCTCTACTCTACTGCACTGTACTCTACCTCTACTATACTCCACTGTACTCTACCTCTACAGTGCTCCACTGTACTCTACCTCTACTGTACTCCAATGTACTCTACCTCTACTGTGCTCCACTGTACTCTACCTCTACTGTGCTCCACTGTACTCTACCTCTACTGTGCTCCACAGTACAATACCTCTATTGTAGTCCACTGTACTCTACCTCTACTGTGCTCCACTCTACTCTACCTCTACTGTGCTCCACTGTACTCTATCTCTACTCTAATCCACTGTACTCTATCTCTACTCTACTCCACTCTACTCTATCTCTACTGTACTCCACTGTACTCTACCTCTACTCTACTCTACTGTACTCCACCTCTACTGTGCTCCACTGTATTCCACTGTACTCTAGCTCTACTGTGCTCCACTGTACTCTACCTCTACTGTGCTCTACTGTACTCTATCTCTACTGTGCTCCACTGTACTCTACCTCTACTTTACTCCACTGTACTCCACCTCTACAGTGCTCCACTGTACTCTAACTCTACTGTACTCCAATGTACTCTACCTCTACTCTGCTCTACTGTACTCTATCTCTACTGTGCTCTACTGTACTCTACCTCTATTATACTCCACTGTACTCTACCTCTACTGTGCTCCACTGTACTCTACCTCTACTGTGCTCCACTGTACACTACCTCTACTGTAGTCCACTGTACTCTACCTCTACTGTGCTCCACTCTACTCTACCTCTACTGTGCTCAGCTGTACTCTACCTCTACTGTACTCCACTGTACTCTATCTCTTCTGTACTACACTGTACTCTTCCTCTACTGTGCTCCACTGTACTCTACCTCTACTGTGCTCCACTGTACTCTACCTCTAGTGTGCTCCACTGTACTCTACCTCTACTGTGCTCTACTGTACTCTATCTCTACTGTGCTCTACTGTACTCTACCTCTACTATACTCCACTGTACTCTACCTCTACTGTGCTCCACTGTACTCTACCTCTACTGTGCTCCACTGTACACTACCTCTACTGTACTCCACTGTACTCTACCTCTACTGTGCTCCACTCTACTCTACCTCTACTGTGCTCCACTGTACTCTACCTCTACTGTGCTCTACTGTACTCTATCTCTACTGTGCTCCACTGTACTCTACCTCTACTGTACTCTACTCTACTCCACCTCTAATGTGCTCCACTCTACTCTACCTCTACTGTACTCCACTGTACTCTACCTCTACTCTGCTCTACTGTACTCTATCTCTACTGTGCTCCACTGTACTCTACCTCTACTGTACTCTACTGTAGTCTACCTCAACTATACTCCACTGTACTCTACCTCTACTGTGCTCCACTGTACTCTACCTCTACTGTGCTCTACTGTACTCTATCTCTACTGTGCTCCACTGTACTCTACCTCTACTGTACTCCACTCTAGTCTACCTAAACTATACTCCACTCTACTCTACCTCCACTGTGCTCCACTGTACTCTACCTCAACTATACTCCACTGTACTCTATCTCTACTCTAATCCACTGTACTCTATCTCTACTCTACTCCACTCTACTCTATCTCTACTGTACTCCACTGTACTCTACCTCTACTCTACTCTACTGTACTCCACCTCTACTGTGCTCCACTGTACTCCACTGTATTCTAGCTCTACTGTGCTCCACTGTACTCTACCTCTACTGTGCTCTACTGTACTCTATCTCTACTGTGCTCCACTGTACTCTACCTCTACTGTACTCCACTGTACTCCACCTCTACAGTGCTCCACTGTACTCTACCTCTACTGTACTCCAATGTACTCTACCTCTACTCTGCTCTACTGTACTCTATCTCTACTGTGCTCTACTGTACTCTACCTCTATTATACTCCACTGTACTCTACCTCTACTGTGCTCCACTGTACTCTACCTCTACTGTGCTCCACTGTACACTACCTCTACTGTAGTCCAATGTACTCTACCTCTACTGTGCTCCACTCTACTCTACCTCTACTGTGCTCAGCTGTACTCTACCTCTACTGTACTCCACTGTACTCTATCTCTTCTGTACTACACTGTACTCTTCCTTTACTGTGCTCCACTGTACTCTACCTCTACTGTGCTCTACTGTACTCTATCTCTACTGTGCTCTACTGTACTCTACCTCTACTATACTCCACTGTACTCTACCTCTACTGTGCTCCACTGTACTCTACCTCTACTGTGCTCCACTGTACACTACCTCTACTGTACTCCACTGTACTCTACCTCTACTGTGCTCCACTCTACTCTACCTCTACTGTGCTCCACTGTACTCTACCTCTACTGTGCTCTACTGTACTCTATCTCTACTGTGCTCCACTGTACTCTACCTCTACTGTACTCTACTCTACTCCACCTCTAATGTGCTCCACTCTACTCTACCTCTACTGTACTCCACTGTACTCTACCTCTACTCTGCTCTACTGTACTCTATCTCTACTGTGCTCCACTGTACTCTACCTCTACTGTACTCTACTGTAGTCTACCTCAACTATACTCCACTGTACTCTACCTCTACTGTGCTCCACTGTACTCTACCTCTACTGTGCTCTACTGTACTCTATCTCTACTGTGCTCCACTGTACTCTACCTCTACTGTACTCACTGTAGTCTACCTAAACTATACTCCACTCTACTCTACCTCCACTGTGCTCCACTGTACTCTACCTCAACTATACTCCACTGTACTCTATCTCTACTCTAATCCACTGTACTCTCTCTACTCTACTCCACTGTGCTCTATCTCTACTGTACTCCACTGTACTCTACCTCTACTCTACTCTACTGTACTCCACCTCTACTGTGCTCCACAGTACTCCACTGTACTCCAGCTCTACTGTGCTCCACTGTACTCTACATCTACTGTGCTCCACTGTACTCTACCTCTACTGTACTCCACTGTACTCTACCTCTACTGTACTCCACTGTACTCTACCTCTACTATACTCCACTGTACTCTACCTCTACTGTACTGTACTGTTCTCTAAGTCTACTGTACTCTACTGTACTCCACCTCTACTGTGCTCCACTGTACTCCACTGTACTCTACCTCTACTGTGCTCCACTGTACTCTACCTCTACTGTACTCCACTGTACTCTATCTCTACTGTGCTCCACTGTACTCTACCTCTACTGTACTCCACTGTACTCTATCTCTACTGTTCTCCACTGTACTCTACCTCTACTGTGCACCACTGTACTCCACTGTACTCTATCTCTACTGTGATCCACTGTACTCTACCTCTGCTGTGCTCCACTGTACTCTATCTCTACTCTACTCCACTGTACTCTCTCTATTTTACTCCACTGTACTCTACCTCTACTGTACTCTACTGTACTCCACCTCTACTGTGCTCCACTGTACTCCACTGTACTCTTCCTCTACTGTATTCCACTGTACTCTATCTCTACTGTGCTCCACTGTACTCTACCTCTATTGTGCTCTACTGTACTCTTCTCTACTGTGCTCCACTGTACTCTATTTCTAGTGTACCCCACTGTACTCTACATCTACTGTGCTCCGCTGTACTCTACCTCTACTGTGCTCCACTGTACACTACCTCTACTGTACTCCACTGTACTCTACCTCTACTGTGCTCCACTGTACTCTACCTCTACTGTGCTCCACTGTACTCTACCTCTACTCTGCTCCACTGTACTTTATCTCTACTGTACTCCACTGTACTCTACCTCCACAGTGCTCCACTGTGCTCTACCTCTACTGTACTCCACTGTACTCTACCTCTACTCTGCTCTACTGTGCTCTACCTCTACTGTACTCCACTGTACTCTATCTCTACTGTACTCCACTGTAATCTATCTCTACTGTGCTCCACTGTACTATTCCTCTACTGTGCTCCACTGTACTCCACTGTCATCTATCTCTACTGTGATCCACTGTACTCTACCTCTGCTGTGCTCCACTGTACTCTATCTCTACTCTACTCCACTGTACTCTACCTCTACTGTTCTCCACTGTACTCTACGTCTACTGTACTCCACTCTACTATACCTCTACTGTGCTCCACTGTACTCTACCTCTAATGTACTCCACTGTACTCTACCTCTACTGTACTCTTCTCTACTCCACCTCTAATGTGCTCCACTCTACTCTACCTCTACTGTACTCCACTGTACTCTACCTCTACTGTACTCCACTGTAATCTACCTCTACTGTACTCCACTGCACTTATCTCTACAGTGTTCTACTGTACTCTACCTCTACTGTACTCCACTGTACTCTACCTCTACTCTGCTCTACTGTACTCTATCTCTACTGTGCTCCACTGTACTCTACCTCTACTGTGCTCCACTGTACTCTATCTCTACTGTACTCCACTGTACTCTACCTCTACAGTGCTCCACTGTGCTCTACCTCTACTGTACTCCACTGTACTCTACCTCTACTCTGCTCTACTCTACTCAATCTCTACTGTACTCCACTGTACGCTATCTCTACTGTACTCCACTGTAGTCTACCTCAACTATACTCCCCTGTACTCTACCTCTACTGTGCTCCACTTTACTCTACATCTACTGTGCTCCACTGTACTCTACCTCTACTCTACTGCACTGTACTCTACCTCTACTATACTCCACTGTACTCTACCTCTACAGTGCTCCACTGTACTCTACCTCTACTGTACTCCAATGTACTCTACCTCTACTGTGCTCCACTGTACTCTACCTCTACTGTGCTCCACTGTACAATACCTCTATTGTATTCCACTGTACTCTACCTCTACTGTGCTCCACTCTACTCTACCTCTACTGTGCTCCACTGTACTCTATCTCTACTCTAATCCACTGTACTCTATCTCTACTCTACTCCACTCTACTCTATCTCTACTGTACTCCACTGTACTCTACCTCTACTCTACTCTACTGTACTCCACCTCTACTGTGCTCCACTGTACTCCACTGTACTCTAGCTCTACTGTGCTCCACTGTACTCTACCTCTACTGTGCTCTACTGTACTCTATCTCTACTGTGCTCCACTGTACTCTACCTCTACTGTACTCCACTGTACTCCACCTCTACAGTGCTCCACTGTACTCTAACTCTACTGTACTCCACTGTACTCTACCTCTACTGTGCTCTACTGTACTCTACCTCTACTGTACTCCACTGTACTCTATCTCTACTGTGCTCCACTGTACTCTACCTCTACTGTACTCCACTGTACTCTATCTCTACTGTTCTCCACTGTACTCTACCTCTACTGTGCACCACTGTACTCCACTGTACTCTATCTCTACTGTGATCCACTGTACTCTACCTCTGCTGTGCTCCACTGTACTCTATCTCTACTCTACTCCACTGTACTCTATCTCTATTTTACTCCACTGTACTCTACCTCTACTGTACTCTACTGTACTCCACCTCTACTGTGCTCCACTGTACTCCACTGTACTCTTCCTCTACTGTACTCCACTGTACTCTATCTCTACTGTGCTCCACTGTACTCTACCTCTACTCTGCTCTACTGTACTCTTCTCTACTGTGCTCCACTGTACTCTATTTCTACTGTACCCCACTGTACTCTACCTCTACTGTGCTCCACTGTACTCTACCTCTACTGTGCTCCACTGTACACTACCTCCACTGTACTCCACTGTACTCTACCTCTACTGTGCTCCAATGTACTCTACCTCTACTGTGCTCCACTGTACTCTACCTCTACTCTGCTCCACTGTACTTTATCTCTACTGTACTCCACTGTACTCTACCTCCACAGTGCTCCACTGTGCTCTACCTCTACTGTACTCCACTGTACTCTACCTCTACTCTGCTCTACTGTGCTCTACCTCTACTGTACTCCACTGTACTCTATCTCTACTGTACTCCACTGTAATCTATCTCTACTGTGCTCCACTGTACTATTCCTCTACTGTGCTCCACTGTACTCCACTGTCATCTATCTCTACTGTGATCCACTGTACTCTACCTCTGCTGTTCTCCACTGTACTCTATCTCTACTCTACTCCACTGTACTCTACCTCTACTGTTCTCCACTGTACTCTACCTCTACTGTACTCCACTCTACTCTACCTCTACTGTGCTCCACTGTACTCTACCTCTAATGTACTCCACTGTACTCTACCTCTACTGTACTCTTCTCTACTCCACCTCTAATGTGCTCCACTCTACTCTACCTCTACTGTACTCCACTGTACTCTACCTCTACTGTACTCCACTGTACTCTACCTCTACTATACTCCACTGCACTTATCTCTACAGTTTTCTACTGTACTCTACCTCTACTGTACTCCACTGTACTCTACCTCTACTCTGCTCTACTGTACTCTATCTCTACTGTGCTCCACTGTACTCTACCTCTACTGTGCTCCACTGTACTCTATCTCTACTGTACTCCACTGTACTCTACCTCTACAGTGCTCCACTGTGCTCTACCTCTACTGTACTCCACTGTACTCTACCTCTACTCCGCTCTACTCTACTCTATCTCTAGTGTACTCCACTGTACGCTATCTCTACTGTACTCCACTGTAGTCTACCTCAACTATACTCCCCTGTACTCTACCTCTACTGTGCTCCACTGTACTCTAAATCTACTGTGCTCCACTGTACTCTACCTCTACTCTACTGCACTGTACTCTACCTCTACTATACTCCACTGTACTCTACCTCTACAGTGCTCCACTGTACTCTACCTCTACTGTACTCCAATGTACTCTACCTCTACTGTGCTCCACTGTACTCTACCTCTACTGTGCTCCACTGTACTCTACCTCTACTGTGCTCCACTGTACAATACCTCTATTGTAGTCCACTGTACTCTACCTCTACTGTGCTCCACTCTACTCTACCTCTACTGTGCTCCACTGTACTCTATCTCTACTCTAATCCACTGTACTCTATCTCTACTCTACTCCACTCTACTCTATCTCTACTGTACTCCACTGTACTCTACCTCTACTCTACTCTACTGTACTCCACCTCTACTGTGCTCCACTGTATTCCACTGTACTCTAGCTCTACTGTGCTCCACTGTACTCTACCTCTACTGTGCTCTACTGTACTCTATCTCTACTGTGCTCCACTGTACTCTACCTCTACTTTACTCCACTGTACTCCACCTCTACAGTGCTCCACTGTACTCTAACTCTACTGTACTCCAATGTACTCTACCTCTACTCTGCTCTACTGTACTCTATCTCTACTGTGCTCTACTGTACTCTACCTCTATTATACTCCACTGTACTCTACCTCTACTGTGCTCCACTGTACTCTACCTCTACTGTGCTCCACTGTACACTACCTCTACTGTAGTCCACTGTACTCTACCTCTACTGTGCTCCACTCTACTCTACCTCTACTGTGCTCAGCTGTACTCTACCTCTACTGTACTCCACTGTACTCTATCTCTTCTGTACTACACTGTACTCTTCCTCTACTGTGCTCCACTGTACTCTACCTCTACTGTGCTCCACTGTACTCTACCTCTAGTGTGCTCCACTGTACTCTACCTCTACTGTGCTCTACTGTACTCTATCTCTACTGTGCTCTACTGTACTCTACCTCTACTATACTCCACTGTACTCTACCTCTACTGTGCTCCACTGTACTCTACCTCTACTGTGCTCCACTGTACACTACCTCTACTGTACTCCACTGTACTCTACCTCTACTGTGCTCCACTCTACTCTACCTCTACTGTGCTCCACTGTACTCTACCTCTACTGTGCTCTACTGTACTCTATCTCTACTGTGCTCCACTGTACTCTACCTCTACTGTACTCTACTCTACTCCACCTCTAATGTGCTCCACTCTACTCTACCTCTACTGTACTCCACTGTACTCTACCTCTAATCTGCTCTACTGTACTCTATCTCTACTGTGCTCCACTGTACTCTACCTCTACTGTACTCTACTGTAGTCTACCTCAACTATACTCCACTGTACTCTACCTCTACTGTGCTCCACTGTACTCTACCTCTACTGTGCTCTACTGTACTCTATCTCTACTGTGCTCCACTGTACTCTACCTCTACTGTACTCCACTGTAGTCTACCTAAACTATACTCCACTCTACTCTACCTCCACTGTGCTCCACTGTACTCTACCTCAACTATACTCCACTGTACTCTATCTCTACTCTAATCCACTGTACTCTATCTCTACTCTACTCCACTCTACTCTATCTCTACTGTACTCCACTGTACTCTACCTCTACTCTACTCTACTGTACTCCACCTCTACTGTGCTCCACTGTACTCCACTGTATTCTAGCTCTACTGTGCTCCACTGTACTCTACCTCTACTGTGCTCTACTGTACTCTATCTCTACTGTGCTCCACTGTACTCTACCTCTACTGTACTCCACTGTACTCCACCTCTACAGTGCTCCACTGTACTTTACCTCTACTGTACTCCAATGTACTCTACCTCTACTCTGCTCTACTGTACTCTATCTCTACTGTGCTCTACTGTACTCTACCTCTATTATACTCCACTGTACTCTACCTCTACTGTGCTCCACTGTACTCTACCTCTACTGTGCTCCACTGTACACTACCTCTACTGTAGTCCAATGTACTCTACCTCTACTGTGCTCCACTCTACTCTACCTCTACTGTGCTCAGCTGTACTCTACCTCTACTGTACTCCACTGTACTCTATCTCTTCTGTACTACACTGTACTCTTCCTTTACTGTGCTCCACTGTACTCTACCTCTACTGTGCTCTACTGTACTCTATCTCTACTGTGCTCTACTGTACTCTACCTCTACTATACTCCACTGTACTCTACCTCTACTGTGCTCCACTGTACTCTACCTCTACTGTGCTCCACTGTACACTACCTCTACTGTACTCCACTGTACTCTACCTCTACTGTGCTCCACTCTACTCTACCTCTACTGTGCTCCACTGTACTCTACCTCTACTGTGCTCTACTGTACTCTATCTCTACTGTGCTCCACTGTACTCTACCTCTACTGTACTCTACTCTACTCCACCTCTAATGTGCTCCACTGTACTCTACCTCTACTGTGCTCTACTGTACTCTATCTCTACTGTACTCCACTGTACTCTACCTCTACTCTGCTCTACTGTACTCTATCTCTACTGTGCTCCACTGTACTCTACCTCTACTGTACTCTACTGTAGTCTACCTCAACTATACTCCACTGTACTCTACCTCTACTGTGCTCCACTGTACTCTACCTCTACTGTGCTCTACTGTACTCTATCTCTACTGTGCTCCACTGTACTCTACCTCTACTGTACTCACTGTAGTCTACCTAAACTATACTCCACTCTACTCTACCTCCACTGTGCTCCACTGTACTCTACCTCAACTATACTCCACTGTACTCTATCTCTACTCTAATCCACTGTACTCTCTCTACTCTACTCCACTGTGCTCTATCTCTACTGTACTCCACTGTACTCTACCTCTACTCTACTCTACTGTACTCCACCTCTACTGTGCTCCACTGTACTCCACTGTACTCCAGCTCTACTGTGCTCCACTGTACTCTACATCTACTGTGCTCCACTGTACTCTACCTCTACTGTACTCCACTGTACTCTACCTCTACTGTACTCCACTGTACTCTACCTCTACTATACTCCACTGTACTCTACCTCTACTGTGCTCTACTGTACTCTATCTCTACTGTACTCCACTGTACTCTACCTCTACTGTACTGTCCTGTTCTCTAAGTCTACTGTACTCTACTCTACTCCACCTCTACTGTGCTCCACTGTACTCCACTGTACTCTACCTCTACTGTACTCTTCTCTACTCCACCTCTAATGTGCTCCACTCTACTCTACCTCTACTGTACTCCACTGTACTCTACCTCTACTGTACTCCACTGTACTCTACCTCTACTATACTCCACTGCACTTATCTCTACAGTTTTCTACTGTACTCTACCTCTACTGTACTCCACTGTACTCTACCTCTACTCTGCTCTACTGTACTCTATCTCTACTGTGCTCCACTGTACTCTACCTCTACTGTGCTCCACTGTACTCTATCTCTACTGTACTCCACTGTACTCTACCTCTACAGTGCTCCACTGTGCTCTACCTCTACTGTACTCCACTGTACTCTACCTCTACTCCGCTCTACTCTACTCTATCGCTACTGTACTCCACTGTACGCTATCTCTACTGTACTCCACTGTAGTCTACCTCAACTATACTCCCCTGTACTCTACCTCTACTGTGCTCCACTGTACTCTAAATCTACTGTGCTCCACTGTACTCTACCTCTACTCTACTGCACTGTACTCTACCTCTACTATACTCCACTGTACTCTACCTCTACAGTGCTCCACTGTACTCTACCTCTACTGTACTCCAATGTACTCTACCTCTACTGTGCTCCACTGTACTCTACCTCTACTATGCTCCACTGTACTCTACCTCTACTGTGCTCCACTGTACAATACCTCTATTGTAGTCCACTGTACTCTACCTCTACTGTGCTCCACTCTACTCTACCTCTACTGTGCTCCACTGTACTCTATCTCTACTCTAATCCACTGTACTCTATCTCTACTCTACTCCACTCTACTCTATCTCTACTGTACTCCACTGTACTCTACCTCTACTCTACTCTACTGTACTCCACCTCTACTGTGCTCCACTGTATTCCACTGTACTCTAGCTCTAATGTGCTCCACTGTACTCTACCTCTACTGTGCTCTACTGTACTCTATCTCTACTGTGCTCCACTGTACTCTACCTCTACTTTACTCCACTGTACTCCACCTCTACAGTGCTCCACTGTACTCTAACTCTACTGTACTCCAATGTACTCTACCTCTACTCTGCTCTACTGTACTCTATCTCTACTGTGCTCTACTGTACTCTACCTCTATTATACTCCACTGTACTCTACCTCTACTGTGCTCCACTGTACTCTACCTTTACTGTGCTCCACTGTACACTACCTCTACTGTAGTCCACTGTACTCTACCTCTACTGTGCTCCACTCTACTCTACCTCTACTGTGCTCAGCTGTACTCTACCTCTACTGTACTCCACTGTACTCTATCTCTTCTGTACTACACTGTACTCTTCCTCTACTGTGCTCCACTGTACTCTACCTCTACTGTGCTCCACTGTACTCTACCTCTAGTGTGCTCCACTGTACTCTACCTCTACTGTGCTCTACTGTGCTCTATCTCTACTGTGCTCTACTGTACTCTACCTCTACTATACTCCACTGTACTCTACCTCTACTGTGCTCCACTGTACTCTACCTCTACTGTGCTCCACTGTACACTACCTCTACTGTACTCCACTGTACTCTACCTCTACTGTGCTCCACTCTACTCTACCTCTACTGTGCTCCACTGTACTCTACCTCTACTGTGCTCTACTGTACTCTATCTCTACTGTGCTCCACTGTACTCTACTCTACTCCACCTCTAATGTGCTCCACTCTACTCTACCTCTACTGTACTCCACTGTACTCTACCTCTACTCTGCTCTACTGTACTCTATCTCTACTGTGCTCCACTGTACTCTACCTCTACTGTACTCTACTGTAGTCTACCTCAACTATACTCCACTGTACTCTACCTCTACTGTGCTCCACTGTACTCTACCTCTACTGTGCTCTACTGTACTCTATCTCTACTGTGCTCCACTGTACTCTACCTCTACTGTACTCCACTGTAGTCTACCTAAACTATACTCCACTCTACTCTACCTCCACTGTGCTCCAATGTACTCTACCTCAACTATACTCCACTGTACTCTATCTCTACTCTAATCCACTGTACTCTATCTCTACTCTACTCCACTCTACTCTATCTCTACTGTACTCCACTGTACTCTACCTCTACTCTACTCTACTGTACTCCACCTCTACTGTGCTCCACTGTACTCCACTGTATTCTAGCTCTACTGTGCTCCACTGTACTCTACCTCTACTGTGCTCTACTGTACTCTATCTCTACTGTGCTCCACTGTACTCTACCTCTACTGTACTCCACTGTACTCCACCTCTACAGTGCTCCACTGTACTCTACCTCTACTGTACTCCAATGTACTCTACCTCTACTCTGCTCTACTGTACTCTATCTCTACTGTGCTCTACTGTACTCTACCTCTATTATACTCCACTGTACTCTACCTCTACTGTGCTCCACTGTACTCTACCTCTACTGTGCTCCACTGTACACTACCTCTACTGTAGTCCAATGTACTCTACCTCTACTGTGCTCCACTCTACTCTACCTCTACTGTGCTCAGCTGTACTCTACCTCTACTGTACTCCACTGTACTCTATCTCTTCTGTACTACACTGTACTCTTCCTTTACTGTGGTCCACTGTACTCTACCTCTACTGTGCTCTACTGTACTCTATCTCTACTGTGCTCTACTGTACTCTACCTCTACTATACTCCACTGTACTCTACCTCTACTGTGCTCCACTGTACTCTACCTCTACTGTGCTCCACTGTACACTACCTCTACTGTACTCCACTGTACTCTACCTCTACTGTGCTCCACTCTACTCTACCTCTACTGTGCTCCACTGTACTCTACCTCTACTGTGCTCTACTGTACTCTATCTCTACTGTGCTCCACTGTACTCTACCTCTACTGTACTCTACTCTACTCCACCTCTAATGTGCTCCACTCTACTCTACCTCTACTGTACTCCACTGTACTCTACCTCTACTCTGCTCTACTGTACTCTATCTCTACTGTGCTCCACTGTACTCTACCTCTACTGTACTCTACTGTAGTCTACCTCAACTATACTCCACTGTACTCTACCTCTACTGTGCTCCACTGTACTCTACCTCTACTGTGCTCTACTGTACTCTATCTCTACTGTGCTCCACTGTACTCTACCTCTACTGTACTCACTGTAGTTCACCTAAACTATACTCCACTCTACTCTACCTCCACTGTGCTCCACTGTACTCTACCTCAACTATACTCCACTGTACTCTATCTCTACTCTAATCCACTGTACTCTCTCTACTCTACTCCACTGTGCTCTATCTCTACTGTACTCCACTGTACTCTACCTCTACTCTACTCTACTGTACTCCACCTCTACTGTGCTCCACTGTACTCTACATCTACTGTGCTCCACTGTACTCTACCTCTACTGTACTCCACTGTACTCTACCTCTACTGTACTCCACTGTACTCTACCTCTACTATACTCCACTGTACTCTACCTCTACTGTGCTCTACTGTACTCTATCTCTACTGTACTCCACTGTACTCTACCTCTACTGTACTGTACTGTTCTCTAAGTCTACTGTACTCTACTGTACTCCACCTCTACTGTGCTCCACTGTACTCCACTGTACTCTACCTCTACTGTGCTCCACTGTACTCTACCTCTACTGTACTCCACTGTACTCTATCTCTACTGTGCTCCACTGTACTCTACCTCTACTGTACTCCACTGTACTCTATCTCTACTGTTCTCCACTGTACTCTACCTCTACTGTGCACCACTGTACTCCACTGTACTCTATCTCTACTGTGATCCACTGTACTCTACCTCTGCTGTGCTCCACTGTACTATATCTCTACTCTACTCCACTGTACTCTCTCTATTTTACTCCACTGTACTCTACCTCTACTGTACTCTACTGTACTCCACCTCTACTGTGCTCCACTGTACTCCACTGTACTCTTCCTCTACTGTACTCCACTGTACTCTATCTCTACTGTGCTCCACTGTACTCTACCTCTACTGTGCTCTACTGTACTCTTCTCTACTTTGCTCCACTGTACTCTATTTCTACTGTACCCCACTGTACTCTACATCTACTGTGCTCCACTGTACTCTACCTCTACTGTGCTCCACTGTACACTACCTCTACTGTACTCCACTGTACTCTACCTCTACTGTGCTCCACTGTACTCTACCTCTACTGTGCTCCACTGTACTCTACCTCTACTCTGCTCCACTGTACTTTATCTCTACTGTACTCCACTGTACTCTACCTCCACAGTGCTCCACTGTGCTCTACCTCTACTGTACTCCACTGTACTCTACCTCTACTCTGCTCTACTGTGCTCTACCTCTACTGTACTCCACTGTACTCTATCTCTACTGTACTCCACTGTAATCTATCTCTACTGTGCTCCACTGTACTATTCCTCTACTGTGCTCCACTGTACTCCACTGTCATCTATCTCTACTTTGATCCACTGTACTCTACCTCTGCTGAGCTCCACTGTACTCTATCTCTACTCTACTCCACTGTACTCTACCTCTACTGTTCTCCACTGTACTCTACCTCTACTGTACTCCACTCTACTCTACCTCTACTGTGCTCCACTGTACTCTACCTCTAATGTAATCCACTGTACTCTACCTCTACTGTACTCTTCTCTACTCCACCTCTAATGTGCTCCACTCTACTCTACCTCTACTGTACTCCACTGTATTCTACCTCTACTGTACTCCACTGTACTCTACCTCTACTATACTCCACTGCACTTATCTCTACAGTGTTCTACTGTACTCTACCTCTACTGTACTCCACTGTACTCTACCTCTACTCTGCTCTACTGTACTCTATCTCTACTGTGCTCCACTGTACTCTACCTCTACTGTGCTCCACTGTGCTCTACCTCTACTGTACTCCACTGTACTCTACCTCTACTCCGCTCTACTCTACTCAATCTCTACTGTACTCCACTGTACGCTATCTCTACTGTACTCCACTGTAGTCTACCTCAACTATACTCCCCTGTACTCTACCTCTACTGTGCTCCATTGTACACTACATCTACTGTGCTCCACTGTACTCTACCTCTACTCTACTGCACTGTACTCTACCTCTACTATACTCCACTGTACTCTACCTCTACAGTGCTCCACTGTACTCTACCTCTACTGTACTCCAATGTACTCTACCTCTACTGTGCTCCACTGTACTCTACCTCTACTGTGCTCCACTGTACAATACCTCTATTGTATTCCACTGTACTCTACCTCTACTGTGCTCCACTCTACTCTAGCTCTACTGTGCTCCACTGTACTCTACCTCTACTGTGCTCTACTGTACTCTATCTCTACTGTGCTCCACTGTACTCTACCTCTACTCTACTCCACTGTACTCCACCTCTACAGTGCTCCACTGTACTCTAACTCTACTGTACTCGAATGTACTCTACCTCTACTCTGCTCTACTGTACTCTATCTCTACTGTGCTCTACTGTACTCTACCTCTATTATACTCCACTGTACTCTACCTCTACTGTGCTCCACTGTACTCTACCTCTACTGTGCTCCACTGTACACTACCTCTACTGTAGTCCACTGTACTCTACCTCTACTGTGCTCCACTCTACTCTACCTCTACTGTGCTCAGCTGTACTCTACCTCTACTCTACTCCACTGTACTCTATCTCTTCTGTACTACACTCTACTCTTCCTCTACTGTGCTCCACTGAACTCTACCTCTACTGTGCTCTACTGTACTCTATCTCTACTGTACTCTACTGTACTCTACCTCTACTATACTCCACTGTACTCTACCTCTACTGTACTCCACTGTACTCTACCTCTACTGTGCTCCACTGTACTCTACCTCTACTGTACTCCACTGTACTCTACCTCTACTGTGCTCCACTCTACTCTACCTCTACTGTGCTCCACTGTACTCTACCTCTACTGTGCTCTACTGTACTCTATCTCTACTGTGCTCCACTGTACTCTACCTCTACTGTACTCTACTCTACTCCACCTCTAATGTGCTCCACTCTACTCTACCTCTACTGTACTCCACTGTACTCTACCTCTACTCTGCTCTACTGTACTCTATCTCTACTGTGCTCCACTGTACTCTACCTCTACTGTACTCTACTGTAGTCTACCTCAACTATACTCCACTGTACTCTACCTCTACTGTGCTCCACTGTACTCTACCTCTACTGTGCTCTATTGTACTCTATCTCTACTGTGCTCCACTGTACTCTACCTCTACTGTACTCCACTGTAGTCTACCTAAACTATACTCCACTCTACTCTACCTCCACTGTGCTCCACTGTACTCTACCTCAACTATACTCCACTGTACTCTATCTCTACTCTAATCCACTGTACTCTATCTCTACTCTACTCCACTCTACTCTATCTCTACTGTACTCCACTGTACTCTACCTCTACTCTACTCTACTGTACTCCACCTCTACTGTGCTCCACTGTACTCCACTGTACTCCAGCTCTACTTTGCTCCACTGTACTCTACATCTACTGTGCTCCACTGTATTCTACCTCTACTGTACTCCACTGTACTCTACCTCTACTGTACTCCACTGTACTCTACATCTACTGTGCTCCACTGTACTCTACCTCTACTGTACTCCACTCTACTCTACCTCTACTGTGCTCCACTGTACTCTACCTCTACTGTGCTCTACTGTACTCTATCTCTACTGTGCTCCACTGTAATCTACCTCTACTGTACTCTACTCTACTCCACCTCTAATGTGCTCCACTCTACTCTACCTCTACTGTACTCCACTGTACTCTACCTCTACTCTGCTCTACAGTACTCTATCTCTACTGTGCTCCACTGTACTCTACCTCTACTGTACTCTACTGTAGTCTACCTCAACTATACTCCACTGTACTCTACCTCTACTGTGCTCCACTGTACTCTACCTCTACTGTGCTCTACTGTACTCTATCTCTACTGTGCTCCACTGTACTCTACCTCTACTGTACTCCACTGTAGTCTACCTAAACTATACTCCACTCTACTCTACCTCCACTGTGCTCCACTGTACTCTACCTCAACTATACTCCACTGTACTCTATCTCTACTCTAATCCACTGTACTCTATCTCTACTCTACTCCACTCTACTCTATCTCTACTGTACTCCACTGTACTCTACCTCTACTCTACTCTACTGTACTCCACCTCTACTGTGCTCCACTGTACTCCACTGTACTCTAGCTCTACTCTGCTCCACTGTACTCTACCTCTACTGTGCTCTACTGTACTCTATCTCTACTGTGCTCCACTGTACTCTACCTCTACTGTACTCCACTGTACTCCACCTCTACAGTGCTCCACTGTACTCTACCTCTACTGTACTCCAATGTACTCTACCTCTACTCTGCTCTACTGTATTCTATCTCTACTGTGCTCTACTGTACTCTACCTCTATTATACTCCACTGTACTCTACCTCTACTGTGCTCCACTGTACTCTACCTCTACTGTGCTCCACTGTACACTACCTCTACTGTAGTCCAATGTACTCTACCTCTACTGTGCTCCACTCTACTCTACCTCTACTGTGCTCAGCTGTACTCTACCTCTACTGTACTCCACTGTACTCTATCTCTTCTGTACTACACTGTACTCTTCCTCTACTGTGCTCCACTGTACTCTACCTCTACTGTGCTCTACTGTACTCTATCTCTAATGTGCTCTACTGTACTCTACATCTACTATACTCCACTCTACTCTACCTCTACTGTGCTCCACTGTACTCTACCTCTACTGTGCTCCACTGTACACTACCTCTACTGTACTCCACTGTACTTTACCTCTACTGTGCTCCACTCTACTCTACCTCTACTGTGCTCCACTGTACTCTACCTCTACTGTGCTCTACTGTACTCTATCTCTACTGTGCTCCACTGTACTCTACCTCTACTGTACTCTACTCTACTCCACCTCTAATGTGCTCCACTCTACTCTACCTCTACTGTACTCCACTGTACTCTACCTCTACTCTGCTCTACTGTACTCTATCTCTACTGTGCTCCACTGTACTCTACCTCTACTGTACTCTACTGTAGTCTACCTCAACTATACTCCACTGTACTCTACCTCTACTCTGCTCCACTGTACTCTACCTCTACTGTGCTCTACTGTAATCTATCTCTACTGTGCTCCACTGTACTCTACCTCTACTGTACTCCACTGTAGTCTACCTAAACTATACTCCACTCTACTCTACCTCCACTGTGCTGCACTGTACTCTACCTCAACTATACTCCACTGTACCCTATCTCTACTCTAATCCACTGTACTCTCTCTACTCTACTCCACTGTGCTCTATCTCTACTGTACTCCACTGTACTCTACCTCTACTCTACTCTACTGTACTCCACCTCTACTGTGCTCCACTGTACTCCACTGTACTCCAGCTCTACTGTGCTCCACTGTACTCTACATCTACTGTGCTCCACTGTACTCTACCTCTACTGTACTCCACTGTACTCTACCTCTACTGTACTCCACTGTACTCTACCTCTACTATACTCCACTGTACTCTACCTCTACTGTGCTCTACTGTACTATATCTCTACTGTACTCCACTGTACTCTACCTCTACTGTACTGTACTGTTCTCTAAGTCTACTGTACTCTACTCTACTCCACCTCTACTGTGCTCCACTGTACTCCACTGTACTCTACCTCTACTGTGCTCCACTGTACTCTACCTCTACTGTACTCCACTGTACTCTATCTCTACTGTGCTCCACTGTACTCTACCTCTACTGTACTCCACTGTACTCTATCTCTTCTGTTCTCCACTGTACTCTACCTCTACTGTGCACCACTGTACTCCACTGTACTCTATCTCTACTGTGATCCACTGTACTCTACCTCTGCTGTGCTCCACTGTACTCTATCTCTACTCTACTCCACTGTACTCTCTCTATTTTACTCCACTGTACTCTACCTCTACTGTACTCTACTGTACTCCACCTCTACTGTGCTCCACTGTACTCCACTGTACTCTACCTCTACTGTACTCTACTGTACTCCACCTCTACTGTGCTCCACTGTACTCCACTGTACTCTTCCTCTACTGTACTCCACTGTACTCTATCTCTACTGTGCTCCAATGTACTCTACCTCCTACTGTGCTCTACTGTACTCTTCTCTACTGTGCTCCACTGTACTCTATTTCTACTGTACCCCACTGTACTCTACATCTACTGTGCTCCACTGTACTCTACCTCTACTGTGCTCCACTGTACACTACCTCTACTGTACTCCACTGTACTCTACCTCTACTGTGCTCCACTGTACTCTACCTCTACTGTGCTCCACTGTACTCTACCTCTACTCTGCTCCACTGTACAATACCTCTATTGTATTCCACTGTACTCTACCTCTACTGTGCTCCACTCTACTCTACCTCTACTGTGCTCCACTGTACTCTATCTCTACTCTAATCCACTGTACTCTATGTCTACTCTACTCCACTCTACTCTATCTCTACTGTACTCCACTGTACTCTACCTCTACTCTACTCTACTGTACTCCACCTCTACTGTGCTCCACTGTACTCCACTGTACTCTAGCTCTACTGTGCTCCAATGTACTCTACCTCTACTGTGCTCTACTGTACTCTATCTCTACTGTGCTCCACTGTACTCTACCTCTACTGTACTCCACTGTACTCCACCTCTACAGTGCTCCACTGTACTCTAACTCTACTGTACTCCAATGTACTCTACCTCTACTCTGCTCTACTGTACTCTATCTCTACTGTGCTCTACTGTACTCTACCTCTATTATACTCCACTGTACTCTACCTCTACTGTGCTCCACTGTACTCTACCTCTACTGTGCTCCACTGTACACTACCTCTACTGTAGTCCACTGTACTCTACCTCTACTGTGCTCCACTCTACTCTACCTCTACTGTGCTCAGCTGTACTCTACCTCTACTGTACTCCACTGTACTCTATCTCTTCTGTACTACACTCTACTCTTCCTCTACTGTGCTCCACTGTACTCTACCTCTACTGTGCTCTACTGTACTCTATCTCTACTGTGCTCTACTGTACTCTACCTCTACTATACTCCACTGTACTCTACCTCTACTTTACTCCACTGTACTCTACCTCTACTGTGCTCCACTGTACACTACCTCTACTGTAGTCCACTGTACTCTACCTCTACTGTGCTCCACTCTACTCTACCTCTACTGTGCTCAGCTGTACTCTACCTCTACTGTACTCCACTGTACTCTATCTCTTCTGTACTACACTCTACTCTTCCTCTACTGTGCTCCACTGTACTCTACCTCTACTGTGCTCTACTGTACTCTATCTCTACTGTGCTCTACTGTACTCTACCTCTACTATACTCCACTGTACTCTACCTCTACTGTACTCCACTGTACTCTATCTCTACTGTACTCCACTGTACTCTACCTCTACTCTACTCTACTGTACTCCACCTCTACTATGCTCCACTGTACTCCACTGTACTCCAGCTCTACTTTGCTCCACTGTACTCTACATCTACTGTGCTCCACTGTACTCTACCTCTACTGTACTCCACTGTACTCTACCTCTACTGTACTCCACTGTACTCTACCTCTACTGTACTCCACTGTATTCTACCTCTACTGTGCTCTACTATACTCTATCTCTACTGTACTCCACTGTACTCTACCTCTACTCTAATCCACTGTACTCTATCTCTACTCCACTCTACTCTATCTCTACTGTACTCCACTGTACTCTACCTCTACTCTACTCTACTGTACTCCACCTCTACTGTGCTCCACTGTACTCCACTGTACTCCAGCTCTACTGTGCTCCACTGTCCTCTACATCTACTGTGCTCCATTGTACTCTACCTCTACTGTACTCCACTATACTCCACCTCTACAGTGTTCTATTGTACACTACCTCTACTGTACTCCACTGTACTCTACCTCTACTGTGCTCCACTCTACTCTACCTCTACTGTGGTCCACTGTACTCTACCTCTACTGTGCTCTACTGTACTCTATTTCTACTCTGCTCCACTGTACTCTACCTCTACTGTACTCTACTCCAACTCTAATGTGCTCCACTCTACTCTACCTCTACTGTACTCCACTCTACTCTACCTCTACTCTGCTCTACTGTACTCTATCTCTACTGTGCTCCACTGTACTCTACCTCTACTGTACTCTACTGTAGTCTACCTCAACTATACTCCACTGTACTCTACCTCTACTTTGCTCCACTGTACTCTACCTCTACTGTGCTCTACTGTACTCTATCTCTACTGTGCTCCACTGTACTCTACCTCTACTGTACTCCACTGTACTCCACCTCTACAGTGCTCCACTGTACTCAACCTCTACTCTACTCCACTGTACTCTACCTCTACTCTGCTCTACTGTACTCTATCTCTACTGTTATCCACTGTACTCTACCTCTACTGTACTCCACTGTAGTCTACCTAAACTATACTCCACTCTACTCTACCTCCACTGTGCTCCACTGTACTCTACCTCTACTCTACTCTACTCTGCTCCACCTCTACTGTGCTCCACTGTACTCCACTGTACTCCAGCTCTACTGTGCTCCACTGTACTCTACCTCTACTGTACTCCACTGTACTCTACATCTACTGTGCTCCACTGTACTCTACCTCTACTGTACTCCACTGTACTCTACCTCTACTGTACTCCACTGTACTCTACCTCTACTGTACTGTACTGTACTGTTCTCTAAGTCTACTGTACTCTACTGTACTCCACCTCTACTGTGCCCCACTGTACTCCACTGTACTCTACCTCTACTGTGCTCCACTGTACTCTACCTCTACTGTACTCCACTGTACACTACCTCTACTGTACTCCACTGTACTCTACCTCTACTGTACTCCACTGTACTCTATCTCTACTGTTCTCCACTGTACTCTACCTCTACTGTGCACCACTGTACTCCACTGTACTCTACCTCTACTGTGCTCTACTGTACTCTATCTCTACTATGCTCACCTGTACTCAACCTCTACTGTACTCCACTGTACTCCACCTCTACAGTGCTCCACTGTACTCTACCTCTACTGTACTCCACTGTACTCTACCTCTACTCTGCTCTATTGTACCCTATCTCTACTGTGCTCCACTGTACTCTACCTCTACTGTACTCCACTGTACTCCACCTCTACAGTGTTCTACTGTACTCTACCTCTACTGTACTCCACTGTACTCTACCTCTACTCTGCTCTACTGTACTCTATCTCTACTGTGCTCCACTGTACTCTACCTCTACTGTACTCCACTGTAGTATACCTCAACTATACTCCACTGTACTCTACCTCTAATGTGCTCCACTGTACTCTACCGCAACTATACTCCACTGTACTCTATCTCTACTCTAATCTACTGTACTCCACCTCTACTGTGCTTCACTGTACTCCACTGTACTCTAGCTCTACTGTGCTCCACTGTACTCTACCTCTACTGTGCTCTACTGTACTCTATCTCTACTGTGCTCCACTGTACTTTACCTCTACTGTACTCCACTGTACTCCACCTCTACAGTGCTCCACTGTACTCTACCTCTACTGTACTCCAATGTACTCTACCTCTACTCTGCTCTACTGTACTCTATCTCTACTGTGCTCTACTGTACTCTACCTCTATTATACTCCACTGTACTCTACCTCTACTGTGCTCCACTGTACTCTACCACTACTGTTCTCCACTGTACACTACCTCTACTGTGCTCTACTGTACTCTATCTCTACTGTGCTCCACTGTACTTTACCTCTACTGTACTCCACTGTACTCCACCTCTACAGTGCTCCACTGTACTCTACCTCTACTGTACTCCAATGTACTCTACCTCTACTCTGCTCTACTGTACTCTATCTCTACTGTGCTCTACTGTACTCTACCTCTATTATGCTCCACTGTACTCTACCTCTACTGTGCTCCACTCTACTCTACCTCTACTGTGCTCAGCTGTATTCTACCTCTACTGTACTCCACTGTACTCTATCTCTTCTGTACTACACTGTACTCTTCCTCTACTGTGCTCCACTGTACTCTACCTCTACTGTGCTCTACTGTACTCTTCTCTACTGTGCTCCACTGTACTCTATTTCTACTGTACCCCACTGTACTCTACCTCTACTGTGCTCCACTGTACTCTACCTCTACTGTGCTCTACTGTACTCTATCTCTACTGTACTCTACTGTACTCTACCTCTACTATACTCCACTGTACTCTACCTCTACTGTACTCCACTGTACTCTACCTCTACTGTGCTCCACTGTACACTACCTCTACTGTACTCCACTGTACTCTACCTCTACTGTGCTCCACTCTACTCTACCTCTACTGTGCTCCACTGTACTCTACCTCTACTGTGCTCTACTGTACTCTATCTCTACTGTGCTCCACTGTACTCTACCTCTACTTTACTCTACTCTACTCCACCTCTAATGTGCTCCACTCTACTCTATCTCTACTGTACTCCACTGTACTCTACCTCTACTGTGCTCCACTGTACTCTATCTCTACTGTACTCCACTGTACTCTACCTCTACTGTGCTCCACTGTACACTACCTCTAATTTACTCCACTGTAGTCCACCTCAACTATACTCCACTGTACTCTACCTCTACTGTGCTCCACTGTACTCTACCTCTACTGTGCTCCACTGTACTCTACCTCTACTGTACTCCACTGTACTATACCTCTACTGTACTCCACTGTACTCTACCTCTACTGTACTCCACCTCTACTGTGCTCCACTGTACTCCACTGTACTCCAGCTCTACTTTGCTCCACTGTACTCTACATCTACTGTGCTCCACTGTACTCTACCTCTACTGTACTCCACTGTACTCTACCTCTACTGTACTCCACTGTACTCTACATCTACTGTGCTCCACTGTACTCTACCTCTACTGTACTCCACTCTACTCTACCTCTACTGTGCTCCTCTGTACTCTACCTCTACTGTGCTCTACTGTACTTTATCTCTACTGTGCTCCACTGTAATCTACCTCTACTGTACTCTACTCTACTCCACCTCTAATGTGCTCCACTCTACTCTACCTCTACTGTACTCCACTGTACTCTACCTCTACTCTGCTCTACTGTACTCTATCTCTACTGTGCTCCACTGTATTCTACCTCTACTGTACTCTACTGTAGTCTACCTCAACTATACTCCACTGTACTCTACCTCTACTGTGCTCCACTGTACTCTACCTCTACTGTGCTCTATTGTACTCTATCTCTACTGTGCTCCACTGTACTCTACCTCTACTGTACTCCACTGTAGTCTACCTAAACTATACTCCACTCTACTCTACCTCCACTGTGCTCCACTCTACTCTACCTCAACTATACTCCACTGTACTCTATCTCTACTCTAATCCACTGTACTCTATCTCTACTCTACTCCACTCTACTCTATCTCTACTGTACTCCACTGTACTCTACCTCTACTCTACTCTACTGTACTCCACCTCTACTATGCTCCACTGTACTCCACTGTACTCCAGCTCTACTTTGCTCCACTGTACTCTACATCTACTGTGCTCCGCTGTACTCTACCTCTACTGTACTCCACTGTACTCTACCTCTACTGTACTCCACTGTACTCTACCTCTACTGTACTCCACTGTATTCTACCTCTACTGTGCTCTACTATACTCTATCTCTACTGTACTCCACTGTACTCTACCTCTACTCTAATCCACTGTACTCTATCTCTACTCCACTCTACTCTATTTCTACTGTACTCCACTGTACTCTACCTCTACTCTACTCTACTGTACTCCACCTCTACTGTGCTCCACTGTACTCCACTGTACTCCAGCTCTACTGTGCTCCACTGTCCTCTACATCTACTGTGCTCCATTGTACTCTACCTCTACTGTACTCCACTATACTCCACCTCTACAGTGTTCTATTGTACACTACCTCTACTGTACTCCACTGTACTCTACCTCTACTGTGCTCCACTCTACTCTACCTCTACTGTGGTCCACTGTACTCTACCTCTACTGTGCTCTACTGTACTCTATCTCTACTGTGCTCCACTGTACTCTACCTCTACTGTACTCTACTCTACTCCAACTCTAATTTGCTCCACTCTACTCTACCTCTACTGTACTCCACTCTACTCTACCTCTACTCTGCTCTACTGTACTCTATCTCTACTGTGCTCCACTGTACTCTACCTCTACTGTACTCTACTGTAGTCTACCTCAACTATACTCCACTGTACTCTACCTCTACTTTGCTCCACTGTACTCTACCTCTACTGTGCTCTACTGTACTCTATCTCTACTGTGCTCCACTGTACTCTACCTCTACTGTACTCCACTGTACTCCACCTCTACAGTGCTCCACTGTACTCAACTTCTACTCTACTCCACTGTACTCTACCTCTACTCTGCTCTACTGTACTCTATCTCTACTGTAATCCACTGTACTCTACCTCTACTGTACTCCACTGTAGTCTACCTAAACTATACTCCACTCTACTCTACCTCCACTGTGCTCCACTGTACTCTACCTCTACTCTACTCTACTCTACTCCACCTCTACTGTGCTCCACTGTACTCCACTGTACTCCAGCTCTACTGTGCTCCACTGTACTCTACCTCTACTGTACTCCACTGTACTCTACATCTACTGTGCTCCACTGTACTCTACCTCTACTGTACTCCACTGTACTCTACCTCTACTGTACTCCACTGTACTCTACCTCTACTGTACTCCACTGTATTCTACCTCTACTGTGCTCTACTGTACTCTATCTCTACTGTACTCCACTGTACTCTACCTCTACTGTACTGTACTGTACTGTTCTCTAAGTCTACTGTACTCTACTGTACTCTACCTCTACTCTACTCTACTGTACTCCACCTCTACTGTGCTCCACTGTACTCCACTGTACTCTAGCTCTACTGTGCTCCACTGTACTCTACCTCTACTGTGCTCTACTGTACTCTATCTCTACTGTGCTCCACTGTACTCTACCTCTACTGTACTCCACTGTACTCCACCTCTACAGTGCTCCACTGTACTCTACCTCTACTGTACTCCAATGTACTCTACCTCTACTCTGCTCTACTGTACTCTATCTCTACTGTGCTCTACTGTACTCTACCTCTATTATACTCCACTGTACTCTACCTCTACTGTGCTCCACTGTACTCTACCTCTACTGTGCTCCACTGTACACTACCTCTACTGTAGTCCAATGTACTCTACCTCTACTGTGCTCCACTCTACTCTACCTCTACTGTGCTCAGCTGTACTCTACCTCTACTGTACTCCACTGTACTCTATCTCTTCTGTACTACACTGTACTCTTCCTCTACTGTGCTCCACTGTACTCTACCTCTACTGTGCTCTACTGTACTCTATCTCTAATGTGCTCTACTGTACTCTACCTCTACTATACTCCACTGTACTCTACCTCTACTGTGCTCCACTGTACTCTACCTCTACTGTGCTCCACTGTACACTACCTCTACTGTACTCCACTGTACTCTACCTCTACTGTGCTCCACTCTACTCTACCTCTACTGTGCTCCACTGTACTCTACCTCTACTGTGCTCTACTGTACTCTATCTCTACTGTGCTCCACTGTACTCTACCTCTACTGTACTCTACTCTACTCCACCTCTAATGTGCTCCACTCTACTCTACCTCTACTGTACTCCACTGTAGTCTACCTCTACTCTGCTCTACTGTACTCTATCTCTACTGTGCTCCACTGTACTCTACCTCTACTGTACTCTACTGTAGTCTACCTCAACTATACTCCACTGTACTCTACCTCTACTGTGCTCCACTGTACTCTACCTCTACTGTGCTCTACTGTAATCTATCTCTACTGTGCTCCACTGTACTCTACCTCTACTGTACTCCACTGTAGTCTACCTAAACTATACTCCACTCTACTCTACCTCCACTGTGCTCCACTGTACTCTACCTCAACTATACTCCACTGTACCCTATCTCTACTCTAATCCACTGTACTCTCTCTACTCTACTCCACTGTGCTCTATCTCTACTGTACTCCACTGTACTCTACCTCTACTCTACTCTACTGTACTCCACCTCTACTGTGCTCCACTGTACTCCACTGTACTCCAGCTCTACTGTGCTCCACTGTACTCTACCTCTACTGTACTCCACTGTACTCTACCTCTACTGTACTCCACTGTACTCTACCTCTACTATACTCCACTGTACTCTACCTCTACTGTGCTCTACTGTACTATATCTCTACTGTACTCCACTGTACTCTACCTCTACTGTACTGTACTGTTCTCTAAGTCTACTGTACTCTACTGTACTCCACCTCTACTGTGCTCCACTGTACTCCACTGTACTCTACCTCTACTGTGCTCCACTGTACTCTACCTCTACTGTACTCCACTGTACTCTATCTCTACTGTGCTCCACTGTACTCTACCTCTACTGTACTCCACTGTACTCTATCTCTACTGTTCTCCACTGTACTCTACCTCTACTGTGCACCACTGTACTCCACTGTACTCTATCTCTACTGTGATCCACTGTACTCTACCTCTGCTGTGCTCCACTGTACTCTATCTCTACTCTACTCCACTGTACTCTCTCTATTTTACTCCACTGTACTCTACCTCTACTGTACTCTACTGTACTCCACCTCTACTCTGCTCCACTGTACTCCACTGTACTCTTCCTCTACTGTACTCCACTGTACTCTATCTCTACTGTGCTCCACTGTACTCTACCTCTACTGTGCTCTACTGTACTCTTCTCTACTGTGCTCCACTGTACTCTATTTCTACTGTACCCCACTGTACTCTACATCTACTGTGCTCCACTGTACTCTACCTCTACTGTGCTCCACTGTACACTACCTCTACTGTACTCCACTGTACTCTACCTCTACTGTGCTCCACTGTACTCTACCTCTACTGTGCTCCACTGTACTCTACCTCTACTCTGCTCCACTGTACTTTATCTCTACTGTACTCCACTGTACTCTACCTCCACAGTGCTCCACTGTGCTCTACCTCTACTGTACTCCACTGTACTCTACCTCTACTCTGCTCTACTGTGCTCTACCTCTACTGTACTCCACTGTATTCTATCTCTACTGTACTCCACTGTAATCTATCTCTACTGTGCTCCACTGTACTATTCCTCTACTGTGCTCCACTGTACTCCACTGTAATCTATCTCTACTGTGATCCACTGTACTCTACCTCTGCTGAGCTCCACTGTACTCTATCTCTACTCTACTCCACTGTACTCTACCTCTACTGTTCTCCACTGTACTCTACCTCTACTCTACTCCATTCTACTCTACCTCTACTGTGCTCCACTGTACTCTACCTCTAATGTACTCCACTGTACTCTACCCCTACTGTACTCTTCTCTACTCCACCTCTAATGTGCTCCACTCTACTCTACCTCTACTGTACTCCACTGTACTCTACCTCTACTGTACTCCACTGTACTCTACCTCTACTATACTCCACTGCACTTATCTCTACAGTGTTCTACTGTACTCTACCTCTACTGTACTCCACTGTACTCTACCTCTACTCTGCTCTACTGTACTCTATCTCTACTGTGCTCCACTGTACTCTACCTCTACTGTGCTCCACTGTACTCTATCTCTACTGTACTCCACTGTACTCTACCTCTACAGTGCTCCACTGTGCTCTACCTCTACTGTACTCCACTGTACTCTACCTCTACTCCGCTCTACTCTACTCAATCTCTACTGTACTCCACTGTACGCTATCTCTACTGTACTCCACTGTAGTCTACCTCAACTATACTCCCCTGTACTCTACCTCTACTGTGCTCCACTGTACTCTACATCTACTGTGCTCCACTGTACTCTACCTCTACTCTACTGCACTGTACTCTACCTCTACTATACTCCACTGTACTCTACCTCTACAGTGCTCCACTGTACTCTACCTCTACTGTACTCCAATGTACTCTACCTCTACTGTGCTCCACTGTACTCTACCTCTACTGTGCTCCACTGTACAATACCTCTATTGTATTCAACTGTACTCTACCTCTACTGTGCTCCACTCTACTCTACCTCTACTGTGCTCCACTGTACTCTATCTCTACTCTAATCCACTGTACTCTATGTCTACTCTACTCCACTCTACTCTACCTCTACTGTACTCCACTGTACTCTACCTCTACTCTACTCTACTGTACTCCACCTCTACTGTGCTCCACTGTACTCCACTGTACTCTAGCTCTACTGTGCTCCAATGTACCTTACCTCTACTGTGCTCTACTGTACTCTATCTCTACTGTGCTCCACTGTACTCTACCTTTATTGTACTCCACTGTACTCCACCTCTACAGTGCTCCACTATACTCTAACTCTACTGTACTCCAATGTACTCTACCTCTACTCTGCTCTACTGTACTCTATCTCTACTGTGCTCTACTGTACTCTACCTCTATTATACTCCACTGTACTCTACCTCTACTGTGCTCCACTGTACTCTACCTCTACTGTGCTCAGCTGTACTCTACCTCTACTGTACTCCACTGTACTCTATCTCTTCTGTACTACACTCTACTCTTCCTCTACTGTGCTCCACTGTACTCTACCTCTACTGTGCTCTACTGTACTCTATCTCTACTGTGCTCTACTGTACTCTACCTCTACTATACTCCACTGTACTCTACCTCTACTGTACTCCACTGTACTCTACCTCAACTGTGCTCCACTGTACACTACCTCTACTGTACTCCACTGTACTCTACCTCTACTGTGCTCCACTCTACTCTACCTCTACTGTGCTCCACTGTACTCTACCTCTACTGTGCTCTACTGTACTCTATCTCTACTGTGCTCCACTGTACTCTACCCCTACTGTACTCTACTCTACTCCACCTCTAATGTGCTCCACTCTACTCTACCTCTACTGTACTCCACTGTACTCTACCTCTACTCTGCTCTACTGTACTCTATCTCTACTGTGCTCCACTGTATTCTACCTCTACTGTACTCTACTGTAGTCTACCTCAACTATACTCCACTGTACTCTACCTCTACTGTGCTCCACTGTACTCTACCTCTACTGTGCTCTATTGTACTCTATCTCTACTGTGCTCCACTGTACTCTACCTCTACTGTACTCCACTGTAGTCTACCTAAACTATACTCCACTCTACTCTACCTCCACTGTGCTCCACTGTACTCTACCTCAACTATACTCCACTGTACTCTATCTCTACTCTAATCCACTGTACTCTATCTCTACTCTACTCCACTCTACTCTATCTCTACTGTACTCCACTGTACTCTACCTCTACTCTACTCTACTGTACTCCACCTCTACTATGCTCCACTGTACTCCACTGTACTCCAGCTCTACTTTGCTCCACTGTACTCTACATCTACTCTGCTCCACTGTACTCTACCTCTACTGTACTCCACTGTACTCTACCTCTACTGTACTCCACTGTACTCTACCTCTACTGTACTCCACTGTATTCTACCTCTACTGTGCTCTACTATACTCTATCTCTACTGTACTCCACTGTACTCTACCTCTACTCTAATCCACTGTACTCTATCTCTACTCCACTCTACTCTATTTCTACTGTTCTCCACTGTACTCTACCTCTACTCTACTCTACTGTACTCCACCTCTACTGTGCTCCACTGTACTCCACTGTACTCCAGCTCTACTGTGCTCCACTGTCCTCTACATCTACTGTGCTCCATTGTACTCTACCTCTACTGTACTCCACTATACTCCACCTCTACAGTGTTCTATTGTACACTACCTCTACTGTACTCCACTGTACTCTACCTCTACTGTGCTCCACTCTACTCTACCTCTACTGTGGTCCACTGTACTCTACCTCTACTGTGCTCTACTGTACTCTATCTCTACTGTGCTCCACTGTACTCTACCTCTACTGTACTCTACTCTACTCCAACTCTAATGTGCTCCACTCTACTCTACCTCTACTGTACTCCACTCTACTCTACCTCTACTCTGCTCTACTGTACTCTATCTCTACTGTGCTCCACTGTACTCTACCTCTACTGTACTCTACTGTAGTCTACCTCAACTATACTCCACTGTACTCTACCTCTACTTTGCTCCACTGTACTCTACATCTACTGTGCTCTACTGTACTCTATCTCTACTGTGCTCCACTGTACTCTACCTCTACTGTACTCCACTGTAGTCTACCTAAACTATACTCCACTCTACTCTACATCCACTGTGCTCCACTGTACTCTACCTCTACTCTACTCTACTCTACACCACCTCTACTGTGCTCCACTGTACTCCACTGTACTCCAGTTCTACTGTGCTCCACTGTACTCTACCTCTACTGTACTCCACTGTACTCTACATCTACTGTGCTCCACTGTACTCTACCTCTACTGTACTCCACTGTACTCTACCTCTACTGTACTCCACTGTACTCTACCTCTACTGTACTCCACTGTATTCTACCTCTACTGTGCTCTACTGTACTCTATCTCTACTGTACTCCACTGTACTCTACCTCTACTGTACTGTACTGTACTGTTCTCTAAGTCTACTGTACTCTACTGTACTCCACCTCTACTGTGCTCCACTGTACTCCACTGTACTCTACCTCTACTGTGCTCCACTGTACTCTACCTCTACTGTACTCCACTGTACACTACCTCTACTGTACTCCACTGTACTCTACCTCTACTGTACTCCACTGTACTCTATCTCTACTGTTCTCCACTGTACTCTACCTCTACTGTGCACCACTGTACTCCACTGTACTCTACCTCTACTGTGCTCTACTGTACTCTATCTCTACTATGCTCACCTGTACTCAACCTCTACTGTACTCCACTGTACTCCACCTCTACAGTGCTCCACTGTACTCTACCTCTACTGTACTCCACTGTACTCTACCTCTACTCTGCTCTATTGTACCCTATCTCTACTGTGCTCCACTGTACTCTACCTCTACTGTACTCTACTGTAGTCTACCTCAACTATACTCCACTGTACTCTACCTCTACTGTGGTCCACTGTACTCTACCTCTACTGTGCTCTACTGTACTCGATCTCTACTGTGCTCAACTGTACTCTACCTCTACTGTACTCCACTGTAGTCTACAAAAACTATACTCCACTCTACTCTACCTCCACTGTGCTCCACTGTACTCTACCTCAACTATACTCCACTGTACTCTATCTCTACTCTAATCCACTGTACTCTATCTCTACTCTACTCCACTCTACTCTATCTCTACTGTACTCCACTGTACTCTACCTCTACTCTACTCTACTGTACTCCACCTCTACTGTGCTCCACTGTACTCCACTGTACTCTAGCTCTACTGTGCTCCACTGTACTCTACCTCTACTGTGCTCTACTGTACTCTATCTCTACTGTGCTCCACTGTACTCTACCTCTACTGTACTCCACTGTACTCCACCTCTACAGTGCTCCACTGTACTCTACCTCTACTGTACTCCAATGTACTCTACCTCTACTCTGCTCTAATGTACTCTATCTCTACTGTGCTCTACTTTACTCTACCTCTATTATACTCCACTGTACTCTACCTCTACTGTGCTCCACTGTACTCTACCTCTACTGTGCTCCACTGTACACTACCTCTACTGTAGTCCAATGTACTCTACCTCTACTGTGCTCCACTCTACTCTACCTCTACTGTGCTCAGCTGTACTCTACCTCTACTGTACTCCACTGTACTCTATCTCTTCTGTACTACACTGTACTCTTCCTCTACTGTGCTCCACTGTACTCTACCTCTACTGTGCTCTACTGTACTCTATCTCTAATGTGCTCTACTGTACTCTACCTCTACTATACTCCACTGTACTCTACCTCTACTGTGCTCCACTGTACTCTACCTCTACTGTGCTCCACTGTACACTACCTCTACTGTACTCCACTGTACTCTACCTCTACTGTGCTCCACTCTACTCTACCTCTACTGTGCTCCACTGTACTCTACCTCTACTGTGCTCTACTGTACTCTATCTCTACTGTGCTCCACTGTACTCTACCTCTACTGTACTCTACTCTACTCCACCTCTAATGTGCTCCACTCTACTCTACCTCTACTGTACTCCACTGTACTCTACCTCTACTCTGCTCTACTGTACTCTATCTCTACTGTGCTCCACTGTACTCTACCTCTACTGTGCTCTACTGTACTCTATCTCTAATGTGCTCTACTGTACTCTACCTCTACTATACTCCACTGTACTCTACCTCTACTGTACTCCACTGTACTCTACATCTACTGTGCTCCACTGTACTCTACCTCTACTGTACTTCACTGTACTCTACCTCTACTGTACTCCACTGTACTCTACCTCTACTGTACTCCACTGTATTCTACCTCTACTGTGCTCTACTGTACTCTATCTCTACTGTACTCCACTGTACTCTACCTCTACTGTACTGTACTGTACTGTTCTCTAAGTCTACTGTACTCTACTGTACTCCACCTCTACTGTGCTCCACTGTACTCCACTGTACTCTACCTCTACTGTGCTCCACTGTACTCTACCTCTACTGTACTCCACTGTACACTACCTCTACTGTACTCCACTGTACTCTACCTCTACTGTACTCCACTGTACTCTATCTCTACTGTTCTCCACTGTACTCTACCTCTACTGTGCACCACTGTACTCCACTGTACTCTACCTCTACTGTGCTCTACTGTACTCTATCTCTACTATGCTCACCTGTACTCAACCTCTACTGTACTCCACTGTACTCCACCTCTACAGTGCTCCACTGTACTCTACCTCTACTGTACTCCACTGTACTCTACCTCTACTCTGCTCTATTGTACCCTATCTCTACTGTGCTCCACTGTACTCTACCTCTACTGTACTCTACTGTAGTCTACCTCAACTATACTCCACTGTACTCTACCTCTACTGTGCTCCACTGTACTCTACCTCTACTGTGCTCTACTGTACTCTATCTCTACTGTGCTCCACTGTACTCTACCTCTACTATACTCCACTGTAGTCTACCTAAACTATACTCCACTCTACTCTACCTCCACTGTGCTCCACTGTACTCTACCTCAACTATACTCCACTGTACTCTATCTCTACTCTAATCCACTGTACTCTATCTCTACTCTACTCCACTCTACTCTATCTCTACTGTACTCCACTGTACTCTACCTCTACTCTACTCTACTGTACTCCACCTCTACTGTGCTCCACTGTACTCCACTGTACTCTAGCTCTACTGTGCTCCACTGTACTCTACCTCTACTCTGCTCTACTGTACTCTATCTCTACTGTGCTCCACTGTACTCTACCTCTACTGTACTCCACTGTACTCCACCTCTACAGTGCTCCACTGTACTCTACCTCTACTGTACTCCAATGTACTCTACCTCTACTCTGCTCTACTGTACTCTATCTCTACTGTGCTCTACTGTACTCTACCTCTATTATACTCCACTGTACTCTACCTCTACTGTGCTCCACTGTACTCTACCTCTACTGTGCTCCACTGTACACTACCTCTACTGTAGTCCAATGTACTCTACCTCTACTGTGCTCCACTCTACTCTACCTCTACTGTGCTCAGCTGTACTCTACCTCTACTGTACTCCACTGTACTCTATCTCTTCTGTACTACACTGTACTCTTCCTCTACTGTGCTCCACTGTACTCTACCTCTACTGTGCTCTACTGTACTCTATCTCTAATGTGCTCTACTGTACTCTACCTCTACTATACTCCACTGTACTCTACCTCTACTGTGCTCCACTGTACTCTACCTCTACTGTGCTCCACTGTACACTACCTCTACTGTACTCCACTGTACTCTACCTCTACTGTGCTCCACTCTACTCTACCTCTACTGTGCTCCACTGTACTCTACCTCTACTGTGCTCTACTGTACTCTATCTCTACTGTGCTCCACTGTACTCTACCTCTACTGTACTCTACTCTACTCCACCTCTAATGTGCTCCACTCTACTCTACCTCTACTGTACTCCACTGTACTCTACCTCTACTCTGCTCTACTGTACTCTATCTCTACTGTGCTCCACTGTACTCTACCTCTACTTTACTCTACTGTAGTCTACCTCAACTATACTCCACTGTACTCTACCTCTACTGTGCTCCACTGTACTCTACCTCTACTGTGCTCTACTGTAATCTATCTCTACTGTGCTCCACTGTACTCTACCTCTACTGTACTCCACTGTAGTCTACCTAAACTATACTCCACTCTACTCTACCTCCACTGTGCTCCACTCTACTCTACCTCAACTATACTCCACTGTACCCTATCTCTACTCTAATCCACTGTACTCTCTCTACTCTACTCCACTGTGCTCTATCTCTACTGTACTCCACTGTACTCTACCTCTACTCTACTCTACTGTACTCCACCTCTACTGTGCTCCACTGTACTCCACTGTACTCCAGCTCTACTGTGCTCCACTGTACTCTACCTCTACTGTACTCCACTGTACTCTACCTCTACTGTACTCCACTGTACTCTACCTCTACTATACTCCACTGTACTCTACCTCTACTGTGCTCCACTGTACTCTATCTCTACTGTTCTCCACTGTACTCTACCTCTACTGTGCACCACTGTACTCCACTGTACTCTATCTCTACTGTGATCCACTGTACTCTACCTCTGCTGTGCTCCACTGTACTCTATCTCTACTCTACTCCACTGTACTCTCTCTATTTTACTCCACTGTACTCTACCTCTACTGTACTCTACTGTACTCCACCTCTACTGTGCTCCACTGTACTCCACTGTACTCTTCCTCTACTGTACTCCACTGTACTCTATCTCTACTGTGCTCCACTGTACTCTACCTCTACTGTGCTCTACTGTACTCTTCTCTACTGTGCTCCACTGTACTCTATTTCTACTGTACCCCACTGTACTCTACATCTACTGTGCTCCACTGTACTCTACCTCTACTGTGCTCCACTGTACACTACCTCTACTGTACTCCACTGTACTCTACCTCTACTGTGCTCCACTGTACTCTACCTCTACTGTGCTCCACTGTACTCTACCTCTACTCTGCTCCACTGTACTTTATCTCTACTGTACTCCACTGTACTCTACCTCCACAGTGCTCCACTGTGCTCTACCTCTACTGTACTCCACTGTACTCTACCTCTACTCTGCTCTACTGTGCTCTACCTCTACTGTACTCCACTGTACTCTATCTCTACTGTACTCCACTGTAATCTATCTCTACTGTGCTCCACTGTACTATTCCTCTACTGTGCTCCACTGTACTCCACTGTAATCTATCTCTACTGTGATCCACTGTACTCTACCTCTGCTGAGCTCCACTGTACTCTATCTCTACTCTACTCCACTGTACTCTACCTCTACTGTTCTCCACTGTACTCTACCTCTACTGTACTCCACTCTACTCTACCTCTACTGTGCTCCACTGTACTCTACCTCTAATGTACTCCACTGTACTCTACCCCTACTGTACTCTTCTCTACTCCACCTCTAATGTGCTCCACTCTACTCTACCTCTACTGTACTCCATTGTACTCTACCTCTACTGTACTCCACTGTACTCTACCTCTACTATACTCCACTGCACTTATCTCTACAGTGTTCTACTGTACTCTACCTCTACTGTACTCCACTGTACTCTACCTCTACTCTGCTCTACTGTACTCTATCTCTACTGTGCTCCACTGTACTCTACCTCTACTGTGCTCCACTGTACTCTATCTCTACTGTACTCCACTGTACTCTACCTCTACAGTGCTCCACTGTGCTCTACCTCTACAGTACTCCACTGTACTCTACCTCTACTCCGCTCTACTCTACTCAATCTCTACTGTACTCCACTGTACGCTATCTCTACTGTGCTCCACTGTACTCTACATCTACTGTGCTCCACTGTACTCTACCTCTACTCTACTGCACTGTACTCTACCTCTACTATACTCCACTGTACTCTACCTCTACAGTGCTCCACTGTACTCTACCTCTACTGTACTCCAATGTACTCTACCTCTACTGTGCTCCACTGTACTCTACCTCTACTGTGCTCCACTGTACAATACCTCTATTGTATTCCACTGTACTCTACCTCTACTGTGCTCCACTCTACTCTAACTCTACTGTGCTCCACTGTACTCTATCTCTACTCTAATCCACTGTACTCTATGTCTACTCTACTCCACTCTACTCTATCTCTACTGTACTCCACTGTACTCTACCTCTACTCTACTCTACTGTACTCCACCTCTACTGTGCTCCACTGTACTCCACTGTACTCTAGCTCTACTGTGCTCCAATGTACTCTACCTCTACTGTGCTCTACTGTACTCTATCTCTACTGTGCTCCACTGTACTCTACCTCTACTGTACTCCACTGTACTCCACCTCTACAGTGCTCCACTGTACTCTAACTCTACTGTACTCCAATGTACTCTACCTCTACTCTGCTCTACTGTACTCTATCTCTACTGTGCTCTACTGTACTCTACCTCTATTATACTCCACTGTACTCTACCTCTACTGTGCTCCACTGTACTCTACCTCTACTGTGCTCCACTGTACACTACCTCTACTGTAGTCCACTGTACTCTACCTCTACTGTGCTCCACTCTACTCTACCTCTACTGTGCTCAGCTGTACTCTACCTCTACTGTACTCCACTGTACTCTATCTCTTCTGTACTACACTCTACTCTTCCTCTACTGTGCTCCACTGTACTCTACCTCTACTGTGCTCTACTGTACTCTATCTCTACTGTGCTCTACTGTACTCTACCTCTACTATACTCCACTGTACTCTACCTCTACTGTACTCCACTGTACTCTACCTCTACTGTGCTCCACTGTACACTACCTCTACTGTACTCCACTGTACTCTACCTCTACTGTGCTCCACTCTACTCTACCTCTACTGTGCTCCACTGTACTCTACCTCTACTGTGCTCTACTGTACTCTATCTCTACTGTGCTCCACTGTACTCTACCCCTACTGTACTCTACTCTACTCCACCTCTAATGTGCTCCACTCTACTCTACCTCTACTGTACTCCACTGTACTCTACCTCTACTCTGCTCTACTGTACTCTATCTCTACTGTGCTCCACTGTATTCTACCTCTACTGTACTCTACTGTAGTCTACCTCAACTATACTCCACTGTACTCTACCTCTACTGTGCTCCACTGTACTCTACCTCTACTGTGCTCTATTGTACTCTATCTCTACTGTGCTCCACTGTACTCTACCTCTACTGTACTCCACTGTAGTCTACCTAAACTATACTCCACTCTACTCTACCTCCACTGTGCTCCACTGTACTCTACCTCAACTATACTCCACTGTACTCTATCTCTACTCTAATCCACTGTACTCTATCTCTACTCTACTCCACTCTACTCTATCTCTACTGTACTCCACTGTACTCTACCTCTACTCTACTCTACTGTACTCCACCTCTACTATGCTCCACTGTACTCCACTGTACTCCAGCTCTACTTTGCTCCACTGTACTCTACATCTACTGTGCTCCACTGTACTCTACCTCTACTGTACTCCACTGTACTCTACCTCTACTGTACTCCACTGTACTCTACCTCTACTGTACTCCACTGTATTCTACCTCTACTGTGCTCTACTATACTCTATCTCTACTGTACTCCACTGTACTCTACCTCTACTCTAATCCACTGTACTCTATCTCTACTCCACTCTACTCTATCTCTACTGTACTCCACTGTACTCTACCTCTACTCTACTCTACTGTACTCCACCTCTACTGTGCTCCACTGTACTCCACTGTACTCCAGCTCTACTGTGCTCCACTGTCCTCTACATCTACTGTGCTCCATTGTACTCTACCTCTACTGTACTCCACTATACTCCACCTCTACAGTGTTCTATTGTACACTACCTCTACTGTACTCCACTGTACTCTACCTCTACTGTGCTCCACTCTACTCTACCTCTACTGTGGTCCACTGTACTCTACCTCTACTGTGCTCTACTGTACTCTATCTCTACTGTGCTCCACTGTACTCTACCTCTACTGTACTCTATTCTACTCCAACTCTAATGTGCTCCACTCTACTCTACCTCTACTGTACTCCACTCTACTCTGCCTCTACTCTGCTCTACTGTACTCTATCTCTACTGTAATCCACTGTACTCTACCTCTACTGTACTCCACTGTAGTCTACCTAAACTATACTCCACTCTACTCTACCTCCACTGTGCTCCACTGTACTCTACCTCTACTCTACTCTACTCTACTCCACCTCTACTGTGCTCCACTGTACTCCACTGTACTCCAGCTCTACTGTGCTCCACTGTACTCTACCTCTACTGTACTCCACTGTACTCTACATCTACTGTGCTCCACTGTACTCTACCTCTACTGTACTCCACTGTACTCTACCTCTACTGTACTCCAATGTACTCTACCTCTACTGTACTCCACTGTATTCTACCTCTACTGTGCTCTACTGTACTCTATCTCTACTTGTAGGAGCCACATTTGAGTTTTATTTTTGGTTTCATAATTTACTTATAATTGTTTTTTCCATTGCATTTGAGTGGTGCACCTTCTACAGCCAGAGAGGGCGCTATCCTATAAGTTGGAGTGTGTAGCGCATGAGAGAAGGAGAAGGCGTGCCAGCTGATACAGTCTTTGACCTCGGCCTGGATATGTGCTACTGAAGCTTGGCCTGTGTGAGAAAGCTGAACGCCAAGCGCAACAAAGGAATGCTTAAAGACATTTAAACCAGTTCTCAATTTTTGTTTTGTACTTTATATTTATTTGCAATAAATATCCACAATCATTCAAGCAACAACACTCTTGGATTTTCTTGGATTCGGGCTGTGAGTCTGACCCGGTACTCGCATTCTCCAGGTGGTTGGAAACATTAATAGGGGGTTACAGGAAAAACCCAACAATGTTTTTGCCGCTACATTTCGTCAAAGACTTGCTGTGAATTGATCAAAAAAGGATTTATGTTGAAACTACGTGAGGAAGACGAAGCAAACATCGGTCTAAGCGTGGCAAGCCAAACAAAGAAACACTTTGATTGAGGTATGTGCTTTCAAAGTCTATAATTTTTAAAGAATATGGAAACCAATCTCACTGCAGGATTGTTGAGTTGGTGAACTGTGACAAGTAATTAAGAGCGGTGAAAAGCAGTTTGTCGTGAAAACACAGCCAAATTGGAACGAATGAAATGCAACGAGATGTTGATTTTTGCAAAGAATACGAACTGCTTTCTTCATTTTTTTTGAGAACTTTTGCATTGATTGAAGTAAGATAAATACTTTCTGAGATTTTTGGGAAGGTTTTTTTTGAGAATAATGGCTGATTCTGACGAGGAAGAAATAACTCCTGGAAGAGACATGAATGAAACTGTCGCGCAATTGCGCTCGTCTAGAGGAGGAAAAATGTCACATGTAACACGGAGAATGAACATTGTGAATGATTTAATGACTAGTCCGGAATTTCTGGATGAAGTTAAAAAAAACATGATTAAGTTTAATGAATTTCTTGAAGAGTTCAAAGCCGTGCATGCCTCCTATAGTGAAATGTTGGATGAGGAAGCAAATCAAGAAGACCACGAAACATGGTATCAGCCTAGATATGTACAGATAACGGCTTTTATGGCTAACGTTGAAAATTGGATTTCAGCTATAGAAAACCCAGGTTCCCAAGCCATAGGTGAAGCCACCTCTTCTGTCACCCAAATAGGAGATTGTGATACTGATACTGATACGCAATCATTTGGATCACGTGGATCGTCTGTTTCATTGCGCATCAGTGCAGAAGCAGAGAGAGTAGCTTTAATGGCTAAAGCTGCAAAGCTGCAAGAAAGGCATGCAATTGAGGAGCAGGAGCATATTCTAAGAAAAAAGAGAGAAACTTTAGAGTTGCATTCTGAAATTGAAGCCACTACTGCAAAAATTAATTATCTGAAAGAAGCTGAGATAGAAATGAATAAACCTGCCCACTCTGATGTCACAGTTCAGATGCCTTTGTTGGGTGCAGAAGCAAATGAAGTGAAGACAAAATCAACAGTGACAAATGTACCATTGGATGAAAAGCTAGATAGCCCACCTGATGTCCATGAAAGGACGTCTCCAGTAGTTAAAACCAGGCCAGGTGTTCAGGTTCAATTTCCTACAACAACAGGCCCAGGTACATATCACAGCAGACCTGACTTGCAGCCCAGAACTAGCAGGGATATCCGGTCACAACTACAGCAGACCTCAGCTCACAGTATTCCCCCTGTCAGTCCCCAGCAAGCAAGGTCACTCCCAGCCGATCAGTCCACTGTACCTGTACCTCAAGGGCAAATTCCTACACCCAGTTCAGCACAGGAAAGCCACATGATTAAAATTCTGGAAAAGCAGAGTGAATTAACAAGGATTCTTATGAAACAGCAACTTCTGTCTACGCTACCACAAGGTAGCATTCCACTCTTTGATGGACAAGTTCTTGAGTACAAGTCGTTCATTCACTCCTTTGAAAATATGGTTGAAAGCAAAACCGATAACAATAAAGATAGATTGCAGTTTCTTATTCAATATACAAGAGGTCTAGCACAAAGGCTAGTCAAGAGTTGTGAGTACTTGTCACAAGATAGAGGCTACAAGAGAGCAAAGGAGTTGCTAAAGGAAAATTTTGGAAACGAATACAAGATCTCTTGTGCTTACTTGGAAAAAGCCCTATCCTGGTCTCAAATAAAATCTGAGGATTTTAAATCGCTACAGAATTATGCCATGTTTCTTAGGAGCTGCTGCAATGCTATGGAGGAAATGGAATATATGGAGGAGCTGGAAACAATATCCAATATGAGAAGCATTGTGCTCAAGCTACCATACAAGCTTCGGGAGAGATGGCGTAACAAGGCTTACGAGCTACAAGAACAACGTAGTCGTAGGGTAAGGATTTTAGATCTAGTCAGCTTTATTGAAGAACAAGCTCGCATAGCAGCTGATCCAGTATTTGGTGATCTTCAAGATCAGTCAGCTAGTAGAGGAAAAGCTAGGTCCCCAGTCAAACCACAGGCCTCAAAGTCATCTGGCAGTAGTTTTGCCACTAGTATAGCTATTGCCCAAAAGCAAAAGTTTGATCTTTCTTGCCCCTTCTGTAGCTCAAGACACACATTGGACATGTGTAAAGACTTTTTAAAGATAACACATAGAGACAAACTCAGTTTTATAAAGACCAAAGGCATATGCTTTGGATGTCTCTCCACGGGCCATATTAGCAGAGACTGCAAAAGGCGCCTCAGCTGTAAGGTATGTAAGCAAGCTCACCCTAGTATCCTACATATTGAGGCCAAAGATAGTATTATCAAAAAGGCAGAAAGATCCTCTGATGTTACAGGCAATGCATCAGCAGGATTATGTGGTCATATAGGGGCCGGAGACCAAGAGAATGTGCTGTCCATTGTCCCAGTTCAGGTTAAGGCAGCAAAGGGCAGCCAAGTCTTACAGGTGTATGCTCTCCTGGACCCTGGATCCTCAGCCACCTTCTGCTCCGAGGATCTTATGTTTCGGCTCAATCTGAAAGGAAGAAAAACACACATTCTTCTACGCACAATGAATCAAGAAAAAACTGTTCCAACTTATGTTGTCTCTGAAATTGAAGTTTCAGCGCTGGACAACAATAACTTCTTACCTCTTCCTGATCTCTTCACCCAAAAGGAAATGCCAGTTACCACAAACAGCATTCCCAAGCAGAAAGACTTAGCACAATGGAAGTATCTAAGTCGAGTCAAACTTCCCAGCATTAATTCAAAGGTGGAGCTGTTGATTGGTACAAATGCTCCAAAGTGCATAGAACCATGGGAGGTTGTTAATAGTCAAGGTGGGGGCCCCTACGCAGTTAAAACCTTATTGGGGTGGGTTGTAAACGGGCCACTGAGAAGTGCTGATGGCAGTGCAGAGAATGTGACGGTGAATAGGATATCCGTTACAAATCTAGAACAACTTCTGATCTCACAGTATAATCAGGAATTCAGTGAGGTAGCATCTGAGGAGAAGACCGAAATGTCAGTTGAGGACAGAAGGTTTGTAGAGATAGCCAATGAGGCAGTCTTACAAGATGGACATTACTATTTGAAGTTGCCTTTTAGGAAAACTGTTGTCTGCATGCCTAACAATCGCCAAGTTGCAGAACAGCGCCTCCAAACTCTGAAAAGGAAAATGAAAAAAGATGAGCAATACAAGCAAGAATATGTTGCCTTTATCAATGACATCTTTGAAAATCATTATGCAGAGGAGGTCCCAGAGGAAGAACTCACACAGGCACCTGGAAAGGTATGGTACATACCACATCACGGAGTATATCACCCCAAAAAGAAGAAACTTAGAGTGGTGTTTGATTGTGCAGCTACTTACAGAGGTGTATCCCTCAACACAGAGCTACTACAGGGTCCTGATCTGACTAATTCTCTTGTCGGAGTTATTTGGAGATTCCGTAAGGAACCCATTGGAATTATGGCTGACGTTAAGTCAATGTTCCATCAGGTGGGAGTAGAGAAATCAGGTGTGGACTACTTGCGCTTTCTGTGGTGGCCATTGGGTGACACCAGTCAAAACCCAAAGGAATACCGTATGCTTGTGCACATATTTGGTGCAGTGTCCTCCCCAAGTTGTGCAAGTTTTGCATTACGAAAAACTGCTGATGACAATGAAAGCTGTTTTCCCCTTCATGTAGCTGAAACTATCCGGCACAACTTTTATGTGGATGATTGTGTCAAATCCGTGGTTGAAGAGTCTGAAGCCATCCAGCTAGTAAAAGACCTCACTGCACTATGCTACAAAGGTGGATTCCAGCTGACTCAATGGGTCAGCAATAATCGGGTAGTTCTAGCATCCATTCCAAAAGAAAAATGGGCAAAAGACATCAAAACACTGGATCTTGACAAAGACAACCTACCAATGGAAAGAGCCCTGGGTTTGCAGTGGTGTGTGGACTCTGACCATTTCCAGTTTAACATCAATGTAAGCCAGAAGCCACATACCCGCAGAGGCATACTTTCTGTTGTAAGTTCCATTTTTGATCCCCTCGGTTTTCTTGCTCCTCTCATTCTCCCAGTCAAGCAGTTGCTACAGGAGCTCTGCCAGAGAGGCTTTGGATGGGACGAACCTTTGCCCCAAGCTGTAGTAGACAGGTGGGAAGGATGGACAAACAGTTTAGAGAGAATAAAAAGCTTCAGTGTTGCACGTTGTTTGAAACCAAAAGGCTATGGAACAGCAAAGTGCGCAGAACTACACCACTTTGCTGACGCCAGTGAGAATGGCTATGGCTCAGTGAGCTACATTAGACAAGCTAATGAACAGGACAGTATACATGTCACTTTTCTCATGGGAAAGTCCAGAGTCCTACCTTTAAAGAACATCACAGTACCACGTCTGGAGCTGGCCGCTGCAGCATTGTTGGTAAAAGTGGACAAAATGCTAAGGAGAGAACTACATCTACCCTTAAAGCCCTCCGTTTTCTGGACTGACAGCCAAACCGTACTTAAGTACATTAGAAGTGACACTGCAAGATTTAAAACATATGTAGCCAACAGGGTCTCGTTGATTCGGGATAACTCGGAGCGTTCTCAATGGAGATACGCAAGAAGTAAAGAAAATCCAGCGGATGATTCCTCGAGAGGATTGAGTGCAGGTAAATTCATGGAACAAAGGAGATGGATACATGGTCCAGAGTTCCTATGGAAACCTGAGGAAAGTTGGTTAGAGGTGGAGGCGTTGGGCTCAGTGTTACAGGATGATCCAGAGGTCAGGAGAAACACTACTGTGTTTACAACAGTGGTAAACACTGAAACACCCACAAACCAGCTTATTTCATACTTTTCAAATTGGATTAGGCTAATTAAAGCAGCGGCATGGTACATCAAACTGAAAAAGGCCTTGATACTGAGAATCAAAAAACAAAAGGGCTTCCCATCCTGTCAAGTCACTACCCGCTCCCACAGCAAAAAGGGGAGCCCAAAACTTGAGGTTTTCAAGATCAAACCCGATGGACAGCTCCTCACAGTGGAAGATCTCTTACAGGCAGAAAGGTCAGTTATCTCTTATGTTCAGAGGCAAGCGTTCCCAGATGAAATTAAAACACTGCAAAATACCCCACCTAAAGTGAAAAGAAGCAGCAGGATCTGTAGGCTTGATCCTGTGCTAGATGAAGGCATCTTAAGAGTAGGTGGCCGGATGCATAAATCTGCCATGCCTGATGAAACTAAACATCCCTGTATCTTGCCCAAAGATTCACACATTTCAATTCTTCTTTTAAGACACATTCATGAACGCTGTGGTCACAGTGGCAGGAACCACATGCTCTCAGAGCTCCGTAAGAAGTATTGGATTATTAAAGCCAACTCCTTAGCAAGAAAGGTGCTCTCAAGATGTGTCATGTGTCGACGTGTGAAGGGCAAAGCAGGTGAGCAAAAAATGGCAGATTTGCCCCTGGAAAGAATCCTACCTGACCTCCCTCCCTTTACCAATGTCGGATTGGACTATTTTGGCCCGATTGAAGTGAGGCGAGGAAGAAGCACCATCAAAAGGTATGGAGTTCTGTTTACATGTATGTCTAGCAGAGCTGTTCATTTGGAAGTAGCTTTCTCATTAGACACTGACTCATGCATTCACGCTTTGAGGAGATTTGTTTGCAGAAGGGGGCAGATTAAGCACATCAGATCTGACAATGGAACGAACTTGGTGGGTGCTCAAGGGGAGCTCAAGAAAGCTCTGATGACACTGGACAAGTTGAAGAAAGGATGCCCTGCTCCCTGATGGAATCGAGTGGAGTTTCAATCCACCAGCTGCATCGCACCATGGTGGAGTCTGGGAAAGGCTTATAAGATCTGTTCGTTATGTACTGTACTCCACACTCCATCAACAGTCCATCGATGATGAGGGTCTTCAAACTCTATTCTGTGAAGTAGAGGCTATTCTAAACAACCGTCCTCTCTCCACAGTGTCCTCAGACCCATACGACCTAGAACCGCTGACCCCAAACCACCTTCTCCTGCTGAAAACTCAGCCCATTATGCCTCCTGGAATCTTTCTGAAATCAGACCTTTATGCTAGACGCCGCTGGAAACAGGTCCAGTACATGGCAGACCTCTTCTGGCATAGATGGACCAAAGAATATCTTCTTCTACTCCAGGAAAGGCAAAAATGGACTGTAGTGAAGAAGAACCTGAATGTTGGAGATCTTGTTCTGGTGGTTGACCCCACTGCTCCTAGAGGGTCATGGCCATTAGGAAGAGTTCTAGAGACCAAGCCTGATCAAAAGGGGCTGGTCCGATCCGTGAAGCTCCAGACACAAACTTCAATCCTTGATAGACCCATTACCAAACTGTGCCGAATTCTGGAAAATGAAGAGTGTCCGGTGCTCCTTAAAGATCACCAATAAGGGATGTAATGTATACATATATACATATATTTCTAAAAAATATTAAGAGATTATTTGATTTCTGGCTCCTTTTTTATTTTATTTATTTTGAATAATTGATTCTATAGAGAACAATTAAGGGGCCGGTGTGTAGGAGCCACATTTGAGTTTTATTTTTGGTTTCATAATTTACTTATAATTGTTTTTTCCATTGCATTTGAGTGGTGCACCTTCTACAGCCAGAGAGGGCGCTATCCTATAAGTTGGAGTGTGTAGCGCATGAGAGAAGGAGAAGGCGTGCCAGCTGATACAGTCTTTGACCTCGGCCTGGATATGTGCTACTGAAGCTTGGCCTGTGTGAGAAAGCTGAACGCCAAGCGCAACAAAGGAATGCTTAAAGACATTTAAACCAGTTCTCAATTTTTGTTTTGTACTTTATATTTATTTGCAATAAATATCCACAATCATTCAAGCAACAACACTCTTGGATTTTCTTGGATTCGGGCTGTGAGTCTGACCCGGTACTCGCATTCTCCAGGTGGTTGGAAACATTAATAGGGGGTTACAGGAAAAACCCAACAATGTTTTTGCCGCTACACTACTGTACTCCACTGTACTCTACCTCTACTGTACTGTACTGTACTGTTCTCTAAGTCTACTGTACTCTACTGTACTCCACCTCTACTGTGCTCCACTGTACTCCACTGTACTCTACCTCTACTGTGCTCCACTGTACTCTACCTCTACTGTACTCCACTGTACACTACCTCTACTGTACTCCACTGTACTCTACCTCTACTGTACTCCACTGTACTCTATCTCTACTGTTCTCCACTGTACTCTACCTCTACTGTGCACCACTGTACTCCACTGTACTCTACCTCTACTGTGCTCTACTGTACTCTATCTCTACTATGCTCACCTGTACTCAACCTCTACTGTACTCCACTGTACTCCACCTCTACAGTGCTCCACTGTACTCTACCTCTACTGTACTCCACTGTACTCTACCTCTACTCTGCTCTATTGTACCCTATCTCTACTGTGCTCCACTGTACTCTACCTCTACTGTACTCCACTGTACTCCACCTCTACAGTGTTCTACTGTACTCTACCTCTACTGTACTCCACTGTACTCTACCTCTACTCTGCTCTACTGTACTCTATATCTACTGTGCTCCACTGTACTCTACCTCTACTGTACTCCACTGTAGTATACCTCAACTATACTCCACTGTACTCTACCTCTACTGTGCTCCACTGTACTCTACCGCAACTATACTCCACTGTACTCTATCTCTACTCTAATCTACTGTACTCCACCTCTACTGTGCTTCACTGTACTCCACTGTACTCTAGCTCTACTGTGCTCCACTGTACTCTACCTCTACTGTGCTCTACTGTACTCTATCTCTACTGTGCTCCACTGTACTTTACCTCTACTGTATTCCACTGTACTCCACCTCTACAGTGCTCCACTGTACTCTACCTCTACTGTACTCCAATGTACTCTACCTCTACTCTGCTCTACTGTACTCTATCTCTACTGTGCTCTACTGTACTCTACCTCTATTATACTCCACTGTACTCTACCTCTACTGTGCTCCACTGTACTCTACCTCTACTGTGCTCCACTGTACACTACCTCTACTGTGCTCTACTGTACTCTATCTCTACTGTGCTCCACTGTACTTTACCTCTACTGTACTCCACTGTACTCCACCTCTACAGTGCTCCACTGTACTCTACCTCTACTGTACTCCAATGTACTCTACCTCTACTCTGCTCTACTGTACTCTATCTCTACTGTGCTCTACTGTACTCTACCTCTATTATGCTCCACTGTACTCTACCTCTACTGTGCTCCACTCTACTCTACCTCTACTGTGCTCAGCTGTATTCTACCTCTACTGTACTCCACTGTACTCTATCTCTTCTGTACTACACTGTACTCTTCCTCTACTGTGCTCCACTGTACTCTTCTCTACTGTGCTCCACTGTACTCTATTTCTACTGTACCCCACTGTACTCTACCTCTACTGTGCTCCACTGTACTCTACCTCTACTGTGCTCTACTGTACTCTTCTCTACTGTGCTCCACTGTACTCTATTTCTACTGTACCCCACTCTACTCTACCTCTACTGTGCTCAGCTGTACTCTACCTCTACTGTACTCCACTGTACTCTATCTCTTCTGTACTACACTGTACTCTTTCTCTACTGTGCTCCACTGTACCCTACCTCTACTGTACTCCACTGTACTCTACCTCTACTGTGCTCCACTGTAATCTACCTCTACTGTACTCCACTGTACTCTACCTCTACTATACTCCACTGTACTCTACCTCTACTGTGCTCTACTGTACTCTATCTCTACTATGCTCACCTGTACTCTACCTCTACTGTACTCCACTGTACTCCACCTCTACAGTGCTCCACTGTACTCTACCTCTACTGTACTCCACTGTACTCTACCTCTACTCTGCTCTAATGTACCCTATCTCTACTGTGCTCCACTGTACTCTACCTCTACTGTACTCCACTGTACTCCACCTCTACAGTGTTCTATTGTACTCTACCTCTACTGTACTCCACTGTTCTCTACCTCTATTCTGCTCTACTTTACTCTATCTCTACTGTGCTCCACTGTACTCTACCTCTTCTGTACTCCACTGTAGTCTACCTCAACTATACTCCACTGTACTCTATCTCTACTCTAATCCACTGTACTCTATCTCTACTCTACTCCACTCTACTCTATATCTACTGTACTCCACTGTACTCTACCTCTACTCTACTCTACTGTACTCCACCTCTACTGTGCTCCACTGTACTCCACTGTACTCTAGCTCTACTGTGCTCCACTGTACTCTACCTCTACTGTGCACCACTGTACTCCACTGTACTCTACCTCTACTGTGCTCTACTGTACTCTATCTCTACTATGCTCACCTGTACTCAACCTCTACTGTACTCCACTGTACTCCACCTCTACAGTGCTCCACTGTACTCTACCTCTACTGTACTCCACTGTACTCTACCTCTACTCTGCTCTATTGTACCCTATCTCTACTGTGCTCCACTGTACTCTACCTCTACTGTACTCTACTGTAGTCTACCTCAACTATACTCCACTGTACTCTACCTCTACTGTGCTCCATTGTACTCTACCTCTACTGTACTCCACTGTACTCTACCTCTACTCTGCTCTACTGTACTCTATCTCTACTGTGCTCCACTGTACTCTACCTCTACTGTGCTCCACTGTACTCTATCTCTACTGTACTCCACTGTACTCTACCTCTACAGTGCTCCACTGTGCTCTACCTCTACTGTACTCCACTGTACTCTACCTCTACTCCGCTCTACTCTACTCAATCTCTACTGTACTCCACTGTACGCTATCTCTACTGTACTCCACTGTAGTCTACCTCAACTATACTCCCCTGTACTCTACCTCTACTGTGCTCCACTGTACTCTACATCTACTGTGCTCCACTGTACTCTACCTCTACTCTACTGCACTGTACTCTACCTCTACTATACTCCACTGTACTCTACCTCTACAGTGCTCCACTGTACTCTACCTCTACTGTACTCCAATGTACTCTACCTCTACTGTGCTCCACTGTACTCTACCTCTACTGTGCTCCACTGTACAATACCTCTATTGTATTCCACTGTACTCTACCTCTACTGTGCTCCACTCTACTCTACCTCTACTGTGCTCCACTGTACTCTATCTCTACTCTAATCCACTGTACTCTATGTCTACTCTACTCCACTCTACTCTATCTCTACTGTACTCCACTGTACTCTACCTCTACTCTACTCTACTGTACTCCACCTCTACTGTGCTCCACTGTACTCCACTGTACTCTAGCTCTACTGTGCTCCAATGTACTCTACCTCTACTGTGCTCTACTGTACTCTATCTCTACTGTGCTCCACTGTACTCTACCTCTACTGTACTCCACTGTACTCCACCTCTACAGTGCTCCACTGTACTCTAACTCTACTGTACTCCAATGTACTCTACCTCTACTCTGCTCTACTGTACTCTATCTCTACTGTGCTCTACTGTACTCTACCTCTATTATACTCCACTGTACTCTACCTCTACTGTGCTCCACTGTACTCTACCTCTACTGTGCTCCACTGTACACTACCTCTACTGTAGTCCACTGTACTCTACCTCTACTGTGCTCCACTCTACTCTACCTCTACTGTGCTCAGCTGTACTCTACCTCTACTGTACTCCACTGTACTCTATCTCTTCTGTACTACACTCTACTCTTCCTCTACTGTACTCCACTGTACTCTACCTCTACTGTGCTCCACTCTACTCTACCTCTACTGTGCTCCACTGTACTCTACCTCTACTGTGCTCTACTGTACTCTATCTCTACTGTGCTCCACTGTACTCTACCCCTACTGTACTCTACTCTACTCCACCTCTAATGTGCTCCACTCTACTCTACCTCTACTGTACTCCACTGTACTCTACCTCTACTCTGCTCTACTGTACTCTATCTCTACTGTGCTCCACTGTATTCTACCTCTACTGTACTCTACTGTAGTCTACCTCAACTATACTCCACTGTACTCTACCTCTACTGTGCTCCACTGTACTCTACCTCTACTGTGCTCTATTGTACTCTATCTCTACTGTGCTCCACTGTACTCTACCTCTACTGTACTCCACTGTAGTCTACCTAAACTATACTCCACTCTACTCTACCTCCACTGTGCTCCACTGTACTCTACCTCAACTATACTCCACTGTACTCTATCTCTACTCTAATCCACTGTACTCTATCTCTACTCTACTCCACTCTACTCTATCTCTACTGTACTCCACTGTACTCTACCTCTACTCTACTCTACTGTACTCCACCTCTACTATGCTCCACTGTACTCCACTGTACTCCAGCTCTACTTTGCTCACCTGTACTCTACATCTACTGTGCTCCACTGTACTCTACCTCTACTATACTCCACTGTACTCTACCTCTACTGTACTCCACTGTACTCTACCTCTACTGTACTCCACTGTATTCTACCTCTACTGTGCTCTACTATACTCTATCTCTACTGTACTCCACTGTACTCTACCTCTACTCTAATCCACTGTACTCTATCTCTACTCCACTCTACTCTATTTCTACTGTTCTCCACTGTACTCTACCTCTACTCTACTCTACTGTACTCCACCTCTACTGTGCTCCACTGTACTCCACTGTACTCCAGCTCTACTGTGCTCCACTGTCCTCTACATCTACTGTGCTCCATTGTACTCTACCTCTACTGTACTCCACTATACTCCACCTCTACAGTGTTCTATTGTACACTACCTCTACTGTACTCCACTGTACTCTACCTCTACTGTGCTCCACTCTACTCTACCTCTACTGTGGTCCACTGTACTCTACCTCTACTGTGCTCTACTGTACTCTATCTCTACTGTGCTCCACTGTACTCTACCTCTACTGTACTCTACTCTACTCCAACTCTAATGTGCTCCACTCTACTCTACCTCTACTGTACTCCACTCTACTCTACCTCTACTCTGCTCTACTGTACTCTATCTCTACTGTGCTCCACTGTACTCTACCTCTACTGTACTCTACTGTAGTCTACCTCAACTATACTCCACTGTACTCTACCTCTACTTTGCTCCACTGTACTCTACCTCTACTGTGCTCTACTGTACTCTATCTCTACTGTGCTCCACTGTACTCTACCTCTACTGTACTCCACTGTAGTCTACCTAAACTATACTCCACTCTACTCTACCTCCACTGTGCTCCACTGTACTCTACCTCTACTCTACTCTACTCTACTCCACCTCTACTGTGCTCCACTGTACTCCACTGTACTCCAGCTCTACTGTGCTCCACTGTACTCTACCTCTACTGTACTCCACTGTACTCTACATCTACTGTGCTCCACTGTACTCTACCTCTACTGTACTCCACTGTACTCTACCTCTACTGTACTCCACTGTAATCTACCTCTACTGTACTCCACTGTATTCTACCTCTACTGTGCTCTACTGTACTCTATCTCTACTGTACTCCACTGTACTCTACCTCTACTGTACTGTACTGTACTGTTCTCTAAGTCTACTGTACTCTACTGTACTCCACCTCTACTGTGCTCCACTGTACTCCACTGTACTCTACCTCTACTGTGCTCCACTGTACTCTACCTCTACTGTACTCCACTGTACACTACCTCTACTGTACTCCACTGTACTCTACCTCTACTGTACTCCACTGTACTCTATCTCTACTGTTCTCCACTGTACTCTACCTCTACTGTGCACCACTGTACTCCACTGTACTCTACCTCTACTGTGCTCTACTGTACTCTATCTCTACTATGCTCACCTGTACTCAACCTCTACTGTACTCCACTGTACTCCACCTCTACAGTGCTCCACTGTACTCTACCTCTACTGTACTCCACTGTACTCTACCTCTACTCTGCTCTATTGTACCCTATCTCTACTGTGCTCCACTGTACTCTACCTCTACTGTACTCTACTGTAGTCTACCTCAACTATACTCCACTGTACTCTACCTCTACTGTGCTCCACTGTACTCTACCTCTACTGTGCTCTACTGTACTCGATCTCTACTGTGCTCAACTGTACTCTACCTCTACTGTACTCCACTGTAGTCTACAAAAACTATACTCCACTCTACTCTACCTCCACTGTGCTCCACTGTACTCTACCTCAACTATACTCCACTGTACTCTATCTCTACTCTAATCCACTGTACTCTATCTCTACTCTACTCCACTCTACTCTATCTCTACTGTACTCCACTGTACTCTACCTCTACTCTACTCTACTGTACTCCACCTCTACTGTGCTCCACTGTACTCCACTGTACTCTAGCTCTACTGTGCTCCACTGTACTCTACCTCTACTGTGCTCTACTGTACTCTATCTCTACTGTGCTCCACTGTACTCTACCTCTACTGTACTCCACTGTACTCCACCTCTACAGTGCTCCACTGTACTCTACCTCTACTGTACTCCAATGTACTCTACCTCTACTCTGCTCTAATGTACTCTATCTCTACTGTGCTCTACTGTACTCTACCTCTATTATACTCCACTGTACTCTACCTCTACTGTGCTCCACTGTACTCTACCTCTACTGTGCTCCACTGTACACTACCTCTACTGTAGTCCAATGTACTCTACCTCTACTGTGCTCCACTCTACTCTACCTCTACTGTGCTCAGCTGTACTCTACCTCTACTGTACTCCACTGTACTCTATCTCTTCTGTACTACACTGTACTCTTCCTCTACTGTGCTCCACTGTACTCTACCTCTACTGTGCTCTACTGTACTCTATCTCTAATGTGCTCTACTGTACTCTACCTCTACTATACTCCACTGTACTCTACCTCTACTGTGCTCCACTGTACTCTACCTCTACTGTGCTCCACTGTACACTACCTCTACTGTACTCCACTGTACTCTACCTCTACTGTGCTCCACTCTACTCTACCTCTACTGTGCTCCACTGTACTCTACCTCCACTGTGCTCTACTGTACTCTATCTCTACTGTGCTCCACTGTACTCTACCTCTACTGTACTCTACTCTACTCCACCTCTAATGTGCTCCACTCTACTCTACCTCTACTGTACTCCACTGTACTCTACCTCTACTCTGCTCTACTGTACTCTATCTCTACTGTGCTCCACTGTACTCTACCTCTACTGTGCTCTACTGTACTCTATCTCTAATGTGCTCTACTGTACTCTACCTCTACTATACTCCACTGTACTCTACCTCTACTGTACTCCACTGTACTCTACATCTACTGTGCTCCACTGTACTCTACCTCTACTGTACTTCACTGTACTCTACCTCTACTGTACTCCACTGTACTCTACCTCTACTGTACTCCACTGTATTCTACCTCTACTGTGCTCTACTGTACTCTATCTCTACTGTACTCCACTGTACTCTACCTCTACTGTACTGTACTGTACTGTTCTCTAAGTCTACTGTACTCTACTGTACTCCACCTCTACTGTGCTCCACTGTACTCCACTGTACTCTACCTCTACTGTGCTCCACTGTACTCTACCTCTACTGTACTCCACTGTACACTACCTCTACTGTACTCCACTGTACTCTACCTCTACTGTACTCCACTGTACTCTATCTCTACTGTTCTCCACTGTACTCTACCTCTACTGTGCACCACTGTACTCCACTGTACTCTACCTCTACTGTGCTCTACTGTACTCTATCTCTACTATGCTCACCTGTACTCAACCTCTACTGTACTCCACTGTACTCCACCTCTACAGTGCTCCACTGTACTCTACCTCTACTGTACTCCACTGTACTCTACCTCTACTCTGCTCTATTGTACCCTATCTCTACTGTGCTCCACTGTACTCTACCTCTACTGTACTCTACTGTAGTCTACCTCAACTATACTCCACTGTACTCTACCTCTACTGTGCTCCACTGTACTCTACCTCTACTGTGCTCTACTGTACTCTATCTCTACTGTGCTCCACTGTACTCTACCTCTACTATACTCCACTGTAGTCTACCTAAACTATACTCCACTCTACTCTACCTCCACTGTGCTCCACTGTACTCTACCTCAACTATACTCCACTGTACTCTATCTCTACTCTAATCCACTGTACTCTATCTCTACTCTACTCCACTCTACTCTATCTCTACTGTACTCCACTGTACTCTACCTCTACTCTACTCTACTGTACTCCACCTCTACTGTGCTCCACTGTACTCCACTGTACTCTAGCTCTACTGTGCTCCACTGTACTCTACCTCTACTGTGCTCTACTGTACTCTATCTCTACTGTGCTCCACTGTACTCTACCTCTACTGTACTCCACTGTACTCCACCTCTACAGTGCTCCACTGTACTCTACCTCTACTGTACTCCAATGTACTCTACCTCTACTCTGCTCTACTGTACTCTATCTCTACTGTGCTCTACTGTACTCTACCTCTATTATACTCCACTGTACTCTACCTCTACTGTGCTCCACTGTACTCTACCTCTACTGTGCTCCACTGTACACTACCTCTACTGTAGTCCAATGTACTCTACCTCTACTGTGCTCCACTCTACTCTACCTCTACTGTGCTCAGCTGTACTCTACCTCTACTGTACTCCACTGTACTCTATCTCTTCTGTACTACACTGTACTCTTCCTCTACTGTGCTCCACTGTACTCTACCTCTACTGTGCTCTACTGTACTCTATCTCTAATGTGCTCTACTGTACTCTACCTCTACTATACTCCACTGTACTCTACCTCTACTCTGCTCTACTGTACTCTATCTCTACTGTGCTCCACTGTACTCTACCTCTACTTTACTCTACTGTAGTCTACCTCAACTATACTCCACTGTACTCTACCTCTACTGTGCTCCACTGTACTCTACCTCTACTGTGCTCTACTGTAATCTATCTCTACTGTGCTCCACTGTACTCTACCTCTACTGTACTCCACTGTAGTCTACCTAAACTATACTCCACTCTACTCTACCTCCACTGTGCTCCACTGTACTCTACCTCAACTATACTCCACTGTACCCTATCTCTACTCTAATCCACTGTACTCTCTCTACTCTACTCCACTGTGCTCTATCTCTACTGTACTCCACTGTACTCTACCTCTACTCTACTCTACTGTACTCCACCTCTACTGTGCTCCACTGTACTCCACTGTACTCCAGCTCTACTGTGCTCCACTGTACTCTACCTCTACTGTACTCCACTGTACTCTACCTCTACTGTACTCCACTGTACTCTACCTCTACTATACTCCACTGTACTCTACCTCTACTGTGCTCTACTGTACTATATCTCTACTGTACTCCACTTTACTCTACCTCTACTGTACTGTACTGTTCTCTAAGTCTACTGTACTCTACTGTACTCCACCTCTACTGTGCTCCACTGTACTCCACTGTACTCTACCTCTACTGTGCTCCACTGTACTCTACCTCTACTGTATTCCACTGTACTCTATCTCTACTGTGCTCCACTGTACTCTACCTCTACTGTACTCCACTGTACTCTATCTCTACTGTTCTCCACTGTACTCTACCTCTACTGTGCACCACTGTACTCCACTGTACTCTATCTCTACTGTGATCCACTGTACTCTACCTCTGCTGTGCTCCACTGTACTCTATCTCTACTCTACTCCACTGTACTCTCTCTATTTTACTCCACTGTACTCTACCTCTACTGTACTCTACTGTACTCCACCTCTACTGTGCTCCACTGTACTCCACTGTACTCTTCCTCTACTGTACTCCACTGTACTCTATCTCTACTGTGCTCCACTGTACTCTACCTCTACTGTGCTCTACTGTACTCTTCTCTACTGTGCTCCACTGTACTCTATTTCTACTGTACCCCACTGTACTCTACATCTACTGTGCTCCACTGTACTCTACCTCTACTGTGCTCCACTGTACACTACCTCTACTGTACTCCACTGTACTCTACCTCTACTGTGCTCCACTGTACTCTACCTCTACTGTGCTCCACTGTACTCTACCTCTACTCTGCTCCACTGTACTTTATCTCTACTGTACTCCACTGTACTCTACCTCCACAGTGCTCCACTGTGCTCTACCTCTACTGTACTCCACTGTACTCTACCTCTACTCTGCTCTACTGTGCTCTACCTCTACTGTACTCCACTGTACTCTATCTCTACTGTACTCCACTGTAATCTATCTCTACTGTGCTCCACTGTACTATTCCTCTACTGTGCTCCACTGTACTCCACTGTAATCTATCTCTACTGTGATCCACTGTACTCTACCTCTGCTGAGCTCCACTGTACTCTATCTCTACTCTACTCCACTGTACTCTACCTCTACTGTTCTCCACTGTACTCTACCTCTACTGTACTCCACTCTACTCTACCTCTACTGTGCTCCACTGTACTCTACCTCTAATGTACTCCACTGTACTCTACCCCTACTGTACTCTTCTCTACTCCACCTCTAATGTGCTCCACTCTACTCTACCTCTACTGTACTCCACTGTACTCTACCTCTACTGTACTCCACTGTACTCTACCTCTACTATACTCCAATGCACTTATCTCTACAGTGTTCTACTGTACTCTACCTCTACTGTACTCCACTGTACTCTACCTCTACTCTGCTCTACTGTACTCTATCTCTACTGTGCTCCACTGTACTCTACCTCTACTGTGCTCCACTGTACTCTATCTCTACTGTACTCCACTGTACTCTACCTCTACTCCGCTCTACTCTACTCAATCTCTACTGTACTCCACTGTACGCTATCTCTACTGTACTCCACTGTAGTCTACCTCAACTATACTCCCCTGTACTCTACCTCTACTGTGCTCCACTGTACTCTACATCTACTGTGCTCCACTGTACTCTACCTCTACTCTACTGCACTGTACTCTACCTCTACTATACTCCACTGTACTCTACCTCTACAGTGCTCCACTGTACTCTACCTCTACTGTACTCCAATGTACTCTACCTCTACTGTGCTCCACTGTACTCTACCTCTACTGTGCTCCACTGTACAATACCTCTATTGTATTCCACTGTACTCTACCTCTACTGTGCTCCACTCTACTCTAACTCTACTGTGCTCCACTGTACTCTATCTCTACTCTAATCCACTGTACTCTATGTCTACTCTACTCCACTCTACTCTATCTCTACTGTACTCCACTGTACTCTACCTCTACTCTACTCTACTGTACTCCACCTCTACTGTGCTCCACTGTACTCCACTGTACTCTAGCTCTACTGTGCTCCAATGTACTCTACCTCTACTGTGCTCTACTGTACTCTATCTCTACTGTGCTCCACTGTACTCTACCTCTACTGTACTCCACTGTACTCCACCTCTACAGTGCTCCACTGTACTCTAACTCTACTGTACTCCAATGTACTCTACCTCTACTCTGCTCTACTGTACTCTATCTCTACTGTGCTCTACTGTACTCTACCTCTATTATACTCCACTGTACTCTACCTCTACTGTGCTCCACTGTACTCTACCTCTACTGTGCTCCACTGTACACTACCTCTACTGTAGTCCACTGTACTCTACCTCTACTGTGCTCCACTCTACTCTACCTCTACTGTGCTCAGCTGTACTCTACCTCTACTGTACTCCACTGTACTCTATCTCTTCTGTACTACACTCTACTCTTCCTCTACTGTGCTCCACTGTACTCTACCTCTACTGTGCTCTACTGTACTCTATCTCTACTGTGCTCTACTGTACTCTACCTCTACTATACTCCACTGTACTCTACCTCTACTGTACTCCACTGTACTCTACCTCTACTGTGCTCCACTGTACACTACCTCTACTGTACTCCACTGTACTCTACCTCTACTGTGCTCCACTCTACTCTACCTCTACTGTGCTCCACTGTACTCTACCTCTACTGTGCTCTACTGTACTCTATCTCTACTGTGCTCCACTGTACTCTACCCCTACTGTACTCTACTCTACTCCACCTCTAATGTGCTCCACTCTACTCTACCTCTACTGTACTCCACTGTACTCTACCTCTACTCTGCTCTACTGTACTCTATCTCTACTGTGCTCCACTGTATTCTACCTCTACTGTACTCTACTGTAGTCTACCTCAACTATACTCCACTGTACTCTACCTCTACTGTGCTCCACTGTACTCTACCTCTACTGTGCTCTATTGTACTCTATCTCTACTGTGCTCCACTGTACTCTACCTCTACTGTACTCCACTGTAGTCTACCTAAACTATACTCCACTCTACTCTACCTCCACTGTGCTCCACTGTACTCTACCTCAACTATACTCCACTGTACTCTATCTCTACTCTAATCCACTGTACTCTATCTCTACTCTACTCCACTCTACTCTATCTCTACTGTACTCCACTGTACTCTACCTCTACTCTACTCTACTGTACTCCACCTCTACTATGCTCCACTGTACTCCACTGTACTCCAGCTCTACTTTGCTCCACTGTACTCTACATCTACTGTGCTCCACTGTACTCTACCTCTACTGTACTCCACTGTACTCTACCTCTACTGTACTCCACTGTACTCTACCTCTACTGTACTCCACTGTATTCTACCTCTACTGTGCTCTACTATACTCTATCTCTACTGTACTCCACTGTACTCTACCTCTACTCTAATCCACTGTACTCTATCTCTACTCCACTCTACTCTATCTCTACTGTACTCCACTGTACTCTACCTCTACTCTACTGTACTCCACCTCTACTGTGCTCCACTGTACTCCACTGTACTCCAGCTCTACTGTGCTCCACTGTCCTCTACATCTACTGTGCTCCATTGTACTCTACCTCTACTGTACTCCACTATACTCCACCTCTACAGTGTTCTATTGTACACTACCTCTACTGTACTCCACTGTACTCTACCTCTACTGTGCTCCACTCTACTCTACCTCTACTGTGGTCCACTGTACTCTACCTCTACTGTGCTCTACTGTACTCTACCTCTATTATACTCCACTGTACTCTACCTCTACTGTACTCTATTCTACTCCAACTCTAATGTGCTCCACTCTACTCTACCTCTACTGTACTCCACTCTACTCTGCCTCTACTCTGCTCTACTGTACTCTATCTCTACTGTAATCCACTGTACTCTACCTCTACTGTACTCCACTGTAGTCTACCTAAACTATACTCCACTCTACTCTACCTCCACTGTGCTCCACTGTACTCTACCTCTACTCTACTCTACTCTACTCCACCTCTACTGTGCTCCACTGTACTCCACTGTACTCCAGCACTACTGTGCTCCACTGTACTCTACCTCTACTGTACTCCACTGTACTCTACATCTACTGTGCTCCACTGTACTCTACCTCTACTGTACTCCACTGTACTCTACCTCTACTGTACTCCACTGTACTCTACCTCTACTGTACTCCACTGTATTCTACCTCTACTGTGCTCTACTGTACTCTATCTCTACTGTACTCCACTGTACTCTACCTCTACTGTACTGTACTGTACTGTTCTCTAAGTCTACTGTACTCTACTGTACTCCACCTCTACTGTGCTCCACTGTACTCCACTGTACTCTACCTCTACTGTGCTCCACTGTACTCTACCTCTACTGTACTCCACTGTACACTACCTCTACTGTACTCCACTGTACTCTACCTCTACTGTACTCCACTGTACTCTATCTCTACTGTTCTCCACTGTACTCTACCTCTACTGTGCACCACTGTACTCCACTGTACTCTACCTCTACTGTGCTCTACTGTACTCTATCTCTACTATGCTCACCTGTACTCAACCTCTACTGTACTCCACTGTACTCCACCTCTACAGTGCTCCACTGTACTCTACCTCTACTGTACTCCACTGTACTCTACCTCTACTCTGCTCTGTTGTACCCTATCTCTACTGTGCTCCACTGTACTCTACCTCTACTGTACTCCACTGTACTCCACCTCTACAGTGTTCTACTGTACTCTACCTCTACTGTACTCCACTGTACTCTACCTCTACTCTGCTCTACTGTACTCTATATCTACTGTGCTCCACTGTACTCTACCTCTACTGTACTCCACTGTAGTATACCTCAACTATACTCCACTGTACTCTACCTCTACTGTGCTCCACTGTACTCTACCGCAACTATACTCCACTGTACTCTATCTCTACTCTAATCTACTGTACTCCATCTCTACTGTGCTTCACTGTACTCCACTGTACTCTAGCTCTACTGTGCTCCACTGTACTCTACCTCTACTGTGCTCTACTGTACTCTATCTCTACTGTGCTCCACTGTACTTTACCTCTACTGTACTCCACTGTACTCCACCTCTACAGTGCTCCACTGTACTCTACCTCTACTGTACTCCAATGTACTCTACCTCTACTCTGCTCTACTGTACTCTATCTCTACTGTGCTCTACTGTACTCTACCTCTATTATACTCCACTGTACTCTACCTCTACTGTGCTCCACTGTACTCTACCTCTACTGTGCTCCACTGTACACTACCTCTACTGTGCTCTACTGTACTCTATCTCTACTGTGCTCCACTGTACTTTACCTCTACTGTACTCCACTGTACTCCACCTCTACAGTGCTCCACTGTACTCTACCTCTACTGTACTCCAATGTACTCTACCTCTACTCTGCTCTACTGTACTCTATCTCTACTGTGCTCTACTGTACTCTACCTCTATTATGCTCCACTGTACTCTACCTCTACTGTGCTCCACTCTACTCTACCTCTACTGTGCTCAGCTGTATTCTACCTCTACTGTACTCCACTGTACTCTATCTCTTCTGTACTACACTGTACTCTTCCTCTACTGTGCTCCACTGTACTCTACCTCTACTGTGCTCTACTGTACTCTTCTCTACTGTGCTCCACTGTACTCTATTTCTACTGTACCCCACTGTACTCTACCTCTACTGTGCTCCACTGTACTCTACCTCTACTGTGCTCTACTGTACTCTTCTCTACTGTGCTCCACTGTACTCTATTTCTACTGTACCCCACTCTACTCTACCTCTACTGTGCTCAGCTGTACTCTACCTCTACTGTACTCCACTGTACTCTATCTCTTCTGTACTACACTGTACTCTTCCTCTACTGTGCTCCACTGTACCCTACCTCTACTGTACTCCACTGTACTCTACCTCTACTGTGCTCCACTGTAATCTACCTCTACTGTACTCCACTGTACTCTACCTCTACTATACTCCACTGTACTCTACCTCTACTGTGCTCTACTGTACTCTATCTCTACTATGCTCACCTGTACTCTACCTCTACTGTACTCCACTGTACTCCACCTCTACAGTGCTCCACTGTACTCTACCTCTACTGTACTCCACTGTACTCTACCTCTACTCTGCTCTATTGTACCCTATCTCTACTGTGCTCCACTGTACTCTACCTCTACTGTACCCCACTGTACTCCACCTCTACAGTGTTCTATTGTACTCTACCTCTACTGTACTCCACTGTTCTCTACCTCTACTCTGCTCTACTTTACTCTATCTCTACTGTGCTCCACTGTACTCTACCTCTTCTGTACTCCACTGTAGTCTACCTCAACTATACTCCACTGTACTCTACCTCTACTGTGCTCCACTGTACTCTACCGCAACTATACTCCACTGTACTCTATCTCTACTCTAATCCACTGTACTCTATCTCTACTCTACTCCACTCTACTCTATATCTACTGTACTCCACTGTACTCTACCTCTACTCTACTCTACTGTACTCCACCTCTACTGTGCTCCACTGTACTCCACTGTACTCTAGCTCTACTGTGCTCCACTGTACTCTACCTCTACTGTGCTCTACTGTACTCTATCTCTACTGTGCTCCACCGTACTTTACCTCTACTGTACTCCACTGTACTCCACCTCTACAGTTCTCCACTGTACTCTACCTCTACTGTACTCCAATGTACTCTACCTCTACTCTGCTCTACTGTACTCTATCTCTACTGTGCTCTTCTGTACTCTACCTCTATTATACTCCACTGTACTCTACCTCTACTGTGCTCCACTCTACTCTACCTCTACTGTGCTCCACTGTACACTACCTCTACTGTAGTCCACTGTACTCTACCTCTACTGTGCTCCACTGTACTCTACCTCTACTGTGCTCTACTGTACTCTACCTCTACTATACTCCACTGTACTCTACCTCTAATGTGCTCCACTGTACTCTACCTCTACTGTGCTCCACTGTACACTACCTCTACTGTACTCCACTGTACTCTACCTCTACTGTGCTCTACTGTACTCTACCTCTACTATACTCCACTGTACTCTACCTCTAATGTGCTCCACTGTACTCTACCTCTACTGTGCTCCACTGTACACTACCTCTACTGTACTCCACTGTACTCTACCTCTACTGTGCTCCACTCTACTCTACCTCTACTGTGCTCCACTGTACTCTACCTCTACTGTGCTCTACTGTACTCTATCTCTACTGTGCTCCACTGTACTCTACCTCTACTGTACTCTACTCTACTCCACCTCTAATGTGCTCCACTCTACTCTACCTCTACTGTACTCCACTGTACTCTACCTCTACTCTGCTCTACTGTACTCTATCTCTACTGTGCTCCACTGTACTCTACCTCTACTGTACTCTACTGTAGTCTACCTCAACTATACTCCACTGTACTCTACCTCTACTGTGCTCCACTGTACTCTACCTCTACTGTGCTCTACTGTACTCTATCTCTACTGTGCTCCACTGTACTCTACCTCTACTGTACTCCACTGTACTCCACCTCTACTGTACTCCACTGTACTCTACCTCTACTCTGCTCTACTGTACTCTATCTCTACTGTGCTCCACTGTACTCTACCTCTACTGTACTCCACTGTAGTCTACCTAAACTATACTCCACTCTACTCTACCTCCACTGTGCTCCACTGTACTCTACCTCAACTATACTCCACTGTACTCTATCTCTACTCTAATCCACTGTACTCTATCTCTACTCTACTCCAGTCTACTCTATCTCTACTGTACTCCACTGTACTCTACCTCTACTCTACTCTACTCTACTCCACCTCTACTGTGCTCCACTGTACTCCACTGTACTCCAGCTCTACTGTGCTCCACTGTACTCTACCTCTACTGTACTCCACTGTACTCTACATCTACTGTGCTCCACTGTACTCTACCTCTACTGTACTCCACTGTACTCTACCTCTACTGTACTCCACTGTACTCTACCTCTACTGTACTCCACTGTATTCTACCTCTACTGTGCTCTACTGTACTCTATCTCGAACTGTACTCCACTGTACTCTACCTCTACTGTACAGTACTGTTCTCTAAGTCTACTGTACTCTACTGTACTCCACCTCTACTGTGCTCCACTGTACTCCACTATACTCTACCTCTACTGTGCTCCATTGTACTCTACCTCTACTGTACTCCTCTGTACTCTATCTCTACTGTGCTCCACTGTACTCTACCTCTATTGTACTCCACTGTACTCTATCTCTACTGTTCTCCAATGTACTCTACCTCTACTGTTCACCACTGTACTCCACTGTACTCTATCTCTACTGTGATCCACTGTACTCTACCTCTGCTGTGCTCCACTGTACTCTATCTCTACTCTACTCCACTGTACTCTATCTCTATTTTACTCCACTGTACTCTACCTCTACTGTGCTCTACTGTACTCTATCTCTACTGTGCTCCACTGTACTCTACCTCTACTGTACTCTACTCTACTCCAACTCTAATGTGCTCCACTCTACTCTACCTCTACTGTACTCCACTCTACTCTACCTCTACTCTGCTCTACTGTACTCTATCTCTACTGTGCTCCACTGTACTCTACCTCTACTGTACTCTACTGTAGTCTACCTCAACTATACTCCACTGTACTCTACCTCTACTTTGCTCCACTGTACTCTACCTCTACTGTGCTCTACTGTACTCTATCTCTACTGTGCTCCACTGTACTCTACCTCTACTGTACTCCACTGTACTCCACCTCTACAGTGCTCCACTGTACTCAACCTCTACTCTACTCCACTGTACTCTACCTCTACTCTGCTCTACTGTACTCTATCTCTACTGTGCTCCACTGTACTCTACCTCTACTGTACTCCACTGTAGTCTACCTAAACTATACTCCACTCTACTCTACCTCCACTGTGCTCCACTGTACTCTACCTCTACTCTACTCTACTCTACTCTACTCCACCTCTACTGTGCTCCACTGTACTCCACTGTACTCCAGCTCTACTGTGCTCCACTGTACTCTACCTCTACTGTACTCCACTGTACTCTACATCTACTGTGCTCCACTGTACTCTACCTCTACTGTACTCCACTGTACTCTACCTCTACTGTACTCCACTGTACTCTACCTCTACTGTACTCCACTGTATTCTACCTCTACTGTGCTCTACTGTACTCTATCTCTACTGTACTCCACTGTACACTACCTCTACTGTACTGTACTGTTCTCTAAGTCTACTGTACTCTACTGTACTCCACCTCTACTGTGCTCCACTGTACTCCACTGTACTCTACCTCTACTGTGCTCCACTGTACTCTACCTCTACTGTACTCCACTGTACACTACCTCTACTGTACTCCACTGTACTCTACCTCTACTGTACTCCACTGTACTCTATCTCTACTGTTCTCCACTGTACTCTACCTCTACTGTGCACCACTGTACTCCACTGTACTCTACCTCTACTGTGCTCTACTCTACTCTATCTCTACTATGGTCACCTGTACTCTACCTCTACTGTACTCCACTGTACTCCACCTCTACAGTGCTCCACTGTACTCTACCTCTACTGTACTCCACTGTACTCTACCTCTACTCTGCTCTATTGTACCCTATCTCTACTGTGCTCCACTGTACTCTACCTCTACTGTACTCCACTGTACTCCACCTCTACAGTGTTCTACTGTACTCTACCTCTACTGTACTCCACTGTACTCTACCTCTACTCTGCTCTACTGTACTCTATCTCTACTGTGCTCCACTGTACTCTACCTCTACTGTACTCCACTGTAGTATACCTCAACTATACTCCACTGTACTCTACCTCTACTGTGCTCCACTGTATTCTACCGCAACTATACTCCACTGTACTCTATCTCTACTCTAATCTACTGTACTCCACCTCTACTGTGCTTCACTGTACTCCACTGTACTCTAGCTCTACTGTGCTCCACTGTACTCTACCTCTACTGTGCTCTACTATACTCTATCTCTACTGTGCTCCACTGTACTTTACCTCTACTGTACTCCACTGTACTCCACCTCTACAGTGCTCCACTGTACTCTACCTCTACTGTACTCCAATGTACTCTACCTCTACTCTACTCTACTGTACTCTATCTCTACTGTGCTCTACTGTACTCTACCTCTATTATACTCCACTGTACTCTACCTCTACTGTGCTCCACTGTACTCTACCTCTACTGTGCTCCACTGTACACTACCTCTACTGTGCTCTACTGTACTCTATCTCTACTGTGCTCCACTGTACTTTACCTCTACTGTACTCCACTGTACTCCACCTCTACAGTGCTCCACTGTATTCTACCTCTACTGTACTCCAATGTACTCTACCTCTACTCTGCTCTACTGTACTCTATCTCTACTGTGCTCTACTGTACTCTACCTCTATTATACTCCACTGTACTCTACCTCTACTGTGCTCCACTCTACTCTACCTCTACTGTGCTCAGCTGTATTCTACCTCTACTGTACTCCACTGTACTCTATCTCTTCTGTACTACACTGTACTCTTCCTCTACTGTGCTCCACTGTACTCTACCTCTACTGTGCTCTACTGTACTCTTCTCTACTGTGCTCCACTGTACTCTATTTCTACTGTACCCCACTGTACTCTACCTCTACTGTGCTCCACTGTACTCTACCTCTACTGTGCTCTACTGTACTCTTCTCTACTGTGCTCCACTGTACTCTATTTCTACTGTACCCCACTCTACTCTACCTCTACTGTGCTCAGCTGTACTCTACCTCTACTGTACTCCACTGTACTCTATCTCTTCTGTACTACACTGTACTCTTCCTCTACTGTGCTCCACTGTACACTACCTCTACTGTACTCCACTGTACTCTACCTCTACTGTGCTCCACTGTAATCTACCTCTACTGTACTCCACTGTACTCTACCTCTACTATACTCCACTGTACTCTACCTCTACTGTGCTCTACTGTACTCTATCTCTACTATGCTCACCTGTACTCTACCTCTACTGTACTCCACTGTACTCCACCTCTACAGTGCTCCACTGTACTCTACCTCTACTGTACTCCACTGTACTCTACCTCTACTCTGCTCTATTGTACCCTATCTCTACTGTGCTCCACTGTACTCTACCTCTACTGTACTCCACTGTACTCCACCTCTACAGTGTTCTATTGTACTCTACCTCTACTGTACTCCACTGTACTCTACCTCTACTCTGCTCTACTGTACTCTATCTCTACTGTGCTCCACTGTACTCTACCTCTTCTGTACTCCACTGTAGTCTACCTCAACTATACTCCACTGTACTCTACCTCTACTGTGCTCCACTGTACTCTACCGCAACTATACTCCACTTTACTCTATCTCTACTCTAATCCACTGTACTCTATCTCTACTCTACTCCACTCTACTCTATCTCTACTGTACTCCACTGTACTCTACCTCTACTCTACTCTACTGTACTCCACCTCTACTGTGCTCCACTGTACTCCACTGTACTCTAGCTCTACTGTGCTCCACTGTACTCTACCTCTACTGTGCTCTACTGTACTCTATCTCTACTGTGCTCCACTGTACTTTACCTCTACTGTACTCCACTGTACTCCACCTCTACAGTGCTCCACTGTACTCTACCTCTACTGTACTCCAATGTACTCTACCTCTACTCTGCTCTACTGTACTCTATCTCTACTGTGCTCTTCTGTACTCTACCTCTATTATACTCCACTGTACTCTACCTCTACTGTGCTCCACTCTACTCTACCTCTACTGTGCTCCACTGTACACTACCTCTACTGTAGTCCACTGTACTCTACCTCTACTGTGCTCCACTCTACTCTACCTCTACTGTGCTCAGCTGTACTCTACCTCTAATGTACTCCACTGTACTCTATCTCTTCTGTACTACACTGTACTCTTCCTCTACTGTGCTCCACTGTACTCTACCTCTACTGTGCTCTACTGTACTCTATCTCTACTGTGCTCTACTGTACTCTACCTCTACTATACTCCACTGTACTCTACCTCTACTGTGCTCCACTGTACTCTACCTCTACTGTGCTCCACTGTACACTACCTCTACTGTACTCCACTGTACTCTACCTCTACTGTGCTCCATTGTACTCTACCTCTACTGTACTCCACTGTACTCTATCTCTACTGTGCTCCACTGTACTCTACCTCTATTGTACTCCACTGTACTCTATCTCTACTGTTCTCCACTGTACTCTACCTCTACTGTTCACCACTGTACTCCACTGTACTTTATCTCTACTGTGATCCACTGTACTCTACCTCTGCTGTGCTCCACTGTACTCTATCTCTACTCTACTCCACTGTACTCTATCTCTATTTTACTCCACTGTACTCTACCTCTACTCTGCTCTACTGTACTCTATCTCTACTGTGCTCCACTCTACTCTACCTCTACTGTGCTCAGCTCTACTCTACCTCTACTGTACTCCACTGTACTCTATCTCTTCTGTACTACACTGTACTCTTCCTCTACTGTGCTCCACTGTACACTACCTCTACTGTACTCCACTGTACTCTACCTCTACTGTGCTCCACTGTAATCTACCTCTACTGTACTCCACTGTACTCTACCTCTACTATACTCCACTGTACTCTACCTCTACTGTGCTCTACTGTACTCTATCTCTACTATGCTCACCTGTACTCTACCTCTACTGTACTCCACTGTACTCCACCTCTACAGTGCTCCACTGTACTCTACCTCTACTTAACTCCACTGTACTCTACCTCTTCTCTGCTCTATTTTACCCTATCTCTACTGTGCTCCACTGTACTCTACCTCTACTGTACTCCACTGTACTCCACCTCTACAGTGTTCTACTGTACTCTACATCTACTGTACTCCACTGTACTCTACCTCTACTCTGCTCTACTGTACTCTATCTCTACTGTGCTCCACTGTACTCTACCTCTACTGTACTCCACTGTACTCCAACTCTACAGTGCTCCAATGTACTCTACCTCTACTGTACTAAACTGTACTCTTTCTCTACTGTGCTCCACTGTACTCTACCTCTACTGTGCTCTACTGTACTCTATCTCTACTGTGCTCCACTGTACTCTACCTCTACTGTACTCCACTGTACTCCACCTCTACAGTGCTCCACTGTACTCTACCTCTACTGTACTCCACTGTACTCTACCTCTACTCTGCTCTACTGTACTCTATCTCTACTGTGCTCCACTGTACTCTACCTCTACTGTACTCCACTGTAGTCTACCTAAACTATACTCCACTCTACTCTACCTCCACTGTGCTCCACTGTACTCTACCACAACTATACTCCACTGTACTCTATCTCTACTCTAATCCACTGTACTCTATCTCTACTCTACTCCACTCTACTCTATCTCTACTGTACTCCACTGTACTCTACCTCTACTCTACTCTACTGTACTCCACCTCTACTGTGCTCCACTGTACTCCACTGTACTCCAGCTCTACTGTGCTCCACTGTACTCTACCTCTACTGTACTCCACTGTACTCTACACCTACTGTGCTCCACTGTACTCTACCTCTACTGTACTCCACTGTACTCTACCTCTACTGTACTCCACTGTACTCTACCTGTACTGTACTACACTGTATTCTACCTCTACTGTGCTCTACTGTACTCTATCTCTATTGTACTCCACTGTAATCTACCTCTACTGTACTGTACTGTTCTCTAAGTCTACTGTACTCTACTGTACTCCACCTCTACTGTGCTCCACTGTACTCCACTGTACTCTACCTCTACTGTGCTCCACTGTACTCTACCTCTACTGTGCTCTACTGTACTCTATCTCTACTGTGCTCCACTGTACTCTACCTCTACTGTACTCTACTCTACTCCACCTCTAATGTGCTCCACTCTACTCTACCTCTAGTGTACTCCACTGTACTCTACCTCTACTCTGCTCTACTGTACTCTATCTCTACTGTGCTCCACTGTACTCTACCTCTACTGTACTCTACTGTAGTCTACCTCAACTATACTCCACTGTACTCTACCTCTACTGTGCTCCACTGTACTCTACCTCTACTGTGCTCTACTGTACTCTATCTCTACTGTGCTCCACTGTACTCTACCTCTACTGTACTCCACTGTACTCCACCTCTACTGTACTCCACTGTACTCTACCTCTACTCTGCTCTAGTGTACTCTATCTCTACTGTGCTCCACTGTACTCTACCTCTACTGTACTCCACTGTAGTCTACCTAAACTATACTCCACTCTACTCTACCTCCACTGTGCTCCACTGTACTCTACCTCAACTATACTCCACTGTACTCTATCTCTACTCTAATCCACTGTACTCTATCTCTACTCTACTCCAGTCTACTCTATCTCTACTGTACTCCACTGTACTCTACCTCTACTCTACTCTACTCTACTCCACCTCTACTGTGCTCCACTGTACTCCACTGTACTCCAGCTCTACTGTGCTCCACTGTACTCTACCTCTACTGTACTCCACTGTACTCTACATCTACTGTGCTCCACTGTACTCTACCTCTACTGTACTCCACTGTACTCTACCTCTACTGTACTCCACTGTACTCTACCTCTACTGTACTCCACTGTATTCTACCTCTACTGTGCTCTACTGTACTCTATCTCGAACTGTACTCCACTGTACTCTACCTCTACTGTACTGTACTGTTCTCTAAGTCTACTGTACTCTACTGTACTCCACCTCTACTGTGCTCCACTGTACTCCACTATACTCTACCTCTACTGTGCTCCATTGTACTCTACCTCTACTGTACTCCACTGTACTCTATCTCTACTGTGCTCCACTGTACTCTACCTCTATTGTACTCCACTGTACTCTATCTCTACTGTTCTCCAATGTACTCTACCTCTACTGTTCACCACTGTACTCCACTGTACTCTATCTCTACTGTGATCCACTGTACTCTACCTCTGCTGTGCTCCACTGTACTCTATCTCTACTCTACTCCACTGTACTCTATCTCTATTTTACTCCACTGTACTCTACCTCTACTGTGCTCTACTGTACTCTATCTCTACTGTGCTCCACTGTACTCTACCTCTACTGTACTCTACTCTACTCCAACTCTAATGTGCTCCACTGTACTCTACCTCTACTGTACTCCAATGTACTCTACCTCTACTCTGCTCTACTGTACTCTATCTCTACTGTGCTCTACTGTACTCTACCTCTATTATACTCCACTGTACTCTACCTCTACTGTGCTCCACTGTACACTACCTCTACTGTAGTCCAATGTACTCTACCTCTACTGTGCTCCACTCTACTCTACCTCTACTGTGCTCAGCTGTACTCTACCTCTACTGTACTCCACTGTACTCTATCTCTTCTGTACTACACTGTACTCTTCCTCTACTGTGCTCCGCTGTACTCTACCTCTACTGTGCTCTACTGTACTCTATCTCTACTGTGCTCTACTGTACACTACCTCTACTATACTCCACTGTACTCTACCTCTACTGTGCTCCACTGTAATCTACCTCTACTGTGCTCCACTGTACACTACCTCTACTGTACTCCACTGTACTCTACCTCTACTGTGCTCCACTCTACTCTACCTCTACTGTGCTCCACTGTACTCTACCTCTACTGTGCTCTACTGTACTCTATCTCTACTGTGCTCCACTGTACTCTACCTCTACTGTGCTCCACTGTACTCTATCTCTACTGTACTCCACTGTACTCTACCTCTAAAGTGCTCCACTGTGCTCTACCTCTACTGTACTCCACTGTACTCTACCTCTACTCTAATCTACTGTGCTCTACCTCTAGTGTACTCCACTGTACTCTACCTCTACTCTGCTCTACTGTACTCTATCTCTACTGTGCTCCACTGTACTCTACCTCTACTGTACTCCACTGAAGTCTACCTCTACTGTGCTCCACTGTACTCTACCTCTACTGTGCTCTACTGTACTCTATCTCTACTGTGCTCCACTGTACTCTACCTCTACTGTACTCTACTCTACTCCACCTCTAATGTGCTCCACTCTACTCTACCTCTACTGTACTCCACTGTACTCTACCTCTACTCTGCTCTACTGTACTCTATCTCTACTGTGCTCCACTGTACTCTACCTCTACTGTACTCTACTGTAGTCTACCTCAACTATACTCCACTGTACTCTACCTCTACTGTGCTCCACTGTACTCTACCTCTACTGTGCTCTACTGTACTCTATCTCTACTGTGCTCCACTGTACTCTACCTCTACTGTACTCCACTGTAGTCTACCTAAACTATACTCCACTCTACTCTACCTCCACTGTGCTCCACTGTACTCTACCTCAACTATACTCCACTGTACTCTATCTCTACTCTAATCCACTGTACTCTATCTCTACTCTACTCCACTGTGCTCTATCTCTACTGTACTCCACTGTACTCTACCTCTACTCTGCTCTACTGTACTCTATCTCTACTGTGCTCCACTGTACTCTACCTCTACTGTACTCCACTGAAGTCTACCTCAACTATACTCCACTGTACTCTACCTCTACTGTGCTCCACTGTACTCTACCTCTACTGTACTCCACTGTACTCTATCTCTACTGTACTCCACTGTAATCTATCTCTACTGTGCTCCACTGTACTATACCTCTACTGTGCTCCACTGTACTCCACTGTACTCTATCTCTACTGTGATCCACTGTACTCTACCTCTGCTGTGCTCCACTGTACTCTATCACTAATCTACTCCACTGTACTCTACCTCTACTGTACTCCACTGTACTCTACCTCTACTGTACTCCACTCTACGCTACCTCTACTGTACTCCACTGTCCTCTACCTCTACTGTACTCCACTGTATTCTACCTCTACTGTACTCCACTGTACTCTATCTCTTCTGTACTACACTGTACTCTTCCTCTACTGTGCTCCGCTGTACTCTACCTCTACTGTGCTCTACTGTACTCTATCTCTACTGTGCTCTACTGTACACTACCTCTACTATACTCCACTGTACTCTACCTCTACTGTGCTCCACTGTAATCTACCTCTACTGTGCTCCACTGTACACTACCTCTACTGTACTCCACTGTACTCTACCTCTACTGTGCTCCACTCTACTCTACCTCTACTGTGCTCCACTGTACTCTACCTCTACTGTGCTCTACTGTACTCTATCTCTACTGTGCTCCACTGTACTCTACCTCTACTGTGCTCCACTGTACTCTATCTCTACTGTACTCCACTGTACTCTACCTCTACAGTGCTCCACTGTGCTCTACCTCTACTGTACTCCACTGTACTCTACCTCTACTCTAATCTACTGTGCTCTACCTCTACTGTACTCCACTGTACTCTACCTCTACTCTGCTCTACTGTACTCTATCTCTACTGTGCTCCACTGTACTCTACCTCTACTGTACTCCACTGAAGTCTACCTCTACTGTGCTCCACTGTACTCTACCTCTACTGTGCTCTACTGTACTCTATCTCTACTGTGCTCCACTGTACTCTACCTCTACTGTACTCTACTCTACTCCACCTCTAATGTGCTCCACTCTACTCTACCTCTACTGTACTCCACTGTACTCTACCTCTACTCTGCTCTACTGTACTCTATCTCTACTGTGCTCCACTGTACTCTACCTCTACTGTACTCTACTGTAGTCTACCTCAACTATACTCCACTGTACTCTACCTCTACTGTGCTCCACTGTACTCTACCTCTACTGTGCTCTACTGTACTCTATCTCTACTGTGCTCCACTGTACTCTACCTCTACTGTACTCCACTGTAGTCTACCTAAACTATACTCCACTCTACTCTACCTCCACTGTGCTCCACTGTACTCTACCTCAACTATACTCCACTGTACTCTATCTCTACTCTAATCCACTGTACTCTATCTGTACTCTACTCCACTGTGCTCTATCTCTACTGTACTCCACTGTACTCTACCTCTACTCTGCTCTACTGTACTCTACCTCTACTGTGCTCCACTGTACTCTACCTCTACTGTACTCCACTGTACTCTATCTCTACTGTACTCCACTGTAATCTATCTCTACTGTGCTCCACTGTACTATACCTCTACTGTGCTCCACTGTACTCCACTGTACTCTATCTCTACTGTGATCCACTGTACTCTACCTCTGCTGTGCTCCACTGTACTCTATCACTAATCTACTCCACTGTACTCTACCTCTACTGTACTCCACTGTACTCTACCTCTACTGTACTCCACTCTACGCTACCTCTACTGTACTCCACTGTACTCTACCTCTACTGTACTCCACTGTATTCTACCTCTACTGTACTCCACTGTACTCTACCTCTACTGTACTCCACTGTATTTTACCTCTACTGTGCTCTACTGTACTCTACCTCTACTGTGCTCTACTGTACTCTACTCTATTGTGCTCCACTGTACTCTATTTCTACTGTACCCCACTGTACTCTACCTCTACTGTGCTCCACTGTACTCTACCTCTACTGTGCTCCACTGTACTCTACCTCTACTCTAATCTACTGTTCTCTACCTCTACTGTACTCCACTGTACTCTACCTCTACTCTGCTCTACTGTACTCTAGCTCTACTGTGCTCCACTGTACTCTACCTCTACTGCACTCCACTGTATTCTACCTCAACTATACTCCACTGTACTCTACCTCTACTGTGCTCCACTGTAATCTACCTCTACTGTACTCCAATGTACTCTACCTCTACTATACTCCACTGTACTCTACCTCTACTGTGCTCTACTGTACTCTATCTCTACTATGCTCACCTGTACTCTACCTCTACTGTACTCCACTGTACTCCACCTCTACAGTGCTCCACTGTACTCTACTTCTACTCTGCTCTACTGTACTCTACCTCTACTGTGCTCTACTATACTCTACTCTATTGTGCTCCACTGTACTCTATTTCTACTGTACCCCACTGTACTCTACCTCTACTGTGCTCCACTGTACTCTACCTCTACTGTACTCCACTTTACTCTACCTCTACTCTAATCTACTGTTCTCTACCTCTACTGTACTCCACTGTACTCTACCTCTACTCTGCTCTACTGTACTCTAGCTCTACTGTGCTCCACTGTACTCTACCTCTACTGCACTCCACTGTAGTCTACCTCAACTATACTCCACTGTACTCTACCTCTACTGTGCTCCACTGTAATCTACCTCTACTGTACTCCACTGTATTCTACCTCTACTATACTCCACTGTACTCTACCTCTACTGTGCTCCACTGTACTCTACCTCTACTGTACTCCACTGTAGTCTACCTAAACTATACTCCACTGTACTCTACCTCCACTGTGCTCCACTGTACTCTACCTCAACTATACTCCACTGTACTCTATCTCTACTCTAATCTACTGTACTCTATCTCTACTCTACTCCACTCTACTCTATCTCTACTGTACTCCACTGTACTCTAACTCTACTCTACTCTACTGTACTCCACCTCTTCTGTGCTCCACTGTACTCCACTGTACTCCAGCTCTACTGTGCTCCACTGTACTCTACCTCTACTGTACTCCACTGTACTCTACATCTACTGTGTTCCACTGTACTCTGCCTCTACTGTACTCCACTCTACTCTACCTCTACTATACTCCACTGTACTCTACCTCTACTGTGCTCCACTGTACTCTACCTCTACTGTGCTCCACTGTACACTACCTCTACTGTACTCCACTGTACTCTACCTCTACTGTGCTCCACTCTACTCTACCTCTACTGTGCTCCACTGTACTCTACCTCTACTGTGCTCTACTGTACTCTATCTCTACTGTGCTCCACTGTACTCTACCTCTACTGTACTCTACTCTACTCCACCTCTAATGTGCTCCACTCTACTCTACCTCTACTGTACTCCACTGTACTCTACCTCTACTCTGCTCTACTGTACTCTATCTCTACTGTGCTCCACTGTACTCTACCTCTACTGTACTCTACTGTAGTCTACCTCAACTATACTCCACTGTACTCTACCTCTACTGTGCTCCACTGTACTCTACCTCTACTGTGCTCTACTGTACTCTATCTCTACTGTGCTCCACTGTACTCTACCTCTACTGTACTCCACTGTTGTCTACCTAAACTATACTCCACTCTACTCTACCTCCACTGTGCTCCACTGTACTCTACCTCAACTATACTCCACTGTACTCTATCTCTACTCTAATCCACTGTACTCTATCTCTACTCTACTCCACTGTGCTCTATCTCTACTGTACTCCACTGTACTCTACCTCTACTCTAATCTACTGTACTCCACCTCTACTGTGCTCCACTGTACTCCACTGTACTCCAGCTCTACTGTGCTCCACTGTACTCTACATCTACTGTGCTCCACTGTACTCTACCTCTACTGTACTCCACTGTACTCTACCTCTACTGTACTCCACTGTACTCTACCTCTACTATACTCCACTGTACTCTACCTCTGCTGTGCTCTACTGTACTCTATCTCTACTGTACTCCACTGTACTCTACCTCTACTGTACTGTACTGTTCTCTAAGTCTACTGTACTCTACTGTACTCCACCTCTACTGTGCTCCACTGTACTCCACTGTACTCTACCTCTACTGTGCTCCACTGTACTCTACCTCTACTGTACTCCACTGTACTCTATCTCTACTGTGCTCCACTGTACTCTACCTCTACTGTACTCCACTGTACTCTATCTCTACTGTTCTCCACTGTACTCTACCTCTACTGTGCACCACTGTACTCCACTGTACTCTATCTCTACTGTGATCCACTGTACTCTACCTCTGCTGTGCTCCACTGTACTCTATCTCTACTCTACTCCACTGTACTCTCTCTATTTTACTCCACTGTACTCTACCTCTACACTACTCTACTGTACTCCACCTCTACTGTGCTCCACTGTACTCCACTGTACTCTTCCTCTACTGTACTCCACTGTACTCTATCTCTACTGTGCTCCACTGTACTCTACCTCTACTGTGCTCTACTGTACTCTTCTCTACTGTGCTCCACTGTACTCTATTTCTACTGTACCCCACTGTACTCTACATCTACTGTGCTCCACTGTACTCTACCTCTACTGTGCTCCACTGTACACTACCTCTACTGTACTCCACTGTACTCTACCTCTACTGTGCTCCACTGTACTCTACCTCCACAGTGCTCCGCTGTGCTCTACCTCTACTGTACTCCACTGTACTCTACCTCTACTCTGCTCTACTGTGCTCTACCTCTACTGTACTCCACTGTACTCTATCTCTACTCTACTCCACTGTAATCTATCTCTACTGTGCTCCACTGTACTATTCCTCTACTGTGCTCCACTGTACTCCACTGTCATCTATCTCTACTGTGATCCACTGTACTCTACCTCTGCTGTGCTCCACTGTACTCTATCTCTACTCTACTCCACTGTACTCTACCTCTACTGTTCTCCACTGTACTCTACCTCTACTCTACTCCACTCTACTCTATCTCTACTGTACTCCACTGTACTCTACCTCTACTCTACTCTAATGTACTCCACCTCTACTGTGCTCCACTGTACTCCACTGTACTCTAGCTCTACTGTGCTCCACTGTACTCTACCTCTACTGTGCTCTACTGTACTCTATCTCTACTGTGCTCCACTGTACTCTACCTCTACTGTACTCCACTGTACTCCACCTCTAAAGTGCTCCACTCTACTCTACCTCTACTGTACTCCACTGTACTCTACCTCTACTGTACTCCACTGTACTTACCCTCTACTATACTCCACTGCACTTATCTCTACAGTGTTCTACTGTACTCTTCCTCTACTGCACTCCACTGTACTCTACCTCTACTCTGCTCTACTGTACTCTATATCTACTGTGCTCCACTGTACTCTACCTCTACTGTGCTCCACTGTACTCTATCTCTACTGTACTCCACTGTACTCTACCTCTACAGTGCTCCACTGTGCTCTACCTCTACTGTACTCCACTGTACTCTACCTCTACTCCGCTCTACTCTACTCAATCTCTACTGTACTCCACTGTACGCTATCTCTACTGTACTCCACTGTAGTCTACCTCAACTATACTCCCCTGTACTCTACCTCTACTGTGCTCCACTCTACTCTACATCTAATGTGCTCCACTGTAGTCTACCTCTACTCTACTGCACTGTACTCTACCTCTACTATACTCCACTGTACTCTACCTCTACAGTGCTCCACTGTACTCTACCTCTACTGTACTCCAATGTACTCTACCTCTACTGTGCTCCACTTTACTCTACCTCTACTGTGCTCCACTGTACAATACCTCTATTGTATTCCACTGTACTCTACCTCTACTGTGCTCCACTCTACTCTACCTCTACTGTGCTCCACTGTACTCTATCTCTACTCTAATCCACTGTACTCTATCTCTACTCTACTCCACTCTACTCTATCTCTACTGTACTCCTCTGTACTCTACCTCTACTCTACTCTACTGTACTCTACCTCTACTGTGCTCCACTGTACTCCACTGTACTCTAGCTCTACTGTGCTCTACTGTACTCTATCTCTACTGTGCTCCACTGTACTCTACCTCTACTGTACTCCACTGTACTCCACCTCTACAGTGCTCCACTGTACTCTAACTCTACTGTACTCCAATGTACTCTACCTCTACTCTGCTCTACTGTACTCTATCTCTACTGTGCTCTACTGTACTCTACCTCTACTATACTCCACTGTACTCTACCTCTACTGTGCTCCACTGTACTCTACCTCTACTGTGCTCCACTGTACACTACCTCTACTGTACTCCACTGTACTCTACCTCTACTGTGCTCCACTCTACTCTACCTCTACTGTGCTCCACTGTACTCTACCTCTACTGTGCTCTACTGTACTCTATCTCTACTGTGCTCCACTGTACTCTACCTCTACTGTACTCTACTCTACTCCACCTCTAATGTGCTCCACTCTACTCTACCTCTACTGTACTCAACTGTACTCTACCTCTACTCTGCTCTACTGTACTCTATCTCTACTGTGCTCCACTGTACTCTACCTCTACTGTACTCTACTGTAGTCTACCTCAACTATACATCACTGTACTCTACCTCTACTGTGCTCCACTGTACTCTACCTCTACTGTGCTCCACTGTACTCTACCTCTACTGTGCTCCACTGTACTCTACCTCTACTCTAATCTACTGTTCTCTACCTCTACTGTACTCCACTGTACTCTACCTCTACTCTGCTCTACTGTACTCTAGCTCTACTGTGCTCCACTGTACTCTACCTCTACTGCACTCCACTGTAGTCTACCTCAACTATACTCCACTGTACTCTACCTCTACTGTGCTCCACTGTAATCTACCTCTACTGTACTCCACTGTACTCTACCTCTACTATACTCCACTGTACTCTACCTCTACTGTGCTCTACTGTACTCTATCTCTACTATGCTCACCTGTACTCTACCTCTACTGTACTCCACTGTACTCCACCTCTACAGTGCTCCACTGTAGTCTACTTCTACTCTGCTCTACTGTACTCTACCTCTACTGTGCTCTACTATACTCTACTCTATTGTGCTCCACTGTACTCTATTTCTACTGTACTCTACTGTACTCTACCTCTACTGTGCTCCACTGTACTCTACCTCTACTGTACTCCACTGTACTCTACCTCTACTCTAATCTACTGTTCTCTACCTCTACTGTACTCCACTGTACTCTACCTCTACTCTGCTCTACTGTACTCTAGCTCTACTGTGCTCCACTGTACTCTACCTCTACTGCACTCCACTGTAGTCTACCTCAACTATACTCCACTGTACTCTACCTCTACTGTGCTCCACTGTAATCTACCTCTACTGTACTCCACTGTACTCTACCTCTATTATACTCCACTGTACTCTACCTCTACTGTGCTCTACTGTACTCTATCTCTACTATGCTCACCTGTACTCTACCTCTACTGTACTCCACTGTACTCCACCTCTACAGTGCTCCACTGTACTCTACTTCTACTCTGCTCTACTGTACTCCACCTCTACTGTGCTCCACTGTACTCCACTGTACTCCAGCTATACTGTGCTCCACTGTACTCTACCTCTACTGTGCTCCACTGTACACTACCTCTACTGTACTCCACTGTACTCTACCTCTACTGTGCTCCACTGTACTCTACCTCTACTGTGCTCCACTGTACTCTACCTCTACTGTGCTCCACTGTACTCTATCTCTACTGTACTCCACTGTACTCTACCTCTACAGTGCTCCACTGTGCTCTACCTCTACTGTACTCCACTGTACTCTACCTCTACTCTAATCTACTGTGCTCTAACTCTACTGTACTCCACTGTACTCTACCTCTACTCTGCTCTACTGTACTCTATCTCTACTGTGCTCCACTGTACTCTACCTCTACTGTACTCCACTGAAGTCTACCTCAACTATACTCCACTGTACTCTACCTCTACTGTGCTCCACTGTACTCTACCTCTACTGTACTCCACTGTACTCTATCTCTACTGTACTCCACTGTAATCTATCTCTACTGTGCTCCACTGTACTATACCTCTACTGTGCTCCACTGTACTCCACTGTACTCTATCTCTACTGTGATCCACTGTACTCTACCTCTGCTGTGCTCCACTGTACTCTATCACTAATCTACTCCACTGTACTCTACCTCTACTGTACTCCACTGTACTCTACCTCTACTGTACTCCACTCTACGCTACCTCTACTGTACTCCACTGTACTCTACCTCTACTGTACTCCACTGTATTCTACCTCTACTGTACTCCACTGTACTCTACCTCTACTGTACTCCACTGTATTTTACCTCTACTGTGCTCTACTGTACTCTACCTCTACTGTGCTCTACTATACTCTACTCTATTGTGCTCCACTGTACTCTATTTCTACTGTACCCCACTGTACTCTACCTCTACTGTGCTCCACTGTACTCTACCTCTACTGTGCTCCACTGTACTCTACCTCTACTCTAATCTACTGTTCTCTACCTCTACTGTACTCCACTGTACTCTACCTCTACTCTGCTCTACTGTACTCTAGCTCTACTGTGCTCCACTGTACTCTACCTCTACTGCACTCCACTGTATTCTACCTCAACTATACTCCACTGTACTCTACCTCTACTGTGCTCCACTGTAATCTACCTCTACTGTACTCCAATGTACTCTACCTCTACGATACTCCACTGTACTCTACCTCTACTGTGCTCTACTGTACTCTATCTCTACTATGCTCACCTGTACTCTACCTCTACTGTACTCCACTGTACTCCACCTCTACAGTGCTCCACTGTACTCTACTTCTACTCTGCTCTACTGTACTCTACCTCTACTGTGCTCTACTATACTCTACTCTATTGTGCTCCACTGTACTCTATTTCTACTGTACCCCACTGTACTCTACCTCTACTGTGCTCCACTGTACTCTTCCTCTACTGTACTCCACTTTACTCTACCTCTACTCTAATCTACTGTTCTCTACCTCTACTGTACTCCACTGTACTCTACCTCTACTCTGCTCTACTGTACTCTAGCTCTACTGTGCTCCACTGTACTCTACCTCTACTGCACTCCACTGTAGTCTACCTCAACTATACTCCACTGTACTCTACCTCTACTGTGCTCCACTGTAATCTACCTCTACTGTACTCCACTGTATTCTACCTCTACTATACTCCACTGTACTCTACCTCTACTGTGCTCCACTGTACTCTACCTCTACTGTACTCCACTGTACTCTACCTCTACAGTGCTCCACTGTACTCTACTTCTACTCTGCTCTACTGTACTCTACCTCTACTGTGCTCTACTATACTCTACTCTATTGTGCTCCACTGTACTCTATTTCTACTGTACCCCACTGTACTCTACCTCTACTGTGCTCCACTGTACTCTACCTCTACTGTACTCCACTTTACTCTACCTCTACTCTAATCTACTGTTCTCTACCTCTACTGTACTCCACTGTACTCTACCTCTACTCTGCTCTACTGTACTCTAGCTCTACTGTGCTCCACTGTACTCTACCTCTACTGCACTCCACTGTAGTCTACCTCAACTATACTCCACTGTACTCTACCTCTACTGTGCTCCACTGTAATCTACCTCTACTGTACTCCACTGTATTCTACCTCTACTATACTCCACTGTACTCTACCTCTACTGTGCTCCACTGTACTCTACCTCTACTGTACTCCACTGTACTCTACCTCTACTCTAATCTACTGTGCTCTACCTCTAGTGTACTCCACTGTACTCTACCTCTACTCTGCTCTACTGTACTCTATCTCTACTGTGCTCCACTGTACTCTACCTCTACTGTACTCCACTGAAGTCTACCTCTACTGTGCTCCACTGTACTCTACCTCTACTGTGCTCTACTGTACTCTATCTCTACTGTGCTCCACTGTACTCTACCTCTACTGTACTCTACTCTACTCCACCTCTAATGTGCTCCACTCTACTCTACCTCTACTGTACTCCACTGTACTCTACCTCTACTCTGCTCTACTGTACTCTATCTCTACTGTGCTCCACTGTACTCTACCTCTACTGTACTCTACTGTAGTCTACCTCAACTATACTCCACTGTACTCTACCTCTACTGTGCTCCACTGTACTCTACCTCTACTGTGCTCTACTGTACTCTATCTCTACTGTGCTCCACTGTACTCTACCTCTACTGTACTCCACTGTAGTCTACCTAAACTATACTCCACTCTACTCTACCTCCACTGTGCTCCACTGTACTCTACCTCAACTATACTCCACTGTACTCTATCTCTACTCTAATCCACTGTACTCTATCTCTACTCTACTCCACTGTGCTCTATCTCTACTGTACTCCACTGTACTCTACCTCTACTCTGCTCTACTGTACTCTATCTCTACTGTGCTCCACTGTACTCTACCTCTACTGTACTCCACTGAAGTCTACCTCAACTATACTCCACTGTACTCTACCTCTACTGTGCTCCACTGTACTCTACCTCTACTGTACTCCACTGTACTCTATCTCTACTGTACTCCACTGTAATCTATCTCTACTGTGCTCCACTGTACTATACCTCTACTGTGCTCCACTGTACTCCACTGTACTCTATCTCTACTGTGATCCACTGTACTCTACCTCTGCTGTGCTCCACTGTACTCTATCACTAATCTACTCCACTGTACTCTACCTCTACTGTACTCCACTGTACTCTACCTCTACTGTACTCCACTCTACGCTACCTCTACTGTACTCCACTGTCCTCTACCTCTACTGTACTCCACTGTATTCTACCTCTACTGTACTCCACTGTACTCTATCTCTTCTGTACTACACTGTACTCTTCCTCTACTGTGCTCCGCTGTACTCTACCTCTACTGTGCTCTACTGTACTCTATCTCTACTGTGCTCTACTGTACACTACCTCTACTATACTCCACTGTACTCTACCTCTACTGTGCTCCACTGTAATCTACCTCTACTGTGCTCCACTGTACACTACCTCTACTGTACTCCACTGTACTCTACCTCTACTGTGCTCCACTCTACTCTACCTCTACTGTGCTCCACTGTACTCTACCTCTACTGTGCTCTACTGTACTCTATCTCTACTGTGCTCCACTGTACTCTACCTCTACTGTGCTCCACTGTACTCTATCTCTACTGTACTCCACTGTACTCTACCTCTACAGTGCTCCACTGTGCTCTACCTCTACTGTACTCCACTGTACTCTACCTCTACTCTAATCTACTGTGCTCTACCTCTACTGTACTCCACTGTACTCTACCTCTACTCTGCTCTACTGTACTCTATCTCTACTGTGCTCCACTGTACTCTACCTCTACTGTACTCCACTGAAGTCTACCTCTACTGTGCTCCACTGTACTCTACCTCTACTGTGCTCTACTGTACTCTATCTCTACTGTGCTCCACTGTACTCTACCTCTACTGTACTCTACTCTACTCCACCTCTAATGTGCTCCACTCTACTCTACCTCTACTGTACTCCACTGTACTCTACCTCTACTCTGCTCTACTGTACTCTATCTCTACTGTGCTCCACTGTACTCTACCTCTACTGTACTCTACTGTAGTCTACCTCAACTATACTCCACTGTACTCTACCTCTACTGTGCTCCACTGTACTCTACCTCTACTGTGCTCTACTGTACTCTATCTCTACTGTGCTCCACTGTACTCTACCTCTACTGTACTCCACTGTAGTCTACCTAAACTATACTCCACTCTACTCTACCTCCACTGTGCTCCACTGTACTCTACCTCAACTATACTCCACTGTACTCTATCTCTACTCTAATCCACTGTACTCTATCTGTACTCTACTCCACTGTGCTCTATCTCTACTGTACTCCACTGTACTCTACCTCTACTCTGCTCTACTGTACTCTACCTCTACTGTGCTCCACTGTACTCTACCTCTACTGTACTCCACTGTACTCTATCTCTACTGTACTCCACTGTAATCTATCTCTACTGTGCTCCACTGTACTATACCTCTACTGTGCTCCACTGTACTCCACTGTACTCTATCTCTACTGTGATCCACTGTACTCTACCTCTGCTGTGCTCCACTGTACTCTATCACTAATCTACTCCACTGTACTCTACCTCTACTGTACTCCACTGTACTCTACCTCTACTGTACTCCACTCTACGCTACCTCTACTGTACTCCACTGTACTCTACCTCTACTGTACTCCACTGTATTCTACCTCTACTGTACTCCACTGTACTCTACCTCTACTGTACTCCACTGTATTTTACCTCTACTGTGCTCTACTGTACTCTACCTCTACTGTGCTCTACTGTACTCTACTCTATTGTGCTCCACTGTACTCTATTTCTACTGTACCCCACTGTACTCTACCTCTACTGTGCTCCACTGTACTCTACCTCTACTGTGCTCCACTGTACTCTACCTCTACTCTAATCTACTGTTCTCTACCTCTACTGTACTCCACTGTACTCTACCTCTACTCTGCTCTACTGTACTCTAGCTCTACTGTGCTCCACTGTACTCTACCTCTACTGCACTCCACTGTATTCTACCTCAACTATACTCCACTGTACTCTACCTCTACTGTGCTCCACTGTAATCTACCTCTACTGTACTCCAATGTACTCTACCTCTACTATACTCCACTGTACTCTACCTCTACTGTGCTCTACTGTACTCTATCTCTACTATGCTCACCTGTACTCTACCTCTACTGTACTCCACTGTACTCCACCTCTACAGTGCTCCACTGTACTCTACTTCTACTCTGCTCTACTGTACTCTACCTCTACTGTGCTCTACTATACTCTACTCTATTGTGCTCCACTGTACTCTATTTCTACTGTACCCCACTGTACTCTACCTCTACTGTGCTCCACTGTACTCTACCTCTACTGTACTCCACTTTACTCTACCTCTACTCTAATCTACTGTTCTCTACCTCTACTGTACTCCACTGTACTCTACCTCTACTCTGCTCTACTGTACTCTAGCTCTACTGTGCTCCACTGTACTCTACCTCTACTGCACTCCACTGTAGTCTACCTCAACTATACTCCACTGTACTCTACCTCTACTGTGCTCCACTGTAATCTACCTCTACTGTACTCCACTGTATTCTACCTCTACTATACTCCACTGTACTCTACCTCTACTGTGCTCCACTGTACTCTACCTCTACTGTACTCCACTGTAGTCTACCTAAACTATACTCCACTGTACTCTACCTCCACTGTGCTCCACTGTACTCTACCTCAACTATACTCCACTGTACTCTATCTCTACTCTAATCTACTGTACTCTATCTCTACTCTACTCCACTCTACTCTATCTCTACTGTACTCCACTGTACTCTAACTCTACTCTACTCTACTGTACTCCACCTCTTCTGTGCTCCACTGTACTCCACTGTACTCCAGCTCTACTGTGCTCCACTGTACTCTACCTCTACTGTACTCCACTGTACTCTACATCTACTGTGTTCCACTGTACTCTGCCTCTACTGTACTCCACTCTACTCTACCTCTACTATACTCCACTGTACTCTACCTCTACTGTGCTCCACTGTACTCTACCTCTACTGTGCTCCACTGTACACTACCTCTACTGTACTCCACTGTACTCTACCTCTACTGTGCTCCACTCTACTCTACCTCTACTGTGCTCCACTGTACTCTACCTCTACTGTGCTCTACTGTACTCTATCTCTACTGTGCTCCACTGTACTCTACCTCTACTGTACTCTACTCTACTCCACCTCTAATGTGCTCCACTCTACTCTACCTCTACTGTACTCCACTGTACTCTACCTCTACTCTGCTCTACTGTACTCTATCTCTACTGTGCTCCACTGTACTCTACCTCTACTGTACTCTACTGTAGTCTACCTCAACTATACTCCACTGTACTCTACCTCTACTGTGCTCCACTGTACTCTACCTCTACTGTGCTCTACTGTACTCTATCTCTACTGTGCTCCACTGTACTCTACCTCTACTGTACTCCACTGTTGTCTACCTAAACTATACTCCACTCTACTCTACCTCCACTGTGCTCCACTGTACTCTACCTCAACTATACTCCACTGTACTCTATCTCTACTCTAATCCACTGTACTCTATCTCTACTCTACTCCACTGTGCTCTATCTCTACTGTACTCCACTGTACTCTACCTCTACTCTAATCTACTGTACTCCACCTCTACTGTGCTCCACTGTACTCCACTGTACTCCAGCTCTACTGTGCTCCACTGTACTCTACATCTACTGTGCTCCACTGTACTCTACCTCTACTGTACTCCACTGTACTCTACCTCTACTGTACTCCACTGTACTCTACCTCTACTATACTCCACTGTACTCTACCTCTGCTGTGCTCTACTGTACTCTATCTCTACTGTACTCCACTGTACTCTACCTCTACTGTACTGTACTGTTCTCTAAGTCTACTGTACTCTACTGTACTCCACCTCTACTGTGCTCCACTGTACTCCACTGTACTCTACCTCTACTGTGCTCCACTGTACTCTACCTCTACTGTACTCCACTGTACTCTATCTCTACTGTGCTCCACTGTACTCTACCTCTACTGTACTCCACTGTACTCTATCTCTACTGTTCTCCACTGTACTCTACCTCTACTGTGCACCACTGTACTCCACTGTACTCTATCTCTACTGTGATCCACTGTACTCTACCTCTGCTGTGCTCCACTGTACTCTATCTCTACTCTACTCCACTGTACTCTCTCTATTTTACTCCACTGTACTCTACCTCTACACTACTCTACTGTACTCCACCTCTACTGTGCTCCACTGTACTCCACTGTACTCTTCCTCTACTGTACTCCACTGTACTCTATCTCTACTGTGCTCCACTGTACTCTACCTCTACTGTGCTCTACTGTACTCTTCTCTACTGTGCTCCACTGTACTCTATTTCTACTGTACCCCACTGTACTCTACATCTACTGTGCTCCACTGTACTCTACCTCTACTGTGCTCCACTGTACACTACCTCTACTGTACTCCACTGTACTCTACCTCTACTGTGCTCCACTGTACTCTACCTCCACAGTGCTCCGCTGTGCTCTACCTCTACTGTACTCCACTGTACTCTACCTCTACTCTGCTCTACTGTGCTCTACCTCTACTGTACTCCACTGTACTCTATCTCTACTCTACTCCACTGTAATCTATCTCTACTGTGCTCCACTGTACTATTCCTCTACTGTGCTCCACTGTACTCCACTGTCATCTATCTCTACTGTGATCCACTGTACTCTACCTCTGCTGTGCTCCACTGTACTCTATCTCTACTCTACTCCACTGTACTCTACCTCTACTGTTCTCCACTGTACTCTACCTCTACTCTACTCCACTCTACTCTATCTCTACTGTACTCCACTGTACTCTACCTCTACTCTACTCTAATGTACTCCACCTCTACTGTGCTCCACTGTACTCCACTGTACTCTAGCTCTACTGTGCTCCACTGTACTCTACCTCTACTGTGCTCTACTGTACTCTATCTCTACTGTGCTCCACTGTACTCTACCTCTACTGTACTCCACTGTACTCCACCTCTAAAGTGCTCCACTCTACTCTACCTCTACTGTACTCCACTGTACTCTACCTCTACTGTACTCCACTGTACTTACCCTCTACTATACTCCACTGCACTTATCTCTACAGTGTTCTACTGTACTCTTCCTCTACTGCACTCCACTGTACTCTACCTCTACTCTGCTCTACTGTACTCTATATCTACTGTGCTCCACTGTACTCTACCTCTACTGTGCTCCACTGTACTCTATCTCTACTGTACTCCACTGTACTCTACCTCTACAGTGCTCCACTGTGCTCTACCTCTACTGTACTCCACTGTACTCTACCTCTACTCCGCTCTACTCTACTCAATCTCTACTGTACTCCACTGTACGCTATCTCTACTGTACTCCACTGTAGTCTACCTCAACTATACTCCCCTGTACTCTACCTCTACTGTGCTCCACTCTACTCTACATCTAATGTGCTCCACTGTAGTCTACCTCTACTCTACTGCACTGTACTCTACCTCTACTATACTCCACTGTACTCTACCTCTACAGTGCTCCACTGTACTCTACCTCTACTGTACTCCAATGTACTCTACCTCTACTGTGCTCCACTTTACTCTACCTCTACTGTGCTCCACTGTACAATACCTCTATTGTATTCCACTGTACTCTACCTCTACTGTGCTCCACTCTACTCTACCTCTACTGTGCTCCACTGTACTCTATCTCTACTCTAATCCACTGTACTCTATCTCTACTCTACTCCACTCTACTCTATCTCTACTGTACTCCTCTGTACTCTACCTCTACTCTACTCTACTGTACTCTACCTCTACTGTGCTCCACTGTACTCCACTGTACTCTAGCTCTACTGTGCTCTACTGTACTCTATCTCTACTGTGCTCCACTGTACTCTACCTCTACTGTACTCCACTGTACTCCACCTCTACAGTGCTCCACTGTACTCTAACTCTACTGTACTCCAATGTACTCTACCTCTACTCTGCTCTACTGTACTCTATCTCTACTGTGCTCTACTGTACTCTACCTCTACTATACTCCACTGTACTCTACCTCTACTGTGCTCCACTGTACTCTACCTCTACTGTGCTCCACTGTACACTACCTCTACTGTACTCCACTGTACTCTACCTCTACTGTGCTCCACTCTACTCTACCTCTACTGTGCTCCACTGTACTCTACCTCTACTGTGCTCTACTGTACTCTATCTCTACTGTGCTCCACTGTACTCTACCTCTACTGTACTCTACTCTACTCCACCTCTAATGTGCTCCACTCTACTCTACCTCTACTGTACTCAACTGTACTCTACCTCTACTCTGCTCTACTGTACTCTATCTCTACTGTGCTCCACTGTACTCTACCTCTACTGTACTCTACTGTAGTCTACCTCAACTATACATCACTGTACTCTACCTCTACTGTGCTCCACTGTACTCTACCTCTACTGTGCTCCACTGTACTCTACCTCTACTGTGCTCCACTGTACTCTACCTCTACTCTAATCTACTGTTCTCTACCTCTACTGTACTCCACTGTACTCTACCTCTACTCTGCTCTACTGTACTCTAGCTCTACTGTGCTCCACTGTACTCTACCTCTACTGCACTCCACTGTAGTCTACCTCAACTATACTCCACTGTACTCTACCTCTACTGTGCTCCACTGTAATCTACCTCTACTGTACTCCACTGTACTCTACCTCTACTATACTCCACTGTACTCTACCTCTACTGTGCTCTACTGTACTCTATCTCTACTATGCTCACCTGTACTCTACCTCTACTGTACTCCACTGTACTCCACCTCTACAGTGCTCCACTGTAGTCTACTTCTACTCTGCTCTACTGTACTCTACCTCTACTGTGCTCTACTATACTCTACTCTATTGTGCTCCACTGTACTCTATTTCTACTGTACTCTACTGTACTCTACCTCTACTGTGCTCCACTGTACTCTACCTCTACTGTACTCCACTGTACTCTACCTCTACTCTAATCTACTGTTCTCTACCTCTACTGTACTCCACTGTACTCTACCTCTACTCTGCTCTACTGTACTCTAGCTCTACTGTGCTCCACTGTACTCTACCTCTACTGCACTCCACTGTAGTCTACCTCAACTATACTCCACTGTACTCTACCTCTACTGTGCTCCACTGTAATCTACCTCTACTGTACTCCACTGTACTCTACCTCTATTATACTCCACTGTACTCTACCTCTACTGTGCTCTACTGTACTCTATCTCTACTATGCTCACCTGTACTCTACCTCTACTGTACTCCACTGTACTCCACCTCTACAGTGCTCCACTGTACTCTACTTCTACTCTGCTCTACTGTACTCCACCTCTACTGTGCTCCACTGTACTCCACTGTACTCCAGCTATACTGTGCTCCACTGTACTCTACCTCTACTGTGCTCCACTGTACACTACCTCTACTGTACTCCACTGTACTCTACCTCTACTGTGCTCCACTGTACTCTACCTCTACTGTGCTCCACTGTACTCTACCTCTACTGTGCTCCACTGTACTCTATCTCTACTGTACTCCACTGTACTCTACCTCTACAGTGCTCCACTGTGCTCTACCTCTACTGTACTCCACTGTACTCTACCTCTACTCTAATCTACTGTGCTCTAACTCTACTGTACTCCACTGTACTCTACCTCTACTCTGCTCTACTGTACTCTATCTCTACTGTGCTCCACTGTACTCTACCTCTACTGTACTCCACTGAAGTCTACCTCAACTATACTCCACTGTACTCTACCTCTACTGTGCTCCACTGTACTCTACCTCTACTGTACTCCACTGTACTCTATCTCTACTGTACTCCACTGTAATCTATCTCTACTGTGCTCCACTGTACTATACCTCTACTGTGCTCCACTGTACTCCACTGTACTCTATCTCTACTGTGATCCACTGTACTCTACCTCTGCTGTGCTCCACTGTACTCTATCACTAATCTACTCCACTGTACTCTACCTCTACTGTACTCCACTGTACTCTACCTCTACTGTACTCCACTCTACGCTACCTCTACTGTACTCCACTGTACTCTACCTCTACTGTACTCCACTGTATTCTACCTCTACTGTACTCCACTGTACTCTACCTCTACTGTACTCCACTGTATTTTACCTCTACTGTGCTCTACTGTACTCTACCTCTACTGTGCTCTACTATACTCTACTCTATTGTGCTCCACTGTACTCTATTTCTACTGTACCCCACTGTACTCTACCTCTACTGTGCTCCACTGTACTCTACCTCTACTGTGCTCCACTGTACTCTACCTCTACTCTAATCTACTGTTCTCTACCTCTACTGTACTCCACTGTACTCTACCTCTACTCTGCTCTACTGTACTCTAGCTCTACTGTGCTCCACTGTACTCTACCTCTACTGCACTCCACTGTATTCTACCTCAACTATACTCCACTGTACTCTACCTCTACTGTGCTCCACTGTAATCTACCTCTACTGTACTCCAATGTACTCTACCTCTACGATACTCCACTGTACTCTACCTCTACTGTGCTCTACTGTACTCTATCTCTACTATGCTCACCTGTACTCTACCTCTACTGTACTCCACTGTACTCCACCTCTACAGTGCTCCACTGTACTCTACTTCTACTCTGCTCTACTGTACTCTACCTCTACTGTGCTCTACTATACTCTACTCTATTGTGCTCCACTGTACTCTATTTCTACTGTACCCCACTGTACTCTACCTCTACTGTGCTCCACTGTACTCTTCCTCTACTGTACTCCACTTTACTCTACCTCTACTCTAATCTACTGTTCTCTACCTCTACTGTACTCCACTGTACTCTACCTCTACTCTGCTCTACTGTACTCTAGCTCTACTGTGCTCCACTGTACTCTACCTCTACTGCACTCCACTGTAGTCTACCTCAACTATACTCCACTGTACTCTACCTCTACTGTGCTCCACTGTAATCTACCTCTACTGTACTCCACTGTATTCTACCTCTACTATACTCCACTGTACTCTACCTCTACTGTGCTCCACTGTACTCTACCTCTACTGTACTCCACTGTACTCTACCTCTACAGTGCTCCACTGTACTCTACTTCTACTCTGCTCTACTGTACTCTACCTCTACTGTGCTCTACTATACTCTACTCTATTGTGCTCCACTGTACTCTATTTCTACTGTACCCCACTGTACTCTACCTCTACTGTGCTCCACTGTACTCTACCTCTACTGTACTCCACTTTACTCTACCTCTACTCTAATCTACTGTTCTCTACCTCTACTGTACTCCACTGTACTCTACCTCTACTCTGCTCTACTGTACTCTAGCTCTACTGTGCTCCACTGTACTCTACCTCTACTGCACTCCACTGTAGTCTACCTCAACTATACTCCACTGTACTCTACCTCTACTGTGCTCCACTGTAATCTACCTCTACTGTACTCCACTGTATTCTACCTCTACTATACTCCACTGTACTCTACCTCTACTGTGCTCCACTGTACTCTACCTCTACTGTACTCCACTGTAGTCTACCTAAACTATACTCCACTCTACTCTACCTCCACTGTGCTCCACTGTACTCTACCTCAACTATACTCCACTGTACTCTATCTCTACTCTAATCCACTGTACTCTATCTCTACTCTACTCCACTCTACTCTATCTCTACTGTACTCCACTGTACTCTACCTCTACTGTACTCCAGTGTACTCTACCTCTACTGTGCTCTAGTGTACTCTACCTCTAATATACTCCACTGTACTCTACCTCTACTCTGCTCTACTGTACTCTATCTCTACTCTGCTCTACTGTACTCTAGCTCTACTGTGCTCCACTGTACTCTACCTCTACTGCACTCCACTGTATTCTACCTCAACTATACTCCACTGTACTCTACCTCTACTGTGCTCCACTGTAATCTACCTCTACTGTACTCCAATGTACTCTACCTCTACTATACTCCACTGTACTCTACCTCTACTGTGCTCTACTGTACTCTATCTCTACTATGCTCACCTGTACTCTACCTCTACTGTACTCCACTGTACTCCACCTCTACAGTGCTCCACTGTACTCTACTTCTACTCTGCTCTACTGTACTCTACCTCTACTGTGCTCTACTATACTCTACTCTATTGTGCTCCACTGTACTCTATTTCTACTGTACCCCACTGTACTCTACCTCTACTGTGCTCCACTGTACTCTACCTCTACTGTACTCCACTTTACTCTACCTCTACTCTAATCTACTGTTCTCTACCTCTACTGTACTCCACTGTACTCTACCTCTACTCTGCTCTACTGTATTCTAGCTCTACTGTGCTCCACTGTACTCTACCTCTACTGCACTCCACTGTAGTCTACCTCAACTATACTCCACTGTACTCCACCTCTACTGTGCTCCACTGTACTCCACTGTACTCTAGCTCTACTGTGCTCCACTGTACTCTACCTCTACTGTGCTCTACTGTACTCTATCTCTACTGTGCTCCACTGTACTCTACCTCTACTGTACTCCACTGTACTCCACCTCTAAAGTGCTCCACTCTACTCTACCTCTACTGTACTCCACTGTACTCTACCTCTACTGTACTCCACTGTACTCTACCTCTACTATACTCCACTGCACTTATCTCTACAGTGTTCTACTGTACTCTTCCTCTACTGCACTCCACTGTACTCTACCTCTACTCTGCTCTACTGTACTCTATATCTACTGTGCTCCACTGTACTCTACCTCTACTGTGCTCCACTGTACTCTATCTCTACTGTACTCCACTGTACTCTACCTCTACAGTGCTCCACTGTGCTCTACCTCTACTGTACTCCACTGTACTCTACCTCTACTCCGCTCTACTCTACTCAATCTCTACTGTACTCCACTGTACGCTATCTCTACTGTACTCCACTGTAGTCTACCTCAACTATACTCCCCTGTACTCTACCTCTACTGTGCTCCACTCTACTCTACATCTAATGTGCTCCACTGTAGTCTACCTCTACTCTACTGCACTGTACTCTACCTCTACTATACTCCACTGTACTCTACCTCTACAGTGCTCCACTGTACTCTACCTCTACTGTACTCCAATGTACTCTACCTCTACTGTGCTCCACTTTACTCTACCTCTACTGTGCTCCACTGTACAATACCTCTATTGTATTCCACTGTACTCTACCTCTACTGTGCTCCACTCTACTCTACCTCTACTGTGCTCCACTGTACTCTATCTCTACTCTAATCCACTGTACTCTATCTCTACTCTACTCCACTCTACTCTATCTCTACTGTACTCCTCTGTACTCTACCTCTACTCTACTCTACTGTACTCTACCTCTACTGTGCTCCACTGTACTCCACTGTACTCTAGCTCTACTGTGCTCTACTGTACTCTATCTCTACTGTGCTCCACTGTACTCTACCTCTACTGTACTCCACTGTACTCCACCTCTACAGTGCTCCACTGTACTCTAACTCTACTGTACTCCAATGTACTCTACCTCTACTCTGCTCTACTGTACTCTATCTCTACTGTGCTCTACTGTACTCTACCTCTACTATACTCCACTGTACTCTACCTCTACTGTGCTCCACTGTACTCTACCTCTACTGTGCTCCACTGTACACTACCTCTACTGTACTCCACTGTACTCTACCTCTACTGTGCTCCACTCTACTCTACCTCTACTGTGCTCCACTGTACTCTACCTCTACTGTGCTCTACTGTACTCTATCTCTACTGTGCTCCACTGTACTCTACCTCTACTGTACTCTACTCTACTCCACCTCTAATGTGCTCCACTCTACTCTACCTCTACTGTACTCAACTGTACTCTACCTCTACTCTGCTCTACTGTACTCTATCTCTACTGTGCTCCACTGTACTCTACCTCTACTGTACTCTACTGTAGTCTACCTCAACTATACATCACTGTACTCTACCTCTACTGTGCTCCACTGTACTCTACCTCTACTGTGCTCCACTGTACTCTACCTCTACTGTGCTCCACTGTACTCTACCTCTACTCTAATCTACTGTTCTCTACCTCTACTGTACTCCACTGTACTCTACCTCTACTCTGCTCTACTGTACTCTAGCTCTACTGTGCTCCACTGTACTCTACCTCTACTGCACTCCACTGTAGTCTACCTCAACTATACTCCACTGTACTCTACCTCTACTGTGCTCCACTGTAATCTACCTCTACTGTACTCCACTGTACTCTACCTCTACTATACTCCACTGTACTCTACCTCTACTGTGCTCTACTGTACTCTATCTCTACTATGCTCACCTGTACTCTACCTCTACTGTACTCCACTGTACTCCACCTCTACAGTGCTCCACTGTAGTCTACTTCTACTCTGCTCTACTGTACTCTACCTCTACTGTGCTCTACTATACTCTACTCTATTGTGCTCCACTGTACTCTATTTCTACTGTACTCTACTGTACTCTACCTCTACTGTGCTCCACTGTACTCTACCTCTACTGTACTCCACTGTACTCTACCTCTACTCTAATCTACTGTTCTCTACCTCTACTGTACTCCACTGTACTCTACCTCTACTCTGCTCTACTGTACTCTAGCTCTACTGTGCTCCACTGTACTCTACCTCTACTGCACTCCACTGTAGTCTACCTCAACTATACTCCACTGTACTCTACCTCTACTGTGCTCCACTGTAATCTACCTCTACTGTACTCCACTGTACTCTACCTCTATTATACTCCACTGTACTCTACCTCTACTGTGCTCTACTGTACTCTATCTCTACTATGCTCACCTGTACTCTACCTCTACTGTACTCCACTGTACTCCACCTCTACAGTGCTCCACTGTACTCTACTTCTACTCTGCTCTACTGTACTCCACCTCTACTGTGCTCCACTGTACTCCACTGTACTCCAGCTATACTGTGCTCCACTGTACTCTACCTCTACTGTGCTCCACTGTACACTACCTCTACTGTACTCGACTGTACTCTACCTCTACTGTGCTCCACTGTACTCTACCTCTACTGTGCTCCACTGTACTCTACCTCTACTGTGCTCCACTGTACTCTATCTCTACTGTACTCCACTGTACTCTACCTCTAGAGTGCTCCACTGTGCTCTACCTCTACTGTACTCCACTGTATTCTACCTCTACTCTAATCTACTGTGCTCTAACTCTACTGTACTCCACTGTACTCTACCTCTACTCTGCTCTACTGTACTCTATCTCTACTGTGCTCCACTGTACTCTACCTCTACTGTACTCCACTGAAGTCTACCTCAACTATACTCCACTGTACTCTACCTCTACTGTGCTCCACTGTACTCTACCTCTACTGTACTCCACTGTACTCTATCTCTACTGTACTCCACTGTAATCTATCTCTACTGTGCTCCACTGTACTATACCTCTACTGTGCTCCACTGTACTCCACTGTACTCTATCTCTACTGTGATCCACTGTACTCTACCTCTGCTGTGCTCCACTGTACTCTATCACTAATCTACTCCACTGTACTCTACCTCTACTGTACTCCACTGTACTCTACCTCTACTGTACTCCACTCTACGCTACCTCTACTGTACTCCACTGTACTCTACCTCTACTGTACTCCACTGTATTCTACCTCTACTGTACTCCACTGTACTCTACCTCTACTGTACTCCACTGTATTTTACCTCTACTGTGCTCTACTGTACTCTACCTCTACTGTGCTCTACTATACTCTACTCTATTGTGCTCCACTGTACTCTATTTCTACTGTACCCCACTGTACTCTACCTCTTCTGTGCTCCACTGTACTCTACCTCTACTGTGCTCCACTGTACTCTACCTCTACTCTAATCTACTGTTCTCTACCTCTACTGTACTCCACTGTACTCTACCTCTACTCTGCTCTACTGTACTCTAGCTCTACTGTGCTCCACTGTACTCTACCTCTACTGCACTCCACTGTATTCTACCTCAACTATACTCCACTGTACTCTACCTCTACTGTGCTCCACTGTAATCTACCTCTACTGTACTCCAATGTACTCTACCTCTACGATACTCCACTGTACTCTACCTCTACTGTGCTCTACTGTACTCTATCTCTACTATGCTCACCTGTACTCTACCTCTACTGTACTCCACTGTACTCCACCTCTACAGTGCTCCACTGTACTCTACTTCTACTCTGCTCTACTGTACTCTACCTCTACTGTGCTCTACTATACTCTACTCTATTGTGCTCCACTGTACTCTATTTCTACTGTACCCCACTGTACTCTACCTCTACTGTGCTCCACTGTACTCTTCCTCTACTGTACTCCACTTTACTCTACCTCTACTCTAATCTACTGTTCTCTACCTCTACTGTACTCCACTGTACTCTACCTCTACTCTGCTCTACTGTACTCTAGCTCTACTGTGCTCCACTGTACTCTACCTCTACTGCACTCCACTGTAGTCTACCTCAACTATACTCCACTGTACTCTACCTCTACTGTGCTCCACTGTAATCTACCTCTACTGTACTCCACTGTATTCTACCTCTACTATACTCCACTGTACTCTACCTCTACTGTGCTCCACTGTACTCTACCTCTACTGTACTCCACTGTACTCTACCTCTACAGTGCTCCACTGTACTCTACTTCTACTCTGCTCTACTGTACTCTACCTCTACTGTGCTCTACTATACTCTACTCTATTGTGCTCCACTGTACTCTATTTCTACTGTACCCCACTGTACTCTACCTCTACTGTGCTCCACTGTACTCTACCTCTACTGTACTCCACTTTACTCTACCTCTACTCTAATCTACTGTTCTCTACCTCTACTGTACTCCACTGTACTCTACCTCTACTCTGCTCTACTGTACTCTAGCTCTACTGTGCTCCACTGTACTCTACCTCTACTGCACTCCACTGTAGTCTACCTCAACTATACTCCACTGTACTCTACCTCTACTGTGCTCCACTGTAATCTACCTCTACTGTACTCCACTGTATTCTACCTCTACTATACTCCACTGTACTCTACCTCTACTGTGCTCCACTGTACTCTACCTCTACTGTACTCCACTGTAGTCTACCTAAACTATACTCCACTCTACTCTACCTCCACTGTGCTCCACTGTACTCTACCTCAACTATACTCCACTGTACTCTATCTCTACTCTAATCCACTGTACTCTATCTCTACTCTACTCCACTCTACTCTATCTCTACTGTACTCCACTGTACTCTACCTCTACTGTACTCCAGTGTACTCTACCTCTACTGTGCTCTAGTGTACTCTACCTCTAATATACTCCACTGTACTCTACCTCTACTCTGCTCTACTGTACTCTATCTCTACTCTGCTCTACTGTACTCTAGCTCTACTGTGCTCCACTGTACTCTACCTCTACTGCACTCCACTGTATTCTACCTCAACTATACTCCACTGTACTCTACCTCTACTGTGCTCCACTGTAATCTACCTCTACTGTACTCCAATGTACTCTACCTCTACTATACTCCACTGTACTCTACCTCTACTGTGCTCTACTGTACTCTATCTCTACTATGCTCACCTGTACTCTACCTCTACTGTACTCCACTGTACTCCACCTCTACAGTGCTCCACTGTACTCTACTTCTACTCTGCTCTACTGTACTCTACCTCTACTGTGCTCTACTATACTCTACTCTATTGTGCTCCACTGTACTCTATTTCTACTGTACCCCACTGTACTCTACCTCTACTGTGCTCCACTGTACTCTACCTCTACTGTACTCCACTTTACTCTACCTCTACTCTAATCTACTGTTCTCTACCTCTACTGTACTCCACTGTACTCTACCTCTACTCTGCTCTACTGTATTCTAGCTCTACTGTGCTCCACTGTACTCTACCTCTACTGCACTCCACTGTAGTCTACCTCAACTATACTCCACTGTACTCTACCTCTACTGTGCTCCACTGTAATCTACCTCTACTGTACTCCACTGTATTCTACCTCTACTATACTCCACTGTACTCTACCTCTACTGTGCTCCACTGTACTCTACCTCTACTGTACTCCACTGTAGTCTACCTAAACTATACTCCACTCTACTTTACCTCCACTGTGCTCCACTGTACTCTACCTCAACTATACTCCACTGTACTCTATCTCTACTCTAATCCACTGTACTTTATCTCTACTCTACTCCACTCTACTCTATCTCTACTGTACTCCACTGTACTCTACCTCTACTGTACTCCAGTGTACTCTACCTCTACTGTGACCTAGTGTACTCTACCTCTAATATACTCCACTGTACTCTACCTCTACTCTACTCCACTGTACTCTACCTCTACTCTGCTCTACTGTACTCTATCTCTACTGTGCTCCACTGTACTCTACCTCTACTGTACTCCACTGTAGTCTACCTAAACTATACTCCACTGTACTCTACCTCCACTGTGCTCCACTGTACTCTACCTCAACTATACTCCACTGTACTCTATCTCTACTCTAATCCACTGTACTCTATCTCTACTCTACTCCACTCTACTCTATCTCTACTGTACTCCACTGTACTCTAACTCTACTCTACTCTACTGTACTCCACCTCTTCTGTGCTCCACTGTACTCCACTGTACTCCAGCTCTACTGTGCTCTACTGTACTCTACCTCTACTATACTCCACTGTACTCTACCTCTACTGTGCTCCACTGTACTCTACCTCTACTGTGCTCCACTGTACACTACCTCTACTGTACTCCACTGTACTCTACCTCTACTGTGCTCCACTCTACTCTACCTCTACTGTGCTCCACTGTACTCTACCTCTACTGTGCTCTACTGTACTCTATCTCTACTGTGCTCCACTGTACTCTACCTCTACTGTACTCTACTCTACTCCACCTCTAATGTGCTCCACTCTACTCTACCTCTACTGTACTCAACTGTACTCTACCTCTACTCTGCTCTACTGTACTCTATCTCTACTGTGCTCCACTGTACTCTACCTCTACTCTACTCTACTGTAGTCTACCTCAACTATACATCACTATACTCTACCTCTACTGTGCTCCACTGTACTCTACCTCTACTGTGCTCCACTGTACTCTACCTCTACTGTGCTCCACTGTACTCTACCTCTACTCTAATCTACTGTTCTCTACCTCTACTGTACTCCACTGTACTCTACCTCTACTCTGCTCTACTGTACTCTAGCTCTACTGTGCTCCACTGTACTCTACCTCTACTGCACTCCACTGTAGTCTACCTCAACTATACTCCACTGTACTCTACCTCTACTGTGCTCCACTGTAATCTACCTCTACTGTACTCCACTGTACTCTACCTCTACTATACTCCACTGTACTCTACCTCTACTGTGCTCTACTGTACTCTATCTCTACTATGCTCACCTGTACTCTACCTCTACTGTACTCCACTGTACTCCACCTCTACAGTGCTCCACTGTACTCTACTTCTACTCTGCTCTACTGTACTCTACCTCTACTGTGCTCTACTATACTCTACTCTATTGTGCTCCACTGTACTCTATTTCTACTGTACTCTACTGTACTCTACCTCTACTGTGCTCCACTGTACTCTACCTCTACTGTACTCCACTGTACTCTACCTCTACTCTAATCTACTGTTCTCTACCTCTACTGTACTCCACTGTACTCTACCTCTACTCTGCTCTACTGTACTCTAGCTCTACTGTGCTCCACTGTACTCTACCTCTACTGCACTCCACTGTAGTCTACCTCAACTATACTCCACTGTACTCTACCTCTACTGTGCTCCACTGTAATCTACCTCTACTGTACTCCACTGTACTCTACCTCTATTATACTCCACTGTACTCTACCTCTACTGTGCTCTACTGTACTCTATCTCTACTATGCTCACCTGTAATCTACCTCTACTGTACTCCACTGTACTCCACCTCTACAGTGCTCCACTGTACTCTACTTCTACTCTGCTCTACTGTACTCCACCTCTACTGTGCTCCACTGTACTCCACTGTACTCCAGCTATACTGTGCTCCACTGTACTCTACCTCTACTGTGCTCCACTGTACACTACCTCTACTGTACTCCACTGTACTCTACCTCTACTGTGCTCCACTGTACTCTACCTCTACTGTGCTCCACTGTACTCTATCTCTACTGTACTCCACTGTACTCTACCTCTACAGTGCTCCACTGTGCTCTACCTCTACTGTACTCCACTGTACTCTACCTCTACTCTAATCTACTGTGCTCTAACTCTACTGTACTCCACTGTACTCTACCTCTACTCTGCTCTACTGTACTCTATCTCTACTGTGCTCCACTGTACTCTACCTCTACTGTACTCCACTGTACTCTACCTCTACTGTGCTCCACTGTACTCTACCTCTACTGTACTCCACTGTACTCTATCTCTACTGTACTCCACTGTAATCTATCTCTACTGTGCTCCACTGTACTATACCTCTACTGTGCTCCACTGTACTCCACTGTACTCTATCTCTACTGTGATCCACTGTACTCTACCTCTGCTGTGCTCCACTGTACTCTATCACTAATCTACTCCACTGTACTCTACCTCTACTGTACTCCACTGTACTCTACCTCTACTGTACTCCACTCTACGCTACCTCTACAGTACTCCACTGTACTCTACCTCTACTGTACTCCACTGTATTCTACCTCTACTGTACTCCACTGTACTCTACCTCTACTGTACTCCACTGTATTCTACCTCTACTGTGCTCTACTGTACTCTACCTCTACTGTGCTCTACTATACTCTACTCTATTGTGCTCCACTGTACTCTATTTCTACTGTACCCCACTGTACTCTACCTCTACTGTGCTCCACTGTACTCTACCTCTACTGTGCTCCACTGTACTCTACCTCTACTCTAATCTACTGTACTCTACCTCTACTGTACTCCACTGTACTCTACCTCTACTCTGCTCTACTGTACTCTAGCTCTACTGTGCTCCACTGTACTCTACCTCTACTGCACTCCACTGTAGTCTACCTCAACTATACTCCACTGTACTCTACCTCTACTGTGCTCCACTGTTATCTACCTCTACTGTACTCCAATGTACTCTACCTCTACTACACTCCACTGTACTCTACCTCTACTGTGCTCTACTGTACTCTATCTCTACTATGCTCACCTGTACTCTACCTCTACTGTACTCCACTGTACTCCACCTCTACAGTGCTCCACTGTACTCTACTTCTACTCTGCTCTACTGTACTCTACCTCTACTGTGCTCTACTATACTTTACTCTATTGTGCTCCACTGTACTCTATTTCTACTGTACCCCACTGTACTCTACCTCTACTGTGCTCCACTGTACTCTACCTCTACTGTACTCCACTGTACTCTACCTCTACTCTAATCTACTGTTCTCTACCTCTACTGTACTCCACTGTACTCTACCTCTACTCTGCTCTACTGTACTCTAGCTCTACTGTGCTCCACTGTACTCTACCTCTACTGCACTCCACTGTAGTCTACCTCAACTATACTCCACTGTACTCTACCTCTACTGTGCTCCACTGTAATCTACCTCTACTGTACTCCACTGTATTCTACCTCTACTATACTCCACTGTACTCTACCTCTACTGTGCTCCACTGTACTCTACCTCTACTGTACTCCACTGTAGTCTACCTAAACTATACTCCACTCTACTCTACCTCCACTGTGCTCCACTGTACTCTACCTCAACTATACTCCACTGTACTCTATCTCTACTCTAATCCACTGTACTCTATCTCTACTCTACTCCACTCTACTCTATCTCTACTGTACTCCACTGTACTCTACCTCTACTGTAATCCAGTGTACTCTACCTCTACTGTGCTCTAGTGTACTCTACCTCTAATATACTCCACTGTACTCTACCTCTACTCTACTCCACTGTACTCTACCTCTACTCTGCTCTACTGTACTCTATCTCTACTGTGATCCACTGTACTCTACCTCTACTGTACTCCACTGTAGTCTACCTAAACTATACTCCACTGTACTCTACCTCCACTGTGCTCCACTGTACTCTACCTCAACTATACTCCACTGTACTCTATCTCTACTCTAATCCACTGTACTCTATCTCTACTCTACTCAACTCTACTCTATCTCTACTGTACTCCACTGTACTCTAACTCTACTCTACTCTACTGTACTCCACCTCTTCTGTGCTCCACTGTACTCCACTGTACTCCAGCTCTACTGTGCTCCACTGTACTCTACCTCTACTGTACTCCACTGTACTCTACATCTACTGTGTTCCACTGTACTCTGCCTCTACTGTACTCCACTCTACTCTACCTCTACTGTACTCCGCTGTACTCTACCTCTACTGTACTCCACTGTATTCTACCTCTACTGTGCTCTACTGTACTCTACCTCTACTGTACTCCACTGTACTCTACCTCTACTGTACTCCACTGTATTCTACCTCTACTGTGCTCTACTGTACTCTACCTCTACTGTACACCACTGTACTCTACCTCTACTGTACTGTACTGTTCTCTACCTATACTGTACTCTACTGTACTCCACCTCTACTGTGCTCCACTGTACTCCACTGTACTCTAGCTCTACTGTGCTCCACTGTACTCTACCTCTACTGTGCTCTACTGTACTCTATCTCTACTGTGCTCCATTGTACTCTACCTCTACTCTGCTCTACTGTACTCTATCTCTACTGTGCTCTACTGTACTCTACCTCTATTATACTCCACTGTACTCTACCTCTACTGTGCTCCACTGTACTCTACCTCTACTGTGCTCCACTGTACACTACCTCTACTGTAGTCCACTGTACTCTACCTCTACTGTGCTCCACTCTACTCTACCTCTACTGTACTCCACTGTACTCTACCTCTACTCTGCTCTACTGTACTCTATCTCTACTGTGCTCCACTGTACTCTACCTCTACTGTACTCTACTGTAGTCTACCTCAACTATACATCACTGTACTCTACCTCTACTGTGCTCCACTATACTATACCTCTACTGTGCTCTACTGTACTCTATCTCTACTGTGCTCTACTGTACTCTACCTCTATTTTACTCCACTGTACTCTACCTCTACTGTGCTCCACTGCACTCTACCTCTACTGTGCTCCACTGTACACTACCTCTACTGTGCTCTACTGTTCTCTATCTCTACTGTGCTCCACTGTACTTTACCTCTACTGTACTCCACTGTACTCCACCTCTACAGTGCTCCACTGTACTCTACCTCTACTGTACTCCAATGTACTATACCTCTACTCTGCTCTACTGTACTCTATCTCTACTGTGCTCTACTGTACTCTACCTCTATTATACTCCACTGTACTCTACCTCTACTGTGCTCCACTCTACTCTACCTCTACTGTGCTCAGCTGTATTCTACCTCTACTGTACTCCACTGTACTCTTCCTCTACTGTGCTCCACTGTACTCTACCTCTACTGTGCTCTACTGTACTCTTCTCTACTGTGCTCCACTGTACTCTATTTCTACTGTACCCCACTGTACTCTACCTCTACTGTGCTCAGCTGTACTCTACCTCTACTGTACTCCACTGTACTCTATCTCTTCTGTACTACACTGTACTCTTCCTCTACTGTGCTCCACTGTACACTACCTCTACTGTACTCCACTGTACTCTACCTCTACTGTGCTCCACTGTAATCTACCTCTACTGTACTCCACTGTACTCTACCTCTACTATACTCCACTGTACTCTACCTCTACTGTGCTCTACTGTACTCTATCTCTACTATGCTCACCTGTACTCTACCTCTACTGTACTCCATTGTACTCCACCTCTACAGTGATCCAATGTACTCTACCTCTACTGTACTCCACTGTACTCTACCTCTACTCTGCTCTACTGTACTCTATCTCTACTGTGCTCCACTTTACTCTACCTCTACTGTACTCCACTGTAGTCTACCTCAACTATACTCCACTGTACTCTACCTCTACTGTGCTCCACTGTACTCTACCGCAACTATACTCCACTGTACTCTATCTCTACTCTAATCCACTGTACTCTATCTCTACTCTACTCCACTCTACTCTATCTCTACTGTACTCCACTGTACTCTACCTCTACTCTACTCTACTGTACTCCACCTCTACTGTGCTCCACTGTACTCCACTGTACTCTAGCTCTACTGTGCTCCACTGTACTCTACCTCTACTGTGCTCTACTGTACTCTATCTCTACTGTGCTCCACTGTACTTTACCTCTACTGTACTCCACTGTACTCCACCTCTACAGTGCTCCACTGTACTCTACCTCTACTGTACTCCAATGTACTCTACCTCTACTCTGCTCTACTGTACTCTATCTCTACTGTGCTCTTCTGTACTCTACCTCTATTATACTCCACTGTACTCTACCTCTACTGTGCTCCACTCTACTCTACCTCTACTGTGCTCCACTGTACACTACCTCTACTGTAGTCCACTGTACTCTACCTCTACTGTGCTCCACTCTACTCTACCTCTACTGTGCTCAGCTGTACTCTACCTCTAATGTACTCCAATGTACTCTATCTCTTCTGTACTACACTGTACTCTTCCTCTACTGTGCTCCACTGTACTCTACCTCTACTGTGCTCTACTGTACTCTATCTCTACTGTGCTCTACTGTACTCTACCTCTACTATACTCCACTGTACTCTACCTCTACTGTGCTCCACTGTACTCTACCTCTACTGTGCTCCACTGTACACTACCTTTACTGTACTCCACTGTACTCTACCTCTACTGTGCTCCACTGTACACTACCTTTACTGTACTCCACTGTACTCTACCTCTACTGTGCTCCACTCTACTCTACCTCTACTGTGCTCCACTGTACTCTACCTCTACTGTGCTCTACTGTACTCTATCTCTACTGTGCTCCACTGTACTCTACCTCTACTGTACTCTACTCTACTCCACCTCTAATGTGCTCCACTCTACTCTACCTCTACTGTACTCCACTGTACTCTACCTCTACTCTGCTCTACTGTACTCTATCTCTACTGTGCTCCACTGTACTCTACCTCTACTGTACTCTACTGTAGTCTACCTCAACTATACTCCACTGTACTCTACCTCTACTGTGCTCCACTGTACTCTACCTCTACTGTGCTCTACTGTACTCTATCTCTACTGTGCTCCACTGTACTCTACCTCTACTGTACTCCACTGTACTCCACCTCTACTGTACTCCACTGTACTCTGCCTCTACTCTGCTCTACTGTACTCTATCTCTACTGTGCTCCACTGTACTCTACCTCTACTGTACTCCACTGTAGTCTACCTAAACTATACTCCACTCTACTCTACCTCCACTGTGCTCCACTGTACTCTACCTCAACTATACTCCACTGTACACTATCTCTACTCTAATCCACTGTACTCTATCTCTACTCTACTCCACTCTACTCTATCTCTACTGTACTCCACTGTACTCTACCTCTACTCTACTCTACTGTACTCCACCTCTACTGTGCTCCACTGTACTCCACTGTACTCTAGCTCTACTGTGCTCCACTGTACTCTACCTCTACTGTGCTCTACTGTACTCTATCTCTACTGTGCTCCACTGTACTCTACCTCTACTGTACTCCACTGTACTCCACCTCTACAGTGCTCCACTGTACTCTACCTCTACTGTACTCCAATGTACTCTACCTCTACTCTGCTCAACTGTACTCTATCTCTACTGTGCTCTACTGTACTCTACCTCTATTATACTCCACTGTACTCTACCTCTACTGTGCTCCACTGTACACTACCTCTACTGTAGTCCAATGTACTCTACCTCTACTGTGCTCCACTCTACTCTACCTCTACTGTGCTCAGCTGTACTCTACCTCTACTGTACTCCACTGTACTCTATCTCTTCTGTACTACACTGTACTCTTCCTCTACTGTGCTCCGCTGTACTCTACCTCTACTGTGCTCTACTGTACTCTATCTCTACTGTGCTCTACTGTACACTACCTCTACTATACTCCACTGTACTCTACCTCTACTGTGCTCCACTGTAATCTACCTCTACTGTGCTCCACTGTACACTACCTCTACTGTACTCCACTGTACTCTACCTCTACTGTGCTCCACTCTACTCTACCTCTACTGTGCTCCACTGTACTCTACCTCTACTGTGCTCTACTGTACTCTATCTCTACTGTGCTCCACTGTACTCTACCTCTACTGTGCTCCACTGTACTCTATCTCTACTGTACTCCACTGTACTCTACCTCTACAGTGCTCCACTGTGCTCTACCTCTACTGTACTCCACTGTACTCTACCTCTACTCTAATCTACTGTGCTCTACCTCTACTGTACTCCACTGTACTCTACCTCTACTCTGCTCTACTGTACTCTATCTCTACTGTGCTCCACTGTACTCTACCTCTACTGTACTCCACTGAAGTCTACCTCTACTGTGCTCCACTGTACTCTACCTCTACTGTGCTCTACTCTACTCTATCTCTACTGTGCTCCACTGTACTCTACCTCTACTGTACTCTACTCTACTCCACCTCTAATGTGCTCCACTCTACTCTACCTCTACTGTACTCCACTGTACTCTACCTCTACTCTGCTCTACTGTACTCTATCTCTACTGTGCTCCACTGTACTCTACCTCTACTGTACTCTACTGTAGTCTACCTCAACTATACTCCACTGTACTCTACCTCTACTGTGCTCCACTGTACTCTACCTCTACTGTGCTCTACTGTACTCTATCTCTACTGTGCTCCACTGTACTCTACCTCTACTGTACTCCACTGTAGTCTACCTAAACTATACTCCACTCTACTCTACCTCCACTGTGCTCCACTGTACTCTACCTCAACTATACTCCACTGTACTCTATCTCTACTCTAATCCACTGTACTCTATCTCTACTCTACTCCACTGTGCTCTATCTCTACTGTACTCCACTGTACTCTACCTCTACTCTGCTCTACTGTACTCTATCTCTACTGTGCTCCACTGTACTCTACCTCTACTGTACTCCACTGAAGTCTACCTCAACTATACTCCACTGTACTCTACCTCTACTGTGCTCCACTGTACTCTACCTCTACTGTACTCCACTGTACTCTATCTCTACTGTACTCCACTGTAATCTATCTCTACTGTGCTCCACTGTACTATACCTCTACTGTGCTCCACTGTACTCCACTGTACTCTATCTCTACTGTGATCCACTGTACTCTACCTCTGCTGTGCTCCACTGTACTCTATCACTAATCTACTCCACTGTACTCTACCTCTACTGTACTCCACTGTACTCTACCTCTACTGTACTCCACTCTACGCTACCTCTACTGTACTCCACTGTACTCTACCTCTACTGTACTCCACTGTATTCTACCTCTACTGTACTCCACTGTACTCTACCTCTACTGTACTCCACTGTATTTTACCTCTACTGTGCTCTACTGTACTCTACCTCTACTGTGCTCTACTGTACTCTACTCTATTGTGCTCCACTGTACTCTATTTCTACTGTACCCCACTGTACTCTACCTCTACTGTGCTCCACTGTACTCTACCTCTACTGTGCTCCACTGTACTCTACCTCTACTCTAATCTACTGTTCTCTACCTCTACTGTACTCCACTGTACTCTACCTCTACTCTGCTCTACTGTACTCTAGCTCTACTGTGCTCCACTGTACTCTACCTCTACTGCACTCCACTGTATTCTACCTCAACTATACTCCACTGTACTCTACCTCTACTGTGCTCCACTGTAATCTACCTCTACTGTACTCCAATGTACTCTACCTCTACTATACTCCACTGTACTCTACCTCTACTGTGCTCTACTGTACTCTATCTCTACTATGCTCACCTGTACTCTACCTCTACTGTACTCCACTGTACTCCACCTCTACAGTGCTCCACTGTACTCTACTTCTACTCTGCTCTACTGTACTCTACCTCTACTGTGCTCTACTATACTCTACTCTATTGTGCTCCACTGTACTCTATTTCTACTGTACCCCACTGTACTCTACCTCTACTGTGCTCCACTGTACTCTACCTCTACTGTACTCCACTTTACTCTACCTCTACTCTAATCTACTGTTCTCTACCTCTACTGTACTCCACTGTACTCTACCTCTACTCTGCTCTACTGTACTCTAGCTCTACTGTGCTCCACTGTACTCTACCTCTACTGCACTCCACTGTAGTCTACCTCAACTATACTCCACTGTACTCTACCTCTACTGTGCTCCACTGTAATCTACCTCTACTGTACTCCACTGTATTCTACCTCTACTATACTCCACTGTACTCTACCTCTACTGTGCTCCACTGTACTCTACCTCTACTGTACTCCACTGTAGTCTACCTAAACTATACTCCACTCTACTCTACCTCCACTGTGCTCCACTGTACTCTACCTCAACTATACTCCACTGTACTCTATCTCTACTCTAATCCACTGTACTCTATCTCTACTCTACTCCACTCTACTCTATCTCTACTGTACTCCACTGTACTCTACCTCTACTGTACTCCAGTGTACTCTACCTCTACTGTGCTCTAGTGTACTCTACCTCTAATATACTCCACTGTACTCTACCTCTACTCTACTCCACTGTACTCTACCTCTACTCTGCTCTACTGTACTCTATCTCTACTGTGCTCCACTGTACTCTACCTCTACTGTACTCCACTGTAGTCTACCTAAACTATACTCCACTGTACTCTACCTCCACTGTGCTCCACTGTACTCTACCTCAACTATACTCCACTGTACTCTATCTCTACTCTAATCTACTGTACTCTATCTCTACTCTACTCCACTCTACTCTATCTCTACTGTACTCCACTGTACTCTAACTCTACTCTACTCTACTGTACTCCACCTCTTCTGTGCTCCACTGTACTCCACTGTACTCCAGCTCTACTGTGCTCCACTGTACTCTACCTCTACTGTACTCCACTGTACTCTACATCTACTGTGTTCCACTGTACTCTGCCTCTACTGTACTCCACTCTACTCTACCTCTACTATACTCCACTGTACTCTACCTCTACTGTGCTCCACTGTACTCTACCTCTACTGTGCTCCACTGTACACTACCTCTACTGTACTCCACTGTACTCTACCTCTACTGTGCTCCACTCTACTCTACCTCTACTGTGCTCCACTGTACTCTACCTCTACTGTGCTCTACTGTACTCTATCTCTACTGTGCTCCACTGTACTCTACCTCTACTGTACTCTACTCTACTCCACCTCTAATGTGCTCCACTCTACTCTACCTCTACTGTACTCCACTGTACTCTACCTCTACTCTGCTCTACTGTACTCTATCTCTACTGTGCTCCACTGTACTCTACCTCTACTGTACTCTACTGTAGTCTACCTCAACTATACTCCACTGTACTCTACCTCTACTGTGCTCCACTGTACTCTACCTCTACTGTGCTCTACTGTACTCTATCTCTACTGTGCTCCACTGTACTCTACCTCTACTGTACTCCACTGTAGTCTACCTAAACTATACTCCACTCTACTCTACCTCCACTGTGCTCCACTGTACTCTACCTCAACTATACTCCACTGTACTCTATCTCTACTCTAATCCACTGTACTCTATCTCTACTCTACTCCACTGTGCTCTATCTCTACTGTACTCCACTGTACTCTACCTCTACTCTAATCTACTGTACTCCACCTCTACTGTGCTCCACTGTACTCCACTGTACTCCAGCTCTACTGTGCTCCACTGTACTCTACCTCTACTGTACTCAACTGTACTCTACCTCTACTCTGCTCTACTGTACTCTATCTCTATTATACTCCACTGTACTCTACCTCTACTGTGCTCCACTGTACACTACCTCTACTGTAGTCCAATGTACTCTACCTCTACTGTGCTCCACTCTACTCTACCTCTACTGTGCTCAGCTGTACTCTACCTCTACTGTACTCCACTGTACTCTATCTCTTCTGTACTACACTGTACTCTTCCTCTACTGTGCTCCGCTGTACTCTACCTCTACTGTGCTCTACTGTACTCTATCTCTACTGTACTCCACTGTATTCTACCTCTACTGTGCTCCACTGTACTCTACCTCTACTGTGCTCTACTGTACTCTATCTCTACTGTGCTCCACTGTACACTACCTCTACTGTACTCCACTGTACTCTACCTCTACTGTGCTCCACTGTACTCTACCTCTACTGTGCTCTACTGTACTCTATCTCTACTGTGCTCCACTGTACTCTACCTCTACTGTACTCCACTGTACTCCACCTCTACAGTGCTCCACTGTACTCTACCTCTACTGTCCTCCACTGTACTCTACCTCTACTCTGCTCTACTGTACTCTATCTCTACTGTGCTCCACTGTACTCTACCTCTACTGTACTCCACTGTAGTCTACCTAAACTATACTCCACTGTACTCTACCTCCACTGTGCTCCACTGTACTCTACCTCAACTATACTCCACTGTACTCTATCTCTACTCTAATCCACTGTACTCTATCTCTACTCTACTCCACTCTACTCTATCTCTACTGTACTCCACTGTACTCTACCTCTACTCTACTCTACTGTACTCCACCTCTACTGTGCTCCAGTGTACTCCACTGTACTCTAGCTCGACTGTGCTCCACTGTACTCTACCTCTACTGTACTCCACTGTACTCTACATCTACTGTGCTCCACTGTACTCTACCTCTACTGTACTCCACTGTACTCTACCTCTACTGTACTCCACTGTACTCTACCTCTACTGTACTCCACTGTATTCTACCTCTACTGTGCTCTACTGTACCATACCTCTACTGTACTCCACTGTACTCTACCTCTACTGTACTGTACTGTTCTCTACCTCTACTGTACTCTACTGTACTCCACCTCTACTGTGCTCCACTGTACTCCACTGTACTCTACCTCTACTGTGCTCCACTGTACTCTACCTCTACTGTACTCCACTGTACTCTATCTCTACTGTTCTCCACTGTACTCTACCTCTACTGTGCTCCACTGTACTCCACTGTACTCTATCTCTACTGTGATCCACTGTACTCTACCTCTGCTGTGCTCCACTGTACTCTATCTCTACTCTACTCCACTGTACTCTATCTCTATTTTACTCCACTGTACTCTACCTCTAGTGTACTCTACTGTACTGCACCTCTACTGTGCTCCACTGTACTCCACTGTACTCTTCCTCTACTGTACTCCACTGTACTCTATCTCTACTGTGCTCCACTGTACTCTACCTCTACTTTGCTCAACTGTACTCTACTCTACTGTGCTCCACTGTACTCTATATCTACTGTACCCCACTGTACTCTACCTCTACTGTGCTCCACTGTACTTTGGCTCTACTGTGCACCACTGTACACTACCTCTACTATACTCCACTGTACTCTACCTCTACTGTGCTCCACTGTACTCTACCTCTACTCTGCTCCACTGTATTCTACCTCTACTGTGCTCCACTGTACTCTATCTCTACTGTACTCCACTGTACTCTACCTCCACAGTGCTCCACTGTGCTCTACCTCTACTGTGCTCCACTGTACTCTACCTCTACTGTACTCCTCTGTAGTCTACCTCAACTATACTCCACTGTACTCTACCTCTACTGTGCTCCACTGTACTCTACCTCTACTGCACTCCACTCTACTCTATCTCTACTGTGCTCCACTGTACTCTACCTCTACTGTACTCCACTGTACTCTATCTGTACTGTTCTCAACTGTACTCTACCTCTACTGTGCTCCACTGTACTTCACTGTCCTCTATCTCTACTGTGATCCACTGTACTCTACCTCTGCTGTGCTCCACTGTACTCTATATCTACTCTACTCCACTGTACTCTATCTCTATTGTACTCCACTGTACTCTACCTCTACTGTACTCTACTGTACTCCACCTCTAGTGTGCTCCACTGTACTCCACTGTACTCTTACTCTACTGTACTCCACTGTACTCTATCTCTACTGTGCTACACTGTACTCTACCTCTACTGTGCTCTACTGTACTCTACCTCTACTCTGCTCTACTCTACTCTATCTCTACTGTGCTCCACTGTACTCTACCTCTACTCTACTCCACTGTAGTCAACCTCAACTATACTCCACTGTACTCTACCTCTACTGTGCTCCACTGTACTCTACCTCTACTGTGCTCTACTGTACTCTATCTCTACTGTGCTCCACTGTACTCTACCTCTACTGTACTCCACTGTACTCCACCTCTACAGTGCTCCACTGTACTCTACCTCTACTGTCCTCCACTGTACTCTACCTCTACTCTGCTCTACTGTACTCTATCTCTACTGTGCTCCACTGTACTCTACCTCTACTGTACTCCACTGTAGTCTACCTAAACTATGCTCCACTGTACTCTACCTCCACTGTGCTCCACTGTACTCTACTTCAACTATACTCCACTGTACTCTATCTCTACTCTAATCCACTGTACTCTATCTCTACTCTACTCCACTCTACTCTATCTCTACTGTACTCCACTGTACTCTACCTCTACTCTACTCTACTGTACTCCACCTCTACTGTGCTCCACTGTACTCCACTGTACTCTAGCTCTACTGTGCTCCACTGTACTCTACCTCTACTGTACTCCACTGTACTCTACATCTACTGTGCTCCACTGTACTCTACCTCTACTGTACTCCACTGTACTCTACCTCTACTGTACTCCACTGTACTCTACCTCTACTGTACTCCACTGTATTCTACCTCTACTGTGCTCTACTGTACCCTACCTCTACTGTACTCCACTGTACTCTACCTCTACTGTACTGTACTGTTCTCTACCTCTACTGTACTCTACTGTACTCCACCTCTACTTTGCTCCACTGTACTCCAGTGTACTCTTCCTCTACTGTACTCCACTGTACTCTATCTCTAGTGTGCTCCACTGTACTCTACCTCTACTGTGCTCTACTGTACTCTACTCTACTGTGCTCCACTGTACTCTATTTCTACTGTACCCCACTGTATTCTACCTCTACTGTGCTCCACTGTACTCTACCTCTACTGTGCTCCACTGTACACAACCTCTACTCTACTCCACTGTACTCTACCTCTACTGTGGTCCACTGTACTCTACCTCTACTCTGCTCCACTGTACTCTACCTCTACTGTGCTCCACTGTACTCTACCTCAACTATACTCCACTGTACTCTACCTCTACTGTACTCCACTGTACTCTAGCTCTACTCTGCTCTACTGTGCTCTACCTCTACTGTGCTCCACTGTAATCTACCTCTACTGTGGTCTACTGTACTCTATCTCTACTGTGCTCCACTGTACTCTACCTCTACTGTACTCCACTGTACTCCACCTCTACAGTGCTCCACTGTACTCTACCTCTACTGTCCTCCACTGTACTCTACCTCTACTCTGCTCTACTGTACTCTATCTCTACTGTGCTCCACTGTACTCTATCTCTACTGTACTCCACTGTAGTCTACCTAAACTATACTCCACTGTACTCTACCTCCACTGTGCTCCACTGTACTCTACCTCAACTATACTCCACTGTACTCTATCTCTACTCTAATCCACTGTACTCTATCTCTACTCTACTCCACTCTACTCTATCTCTACTGTACTCCACTGTACTCTACCTCTACTGTGCTCCACTGTACACTACCTCTACTGTACTCCACTGTACTCTACCTCTACTGTGCTCCACTGTACTCTACCTCTACTCTGCTCCACTGTACTCTACCTCTACAGTGCTCCACTGTACTCTATCTCTACTGTACTCCACTGTACTCTACCTCCACAGTGCTCCACTGTGCTCTACCTCTACTGTACTCCACTGTACTCTACCTCTACTCTGCTCTACTGTACTCTACTCTACTGTGCTCCACTGTACTCTATTTCTACTGTACCCCACTATACTCTACCTCTACTGTGCTCCACTGTACTCTACCTCTACTGTGCTCCACTGTACACTACCTCTACTGTACTCCACTGTATTCTACCTCTACTGTGCTCCACTGTACTCTACCTCTACTGTGCTCTACTGTACTCTATCTCTACTGTGCTCCACTGTACACTACCTCTACTGTACTCCACTGTACTCTACCTCTACTGTGCTCCACTGTACTCTACCTCTACTGTGCTCTACTGTACTCTATCTCTACTGTGCTCCACTGTACTCTACCTCTACTGTACTCCACTGTACTCCACCTCTACAGTGCTCCACTGTACTCTACCTCTACTGTCCTCCACTGTACTCTACCTCTACTCTGCTCTACTGTACTCTATCTCTACTGTGCTCCACTGTACTCTACCTCTACTCTACTCCACTGTAGTCTACCTAAACTATACTCCACTGTACTCTACCTCCACTGTGCTCCACTGTACTCTACCTCAACTATACTCCACTGTACTCTATCTCTACTCTAATCCACTGTACTCTATCTCTACTCTACTCCACTCTACTCTATCTCTACTGTACTCCACTGTACTCTACCTCTACTCTACTCTACTGTACTCCACCTCTACTGTGCTCCAGTGTACTCCACTGTACTCTAGCTCTACTGTGCTCAACTGTACTCTACCTCTACTGTACTCCACTGTACTCTACATCTACTGTGCTCCACTGTACTCTACCTCTACTCTACTCCACTGTACTCTACCTCTACTGTACTCCACTGTACTCTACCTCTACTGTACTCCACTGTATTCTAACTCTACTGTGCTCTACTGTACCATACCTCTACTGTACTCCACTGTACTCTACCTCTACTGTACTGTACTGTTCTCTACCTCTACTGTACTCTACTGTACTCCACCTCTACTGTGCTCCACTGTACTCCACTGTACTCTACCTCTACTGTGCTCCACTGTACTCTACCTCTACTGTACTCCACTGTACTCTATCTCTACTGTTCTCCACTGTACTCTACCTCTACTGTGCTCCACTGTACTCCACTGTACTCTATCTCTACTGTGATCCACTGTACTCTACCTCTGCTGTGCTCTACTGTACTCTACTCTACTGTGCTCCACTGTACTCTATTTCTACTGTACCCCACTGTATTCTACCTCTACTGTGCTCCACTGTACTCTACCTCTACTGTGCTCCACTGTACACAACCTGTACTGTACTCCACTGTACTCTACCTCTACTGTGCTCCACTGTACTCTACCTCTACTCTGCTCCACTGTACTCTACCTCTACTGTGCTCCACTGTACTCTACCTCAACTATACTCCACTGTACTCTACCTCTACTGTACTCCACTGTACTCTAGCTCTACTCTGCTCTACTGTGCTCTACCTCTACTGTGCTCCACTGTAATCTACCTCTACTGTGGTCTACTGTACTCTATCTCTACTGTACTCCACTGTACTCTACCTCTACTGTACTCCACTGTACTCCACCTCTACAGTGCTCCACTGTACTCTACCTCTACTGTCCTCCACTGTACTCTACCTCTACTCTGCTCTACTGTACTCTATCTCTACTGTACTCCACTGTAGTCTACCTAAACTATACTCCACTGTACTCTACCTCCACTGTGCTCCACTGTACTCTACCTCAACTATACTCCACTGTACTCTATCTCTACTCTAATCCACTGTACTCTATCTCTACTCTACTCCACTCTACTCTATCTTTACTGTACTCCACTGTACTCTACCTCTACTGTGCTCCACTGTACACTACCTCTACTGTACTCCACTGTACTCTACCTCTACTGTGCTCCACTGTACTCTACCTCTACTCTGCTCCACTGTACTCTACCTCTACAGTGCTCCACTGTACTCTATCTCTACTGTATTCCACTGTACTCTACCTCCACAGTGCTCCACTGTGCTCTACCTCTACTGTACTCCACTGTACTCTACCTCTACTCTGCTCTACTGTACTCTACTCTACTGTGCTCCACTGTACTCTATTTCTACTGTACCCCACTGTACTCTACCTCTACTGTGCTCCACTGTACTCTACCTCTACTGTGCTCCACTGTACACTACCTCTACTGTACTCCACTGTATTCTACCTCTACTGTGCTCCACTGTACTCTACCTCTACTGTGCTCTACTGTACTCTATCTCTACTGTGCTCCACTGTACACTACCTCTACTGTACTCCACTGTACTCTACCTCTACTGTGCTCCACTGTACTCTACCTCTACTGTGCTCTACTGTACTCTATCTCTACTGTGCTCCACTGTACTCTACCTCTACTGTACTCCACTGTACTCCACCTCTACAGTGCTCCACTGAACTCTACCTCTACTGTCCTCCACTGTACTCTACCTCTACTCTGCTCTACTGTACTCTATCTCTACTGTGCTCCACTGTACTCTACCTCTACTGTACTCCACTGTAGTCTACCTAAACTATACTCCACTGTACTCTACCTCCACTGTGCTCCACTGTACTCTACCTCAACTATACTCCACTGTACTCTATCTCTACTCTAATCCACTGTACTCTATCTCTACTCTACTCCACTCTACTCTATCTCTACTGTACTCCACTGTACTCTACCTCTACTCTACTCTACTGTACTCCACCTCTACTGTGCTCCAGTGTACTCCACTGTACTCTAGCTCTACTGTGCTCCACTGTACTCTACCTCTACTGTACTCCACTGTACTCTACATCTACTGTGCTCCACTGTACTCTACCTCTACTGTACTCCACTGTACTCTACCTCTACTGTACTCCACTGTACTCTACCTCTACTGTACTCCACTGTATTCTACCTCTACTGTGCTCTACTGTACCATACCTCTACTGTACTCCACTGTACTCTACCTCTACTGCACTGTACTGTTCTCTACCTCTACTGTACTCTACTGTACTCCACCTCTACTGTGCTCCACTGTACTCCACTGTACTCTACCTCTACTGTGCTCCACTGTACTCTACCTCTACTGTACTCCACTGTACTCTATCTCTACTGTTCTCCACTGTACTCTACCTCTACTGTGCTCCACTGTACTCCACTGTACTCTATCTCTATTGTGATCCACTGTACTCTACCTCTGCTGTGCTCCACTGTACTCTATCTCTACTCTACTCCACTGTACTCTATCTCTATTTTACTCCACTGTACTCTACCTCTAGTGTACTCTACTGTACTCCACCTCTACTGTGCTCCACTGTACTCCACTGTACTCTTCCTCTACTGTACTCCACTGTACTCTATCTCTACTGTGCTCCACTGTACTCTACCTCTACTGTGCTCAACTGTACTCTACTCTACTGTCCTCCACTGTACTCTATTTCTACTGTACCCCACTGTACTCTACCTCTACTGTGCTCCACTGTACTTTGGCTCTACTGTGCACCACTGTACACTACCTCTACTATACTCCACTGTACTCTACCTCTACTGTGCTCCACTGTACTCTACCTCTACTCTGCTCCACTGTATTCTACCTCTACTGTGCTCCACTGTACTCTATCTCTACTGTACTCCACTGTACTCTACCTCCACAGTGCTCCACTGTGCTCTACCTCTACTGTGCTCCACTGTACTCTACCTCTACTGTACTCCTCTGTAGTCTACCTCAACTATACTCCACTGTACTCTACCTCTACTGTGCTCCACTGTACTCTACCTCTACTGCACTCCACTCTACTCTATCTCTACTGTGCTCCACTGTACTCTACCTCTACTGTACTCCACTGTACTCTATCTGTACTGTTCTCAACTGTACTCTACCTCTACTGTGCTCCACTGTACTTCACTGTCCTCTATCTCTACTGTGATCCACTGTACTCTACCTCTGCTGTGCTCCACTGTACTCTATCTCTACTCTACTCCACTGTACTCTATCTCTATTGTACTCCACTGTACTCTACCTCTACTGTACTCTACTGTACTCCACCTCTAGTGTGCTCCACTGTACTCCACTGTACTCTTACTCTACTGTACTCCACTGTACTCTATCTCTACTGTGCTACACTGTACTCTACCTCTACTGTGCTCTACTGTACTCTACCTCTACTCTGCTCTACTCTACTCTATCTCTACTGTGCTCCACTGTACTCTACCTCTACTCTACTCCACTGTAGTCTACCTCAACTATACTCCACTGTACTCTACCTCTACTGTGCTCCACTGTACTCTACCTCTACTGTGCTCTACTGTACTCTATCTCTACTGTGCTCCACTGTACTCTACCTCTACTGTACTCCACTGTACTCCACCTCTACAGTGCTCCACTGTACTCTACCTCTACTGTCCTCCACTGTACTCTACCTCTACTCTGCTCTAATGTACTCTATCTCTACTGTGCTCCACTGTACTCTACCTCTACTGTACTCCACTGTAGTCTACCTAAACTATACTCCACTGTACTCTACCTCCACTGTGCTCCACTGTACTCTACTTCAACTATACTCCACTGTACTCTATCTCTACTCTAATCCACTGTACTCTATCTCTACTCTACTCCACTCTACTCTATCTCTACTGTACTCCACTGTACTCTACCTCTACTCTACTCTACTGTACTCCACCTCTACTGTGCTCCACTGTACTCCACTGTACTCTAGCTCTACTGTGCTCCACTGTACTCTACCTCGACTGTACTCCACTGTACTCTACATCTACTGTGCTCCACTGTACTCTACCTCTACTGTACTCCACTGTACTCTACCTCTACTGTACTCCACTGTACTCTACCTCTACTGTACTCCACTGTATTCTACCTCTACTGTGCTCTACTGTACCCTACCTCTACTGTACTCCACTGTACTCTACCTCTACTGTACTGTACTGTTCTCTACCTCTACTGTACTCTACTGTACTCCACCTCTACTTTGCTCCACTGTACTCCAGTGTACTCTTCCTCTACTGTACTCCACTGTACTCTATCTCTAGTGTGCTCCACTGTACTCTACCTCTACTGTGCTCTACTGTACTCTACTCTACTTTGCTCCACTGTACTCTATTTCTACTGTACCCCACTGTATTCTACCTCTACTGTGCTCCACTGTACTCTACCTCTACTGTGCTCCACTGTACACAACCTCTACTGTACTCCACTGTACTCTACCTCTACTGTGGTCCACTGTACTCTACCTCTACTCTGCTCCACTGTACTCTACCTCTACTGTGCTCCACTGTACTCTACCTCAACTATACTCCACTGTACTCTACCTCTACTGTACTCCACTGTACTCTAGCTCTACTCTGCTCTACTGTGCTCTACCTCTACTGTGCTCCACTGTAATCTACCTCTACTGTGGTCTACTGTACTCTATCTCTACTGTGCTCCACTGTACTCTACCTCTACTGTACTCCACTGTACTCCACCTCTACAGTGCTCCACTGTACTCTACCTCTACTGTCCTCCACTGTACTCTACCTCTACTCTGCTCTACTGTACTCTGTCTCTACTGTGCTCCACTGTACTCTATCTCTACTGTACTCCACTGTAGTCTACCTAAACTATACTCCACTGTACTCTACCTCCACTGTGCTCCACTGTACTCTACCTCAACTATACTCCACTGTACTCTATCTCTACTCTAATCCACTGTACTCTATCTCTACTCTACTCCACTCTACTCTATCTCTACTGTACTCCACTGTACTCTACCTCTACTGTGCTCCACTGTACACTACCTCTACTGTACTCCACTGTACTCTACCTCTACTGTGCTCCACTGTACTCTACCTCTACTCTGCTCCACTGTACTCTACCTCTACATTGCTCCACTGTACTCTATCTCTACTGTACTCCACTGTACTCTACCTCCACAGTGCTCCACTGTGCTCTACCTCTACTGTACTCCACTGTACTCTACCTCTACTCTGCTCTACTGTACTCTACTCTACTGTGCTCCACTTTACTCTATTTCTACTGTACCCCACTGTACTCTACCTCTACTGTGCTCCACTGTACTCTACCTCTACTGTGCTCCACTGTACACTACCTCTACTGTACTCCACTGTATTCTACCTCTACTGTGCTCCACTGTACTCTACCTCTACTGTGCTCTACTGTACTCTATCTCTACTGTGCTCCACTGTACACTACCTCTACTGTACTCCACTGTACTCTACCTCTACTGTGCTCCACTGTACTCTACCTCTACTGTGCTCTACTGTACTCTATCTCTACTGTGCTCCACTGTACTCTACCTCTACTGTACTCCACTGTACTCCACCTCTACAGTGCTCCACTGTACTCTACCTCTACTGTCCTCCACTGTACTCTACCTCTACTCTGCTCTACTGTACTCTATCTCTACTGTGCTCCACTGTACTCTACCTCTACTCTACTCCACTGTAGTCTACCTAAACTATACTCCACTGTACTCTACCTCCACTGTGCTCCACTGTACTCTACCTCAACTATACTCCACTGTACTCTATCTCTACTCTAATCCACTGTACTCTATCTCTACTCTACTCCACTCTACTCTATCTCTACTGTACTCCACTGTACTCTACCTCTACTCTACTCTACTGTACTCCACCTCTACTGTGCTCCAGTGTACTCCACTGTACTCTAGCTCTACTGTGCTCCACTGTACTCTACCTCTACTGTACTCCACTGTACTCTACATCTACTGTGCTCCACTGTACTCTACCTCTATTGTACTCCACTGTACTCTACCTCTACTGTACTCCACTGTACTCTACCTCTACTGTACTCCACTGTATTCTAACTCTACTGTGCTCTACTGTACCATACCTCTACTGTACTCCACTGTACTCTACCTCTACTGTACTGTACTGTTCTCTACCTCTACTGTACTCTACTGTACTCCACCTCTACTGTGCTCCACTGTACTCCACTGTACTCTACCTCTACTGTGCTCCACTGTACTCTACCTCTACTGTACTCCACTGTACTCTATCTCTACTGTTCTCCACTGTACTCTACCTCTACTGTGCTCCACTGTACTCCACTGTACTCTATCTCTACTGTGATCCACTGTACTCTACCTCTGCTGTGCTCTACTGTACTCTACTCTACTGTGCTCCACTGTACTCTATTTCTACTGTACCCCACTGTATTCTACCTCTACTGTGCTCCACTGTACTCTACCTCTACTGTGCTCCACTGTACACAACCTCTACTGTACTCCACTGTACTCTACCTCTACTTTGCTCCACTGTACTCTACCTCTACTCTGCTCCACTGTACTCTACCTCTACTGTGCTCCACTGTACTCTACCTCAACTATACTCCACTGTACTCTACCTCTACTGTACTCCACTGTACTCTAGCTCTACTCTGCTCTACTGTGCTCAACCTCTACTGTGCTCCACTGTAATCTACCTCTACTGTGGTCTACTGTACTCTATCTCTACTGTACTCCACTGTACTCTACCTCTACTGTACTCCACTGTACTCCACCTCTACAGTGCTCCACTGTACTCTACCTCTACTGTCCTCCACTGTACTCTACCTCTACTCTGCTCTACTGTACTCTATCTCTACTGTGCTCCACTGTACTCTATCTCTACTGTACTCCACTGTAGTCTACCTAAACTATACTCCACTGTACTCTACCTCCACTGTGCTCCACTGTACTCTACCTCAACTATACTCCACTGTACTCTATCTCTACTCTAATCCACTGTACTCTATCTCTACTCTACTCCACTCTACTCTATCTCTACTGTACTCCACTGTACTCTACCTCTACTGTGCTCCACTGTACACTACTTCTACTGTACTCCACTGTACTCTACCTCTACTGTGCTCCACTGTACTCTACCTCTACTCTGCTCCACTGTACTCTACCTCTACAGTGCTCCACTGTACTCTATCTCTACTGTACTCCACTGTACTCTACCTCCACAGTGCTCCACTGTGCTCTACCTCTACTGTACTCCACTGTACTCTACCTCTACTCTGCTCTACTGTACTCTACTCTACTGTGCTCCACTGTACTCTATTTCTACTGTACCCCACTGTACTCTACCTCTACTGTGCTCCACTGTACTCTACCTCTACTGTGCTCCACTGTACACTACCTCTACTGTACTCCACTGTATTCTACCTCTACTGTGCTCCACTGTACTCTACCTCTACTGTGCTCTACTGTACTCTATCTCTACTGTGCTCCACTGTACACTACCTCTACTGTACTCCACTGTACTCTACCTCTACTGTGCTCCACTGTACTCTACCTCTACTGTGCTCTACTGTACTCTATCTCTACTGTGCTCCACTGTACTCTACCTCTACTGTACTCCACTGTACTCCACCTCTACAGTGCTCCACTGTACTCTACCTCTACTGTCCTCCACTGTACTCTACCTCTACTCTGCTCTACTGTACTCTATCTCTACTGTGCTCCACTGTACTCTACCTCTACTGTACTCCACTGTAGTCTACCTAAACTATACTCCACTGTACTCTACCTCCACTGTGCTCCACTGTACTCTACCTCAACTATACTCCACTGTACTCTATCTCTACTCTAATCCACTGTACTCTATCTCTACTCTACTCCACTCTACTCTATCTCTACTGTACTCCACTGTACTCTACCTCTACTCTACTCTACTGTACTCCACCTCTACTGTGCTCCAGTGTACTCCACTGTACTCTAGCTCTACTGTGCTCCACTGTACTCTACCTCTACTGTACTCCACTGTACTCTACATCTACTGTGCTCCACTGTACTCTACCTCTACTCTACTCCACTGTACTCTACCTCTACTGTACTCCACTGTACTCTACCTCTACTGTACTCCACTGTATTCTACCTCTACTGTGCTCTACTGTACCATACCTCTACTGTACTCCACTGTACTCTACCTCTACTGTACTGTACTGTTCTCTACCTCTACTGTACTCTACTGTACTCCACTGTACTCTACCTCTACTTTGCTCCACTGTACTCTACCTCTACTGTACTCCACTGTACTCTATCTCTACTGTTCTCCACTGTACTCTACCTCTACTGTGCTCCACTGTACTCCACTGTACTCTATCTCTACTGTGATCCACTGTACTCTACCTCTGCTGTGCTCCACTGTACTCTATCTCTACTCTACTCCACTGTACTCTATCTCTATTTTACTCCACTGTACTCTACCTCTAGTGTACTCTACTGTACTCCACCTCTACTGTGCTCCACTGTACTCCACTGTACTCTTCCTCTACTGTACTCCACTGTACTCTATCTCTACTGTGCTCCACTGTACTCTACCTCTACTGTGCTCAACTGTACTCTACTCTACTGTGCTCCACTGTACTCTATTTCTACTGTACCCCACTGTACTCTACCTCTACTGTGCTCCACTGTACTTTGGCTCTACTGTGCACCACTGTACACTACCTCTACTATACTCCACTGTACTCTACCTCTACTGTGCTCCACTGTACTCTATCTCTCTTGTACTCCACTGTACTCTACCTCCACAGTGCTCCACTGTGCTCTACCTCTACTGTACTCCACTGTACTCTACCTCTACTCTGCTCTACTGTGCTCTACCTCTACTGTACTCCACTGAACTCTACCTCTACTCTGCTCTACTGTACTCTATCTCTACTGTGCTCCACTGTACTCTACCTCTACTGTACTCCTCTGTAGTCTACCTCAACTATACTCCACTGTACTCTACCTCTACTGTGCTCCACTGTACTCTACCTCTACTGCACTCCACTCTACTCTATCTCTACTGTGCTCCACTGTACTCTACCTCTACTGTACTCCACTGTACTCTATCTGTACTGTTCTCAACTGTACTCTACCTCTACTGTGCTCCACTGTACTTCACTGTCCTCTATCTCTACTGTGATCCACTGTACTCTACCTCTGCTGTGCTCCACTGTACTCTATCTCTACTCTACTCCACTGTACTCTATCTCTATTGTACTCCACTGTACTCTACCTCTACTGTACTCTACTGTACTCCACCTCTAGTGTGCTCCACTGTACTCCACTGTACTCTTACTCTACTGTACTCCACTGTACTCTATCTCTACTGTGCTACACTGTACTCTACCTCTACTGTGCTCTACTGTACTCTACTCTATTGTGCTCCACTGTACTCTATTTCTACTGTACCCCACTGCACTCTACCTCTACTGTGCTCCACTGTACTCTACCTCTACTGTGCTCCACTGTACTCTACCTCTACTGTGCTCCACTGTACTCTACCTCTACTGTGCTCCACTGTGCTCTATCTCTACTATACTCCACTGTACTCTACCTCTACAGTGATCCACTGTGCTACACCTCTACTGTACTCCACTGTACTCTACCTCTACTCTGCTCTACTGTGCTCTACCTATACTGTACTTCACTGTACTCTACCTCTACTCTGCTCTACTGTACTCTATCTCTACTGTGCTCCACTGTACTCTACCTCTACTGTACTCCACTGTAGTCCACCTCAACTATACTCCACTGTACTCTACCTCTACTGTACTCCATTGTACTCTATCTCTACTGTACTCCACTGTAATCTATCTCTACTGTGCTCCACTGTACTATACATCTACTGTGCTCCACTGTACTCCACTGTACTCTATCTCTACTGTGATCCACTGTACTCTACCTCTGCTGTGCTCCACTGTACTCTATCTCTACTCTACTCCACTGTACTCTACCTCTACTGTACTCCACTGTACTCTACCTCTACTGTACTCCACTCTACTCTACCTCTACTGTGCTCCACTGTACTCTACCTCTAATGTACTCCACTGTACTCTACCTCTACTGTACTCTTCTCTACTCCACCTCTAATGTGCTCCACTCTACTCTACCTCTACTGTACTCCACTGTACTCTACCTCTACTGTACTCCACTGTACTCTACCTCTACTCTACTCCACTGCACTTATCTCTACTGTGTTCGACTGTACTCTATCTCTACTTTACTCCACTGTACTCTATATCTACTGTACTACACTGTACTCTTCCTCTACTGTGCTCCACTGTACTCTATCTCTACTGTGCTCTACTGTACTCTATCTTTACTGTGCTCTACTGTACTCTACCTTTACTATACTCCACTGTACTCTACCTCTACTGTGCTCCACTGTACTCTACCTCTACTGTGCTCCACTGTACACTACCTCTACTGTATTCCACTGTACTCTACCTCTACTGTGTTCCACTCTACTCTACCTCTACTGTGCTCCACTGTACTCTACCTCTACTGTGCTCTACTGTACTCTACTCTATTGTGCTCCACTGTACTCTATTTCTACTGTACCCCACTGTACTCTACCTCTACTGTGCTCCACTGTACTCTACCTCTACTGTGCTCCACTGTACACTACCTCTACTGTACTCCACTTTACTCTACATCTACTGTGCTCCACTGTACTCTACCTCTACTGTGCTCCACTGTACTCTACCTCTACTGTGCTCCACTGTACTCTCTCTCTACTGTACTCCACTGTACTCTACCTCTACAGTGATCCACTGTGCTCTACCTCTACTGTACTCCACTGTACTCTACCTCAGGGGCGTCGATTTCGGTGGGGACGGTGGGGACGCGTACCCACCAGATTTCGTGATGAGTCATTTTGTACCCACCACTTTTTTTTGGAAAACCTCGAGCTCAATTTAGCCGTTCTGCTGCTGCGCTGGCTACACGCTTCTCTGTTCATAACACTGCAACAACTGTAACATTGGGATACGTTCTAGGTTGGGGGAGGGGTGGGTGGCATGCCAAATGGAACTTGTTACTTTGATTTGAATTCCCCGTGTCGGAATCGCACATGATTGGGTGGTGCAGCTCAGCTGACGTGCCTGTTCACTTCACTTTTCTCCTGGCCACCTGACTGGACAATTTTATTCGTAGTGCTGCTGGCTGCCTGGATGAACATGTGGAGGAGGTAACGTATTAATTTATTCTTGACAATCAGTAAACTAATTTCTCGTAGTTTTGACCAAGAGCAGCTCGTAAGTAACAGTAAACAGTAAGCTTAGAGACTGTGCTAACTTGAGGGGAAGAGCAGCTAGCTGTAGTTAGCTTAGCTGAATCAGTTCGCAGCATTGTAGCATCTTCTGTGGAGCGTTATTTGAAGTTCAGACCACAGGTGTTCAAAACGATAGAAATGATATGTAACATAAACGATACAAAATTGGCCTGCGATAGAAAGTTTAATTATATTTCACTATCGCTATAATGCCTGTTGATGACGTAATCTACCCGCAAAATTTAAACCCACGCCCACGAGCTGCAACCGGCTGCAACGTATTCGTCTTCGTTATTTTGGATAAACATGGCTGAAAGCGAAATGGAGGAACTGTGGAAAAAGACTGGTGCATTTGTTTGCTATAGCATGACATATCTGATATTCCGATTGTCAAATATATGCAAGTGGATGTGTTTTGTTGTTTAAACTCCTTTATTTTTTAAATGAGCTGACACTGACAGCTTAGCATGGACAGTGAACGAGCGGGAACTACATAGTCTGCTGGGATGAGCCGAGGCAGAGAATTTCCGGCCAAGGTTCCGCATTTTAAGGGGGCTCCCGAGGGCTGATCATTCAAACAATCAGGAATGTTAATATAAAGACGCAGCAAATATCTCTGCATCCCAGACCCCCCTCTCTCGCTACGCGATCGCTGGCTAACGTCATGCTTTTACCGTCTCGCCTTTTTCAAACTGGAGCAGCGCTTACTCGCAGGTATGTAGACAAATTACAATGCATGATTTGATTTGTTAAACGTGAAAAGGACTTATCCGTCTAAACGCTCGCTCTCTAACGTAAACCTAGATATATATGTTCACTGTTGTTAGGCGCATATCCAAGTGTTTGTGCGGAGTGTGGACATGGAGGCGCCGACGCGATTACTTGCATTTTCCTATAAACAGTGGAAAGTTAAAACAATGTTTATTACTTAAGTTTTGCTGGTATTGTGGCTATAGTCTTGTGCATTTGTACACAACGGATCAGCTGTTTTAACTCTTCTCTTGCAATACATCATGTTAGCCTTGCCTTAGCCACCAACTTACTCAGCTAACTTAGTTACGGTTTGCGTTCGTACAGCAAGCATTGGTGGAGTCGGAGATGATCGTGGAGTAGTCAGTATCTTGTTTAATTATTGCTTGAATCTATTGCTGAATTCTGGAATAGTTGTGATGAGGATGATGATGGAGGCGGGGTGCTTTCAAGTTTTGGTCAAAATGGTGATACGATTGGATGGATGCAGTGTCAGATCATGGTGTGATCATCGTTCATCTGTGCGACACATATTTTTGCTTTTTCAATCTTGGCAAAATTGTAGTGCAGAACGCAGAAGTTGTGTTGTCAATTGGCGATTTTTTTTGGACAGTTTTCAGTTGTTATGAGGAGCAATATGAGAGAGAAATTTGGTAATCATTGTTTACATTAAACCACGTCATGTCATATTGTCAATGTTACTTATCTTATGAAGCAGAATAGTGGGTCATAGGCTACTCGTATGTCTAATGCTTTTTAAAAACCTAAGGCTTTCAAGTTCAACATAAAACGAGTCAGACATCATCACATGTTTGTATACATTTTTATTTATTTACATTAAGCGACAGTAACGTTACATCGTCTTTCAAAACATGATCTGCGCGAAAGAGAGAGAAAAAAATAATGTCATTCATTGTACCCAGCACTTTTGAAAATGCACTTCCGAATACGTCTCTGTCCCCAGCACATTTCAAACCAAACTGACGCCCATGCTCTACCTCTACTCTGCTCTACTGTGCTCTACCCATACTGTACTTCACTGTACTCTACCTCTGCTCTGCTCTACTGTACTCTATCTCTACTGTGCTCCACTGTACTCTACCTCTACTTTACTCCACTGTAGTCCACCTCAACTATACTCCACTGTACTCTACCTCTACTGTGCTCCACTGTACTCTACCTCTACTGTGCTCCACTGTACTCTACCTCTACTGTACTCCACTGTACTATACCTCTACTGTACTCCACTGTACTCTACCTCTACTGTACTCCACTGTATTCTACCTCTACTGTGCTCTACTGTACTCTACCTCTACTGTACTCCACTGTACTCTACCTCTACTGTACTGTACTGTTCTCTACCTCTACTGTACTCTACTGTACTCCACCTCTACTGTGCTCCACTGTTCTCCACTGTACTATACCTCTACTGTGCTCCACTGTACTCCACTGTACTCTATCTCTACTGTGATCCACTGTACTCTACCTCTGCTGTGCTCCACTTTACTCTATCTCTACTCTACTCCACTGTACTCTATCTCTATTGTACTCCACTGTACTCTACCTCTACTGTACTCTACTGTACTCCACCTCTACTGTGCTCCACTGTACTCCACTGTACTCTACCTCTACTGTGCTCCACTGTACTCTACCTCTACTGTACTCCACTGTACTATACCTCTACTGTACTCCACTGTACTCTACCTCTACTGTACTCCACTGTATTCTACCTCTACTGTGCTCTACTGTACTCTACCTCTACTGTACTCCACTGTACTCTACCTCTACTGTACTGTACTGTTCTCTACCTCTACTGTACTCTACTGTACTCCACCTCTACTGTGCTCCACTGTACTCCACTGTACTCTACCTCTACTGTACTCCACTGTTCTCCACTGTACTATACCTCTACTGTGCTCCACTGTACTCCACTGTACTCTATCTCTACTGTGATCCACTGTACTCTACCTCTGCTGTGCTCCACTTTACTCTATCTCTACTCTACTCCACTGTACTCTATCTCTATTGTACTCCACTGTACTCTACCTCTACTGTACTCTACTGTACTCCACCTCTACTGTGCTCCACTGTACTCCACTGTACTCTTCCTCTACTGTACTCCACTGTACTCTATCTCTACTGTGCTCCACTGTACTCTACCTCTAATGTGCTCTACTGTACTCTACTCTACTGTGCTCCACTGTACTCTATTTCTACTGTACCCCACTGTACTCCACCTCTACTGTGCTCCACTGTACTCTACCTCTACTGTGCTCCACTGTACTCTACCTCTACTGTGCTCCACTGTACTCTATCTCTACTGTACTCCACTGTACTCTACCTCTACAGTGCTCCACTGTGCTCTACCTCTACTGTACTCCACTGTACTCTACCTCTACTCTGCTCTACTGTTCTCTACCTCTACTGTACTCCACTGTACTCTACCTCTACTCTGCTCTACTGTACTCTAGCTCTACTGTGCTCCACTGTACTCTACCTCTACTGCACTCCACTGTAGTCTACCTCAACTATACTCCACTGTACTCTACCTCTACTGTGCTCCACTGTAATCTACATCTACTGCACTCCACTGTACTCTACCTCTACTATACTCCACTGTACTCTACCTCTACTGTGCTCTACTGTACTCTATCTCTACTATGCTCAACTGTACTCTACCTCTACTGTACTCCACTGTACTCTACCTCTACTCTGCTCTATTTTACTCTATCTCTACTGTGCTCCACTGTACTCTACCTCTACTGTACTCCACTGTACTCCACCTCTACAGTGTTCTACTGTACTCTACCTCTACTGTACTCCACTGTACTCTACCTCTACTCTGCTCTACTGTACTCTATCTCTACTGTGCTCCACTGTACTCTACCTCTACTGTACTCCACTGTAGTCTACCTCAACTATACTCCACTGTTCTCTACCTCTACTGTGCTCCACTGTACTCTACCTCAACTATACTCCACTGTACTCTATCTCTACTCTAATCCACTGTACCCTATCTCTACTCTACTCCACTCTACTCTATCTCTACTGTACTCCACTGTACTCTACCTCTACTCTACTCTACTGTACTCCACCTCTACTGTGCTCCACTGTATTCCACTGTACTCTAGCTCTACTGTGCTCCACTGTACTCTACCTCTACTGTGCTCTACTGTAGTCTATCTCTACTGTGCTCCACTGTACTCTACCTCTACTGTACTCCACTGTACTCCACCTCTACAGTGCTCCACTGTACTCTACCTCTACTGTACTCCACTGTATTCTACCTCTACTCTGCTCTACTGTACTCTATCTCTAATGTGCTCTACTGTACTCTACCTCTATTATACTCCACTGTACTCTACCTCTATTGTGCTCCACTGTACTCTACCTCTACTGTGCTCCACTGTACACTACCTCTACTGTACTCCACTGTACTCTACCTCTACTGTGCTCCACTCTACTCTACCTCTACTGTACTCAGCTGTACTCTACCTCTACTGTACTCCATTGTACTCTACCTCTACTATAATCCACTGCACTTATCTCTACTGTGCTCCACTGTACTCTATCTCTACTGTAGTCCACTGTACTCTACCTCTACTATACTCTACTGTACTCCACCTCTACTGTACTCCACTGTAGTCTGCCTCAACTATACTCCACTCTACTCTACCTCTACTGTGCTCCACTGTACTCTACCTCTACTCTGCTCTACTGTACTCTATCTCTACTGTACTCCACTATACTCTACCTCCACTGTACTCCACTGTACTCTAGCTCTACTGTACTCCACTGTATTCTACCTCTACTGTGCTCTACTGTACTCTACCTCTACTGTACTCCACTGTAATCTACCTCTACTGTACTGTACTGTTCTCTACCTCTACTGTACTCTACTGTACTCCACCTCTACTGTGCTCCACTGTACTCCACTGTACTCTACCTCTACTGTGCTCCACTGTACTCTACCTCTACTGTACTCCACTGTACTCTATCTCTACTGTGCTCCACTGTACTCTACCTCTACTGTACTCCACTGTACTCTATCTCTACTGTTCTCCACTGTACTCTACCTCTACTGTGCTCCACTGTACTCCACTGTACTCTATCTCTAATGTGATCCACTGTACTCTACCTCTGCTGTGCTCCACTGTACTCTACCTCTACTGTACTCCACTGTATTCTACCTCTACTGTGCTCTACTGTACTCTACCTCTACTGTACTCCACTGTAATCTACCTCTACTGTACTTTACTGTTCTCTACCTCTACTGTACTCTACTGTACTCCACCTCTACTGTGCTCCACTGTACTCCACTGTACTCTACCTCTACTGTGCTCCACTGTACTCTACCTCTACTGTACTCCACTGTACTCTATCTCTACTGTGCTCCACTGTACTCTACCTCTACTGTACTCCACTGTACTCTATCTCTACTGTTCTCCACTGTACTCTACCTCTACTGTGCTCCACTGTACTCCACTGTACTCTATCTCTACTGTGCTCCACTGTACTCTACCTTTACTGTGCTCTACTGTACTCTCCTCTACTGTGCTCCACTGTACTCTATTTCTACTTTACCCCACTGTACTCTACCTCTACTGTGCTCCACTGTACTCTACCTCTACTGTGCTCCACTGTACACTACCTCTACTGTACTCCACTGTACTCTACCTCTACTGTGCTCCACTGTAATCTACCTCTACTGTACTCCACTGTACTCTACCTCTACAGTGCTCAACTCTGCTCTACCTCTACTCTACTCCACTGTACTCTATCTCTACTCTGCTCTACTGTACTCTACCTCTACTGTACTCTGCTGTACTCTACCTCTACTATACTCCACTGTACTCTACCTCTACTGTGCTCCACTTTACTCTACCTCTAATGTGCTCCACTCTACTCTACCTTTACTGTACTCCACTGTACTCTAGCTCTACTCTGCTCTACTCTACTCTATCTCTACTGTGCTCCACTGTACTCTACCTCTACTGTACTCCACTGTAGTCTACCTCAACTATACTCCACTGTACTCTACCTCTACTGTGCTCCACTGTACTCTACCTCTACTGTGCTCTACTGTACTCTATCTCTACTGTGCTCCACTGTACTCTACCTCTACTGTACTCCACTGTACTCCACCTCTACAGTGCTCCACTGTACTCTACCTCTACTGTCCTCCACTGTACTCTACCTCTACTCTGCTCTACTGTACTCTATCTCTACTGTGCTCCACTGTACTCTACCTCTACTGTACTCCACTGTAGTCTACCTAAACTATACTCCACTGTACTCTACCTCCACTGTGCTCCACTGTACTCTACCTCAACTATACTACACTGTACTCTATCTCTACTCTAATCCACTGTACCCTATCTCTACTCTACTCCACTCTACTCTATCTCTACTGTACTCTACCTCTACTGTGCTCCACTGTACTCTACCTCTACTGTGCTCTACTGTACTCTATCTCTACTGTGCTCCACTGTACTCTACCTCTACTGTACTCCACTGTACTCCACCTCTACAGTGCTCCACTGTACTCTACCTCTACTGTCCTCCACTGTACTCTACCTCTACTCTGCTCTACTGTACTCTATCTCTACTGTGCTCCACTGTACTCTACCTCTACTGTACTCCACTGTAGTCTACCTAAACTATACTCCACTGTACTCTACCTCCACTGTGCTCCACTGTACTCTACCTCAACTATACTACACTGTACTCTATCTCTACTCTAATCCACTGTACTCTATCTCTACTCTACTCCACTCTACTCTATCTCTACTGTACTCCACTGTACTCTACCTCAACTATACTCCACTGTTCTCTACCTCTACTGTGCTCCACTGTACTCTACCTCAACTATACTCCACTGTACTCTATCTCTACTCTAATCCACTGTACCCTATCTCTACTCTACTCCACTCTACTCTATCTCTACTCTACTCCACTCTACTCTACCTCTACTGTACTCCACTGTAGTCTACCTCAACTATACTCCACTGTTCTCTACCTCTACTGTGCTCCACTGTACTCTACCTCAACTATACTCCACTGTACTCTATCTCTACTCTAATCCACTGTACCCTATCTCTACTCTACTCCACTCTACTCTATCTCTACTGTACTCCACTGTACTCTACCTCTACTCTACTCTACTGTACTCCACCTCTACTGTGCTCCACTGTATTCCACTGTACTCTAGCTCTACTGTGCTCCACTGTACTCTACCTCTACTGTGCTCTACTGTAGTCTATCTCTACTGTGCTCCACTGTACTCTACCTCTACTGTACTCCACTGTACTCCACCTCTACAGTGCTCCACTGTACTCTACCTCTACTGTACTCCACTGTATTCTACCTCTACTCTGCTCTACTGTACTCTATCTCTAATGTGCTCTACTGTACTCTACCTCTATTATACTCCACTGTACTCTACCTCTATTGTGCTCCACTGTACTCTACCTCTACTGTGCTCCACTGTACACTACCTCTACTGTAGTCCACTGTACTCTACCTCTACTGTGCTCCACTCTACTCTACCTCTACTGTACTCAGCTTTACTCTACCTCTACTGTACTCCATTGTACTCTACCTCTACTATACTCCACTGCACTTATCTCTACTGTGCTCCACTGTACTCTATCTCTACTGTAGTCCACTGTACTCTACCTCTACTATACTCTACTGTACTCCACCTCTACTGTACTCCACTGTAGTCTGCCTCAACTATACTCCACTGTACTCTATCTCTACTCTAATCCACTGTACCCTATCTCTACTCTACTCCACTCTACTCTATCTCTACTGTACTCTACCTCTACTGTGCTCCACTGTACTCTACCTCTACTGTGCTCTACTGTACTCTATCTCTACTGTGCTCCACTGTACTCTACCTCTACTGTACTCCACTGTACTCCACCTCTACAGTGCTCCAGTGTACTCTACCTCTACTGTCCTCCACTGTACTCTACCTCTACTCTGCTCTACTGTACTCTATCTCTACTGTGCTCCACTGTACTCTACCTCTACTGTACTCCACTGTAGTCTACCTAAACTATACTCCACTGTACTCTACCTCCACTGTGCTCCACTGTACTCTACCTCAACTATACTACACTGTACTCTATCTCTACTCTAATCCACTGTACTCTATCTCTACTCTACTCCACTCTACTCTATCTCTACTGTACTCCACTGTACTCTACCTCAACTATACTCCACTGTTCTCTACCTCTACTGTGCTCCACTGTACTCTACCTCAACTATACTCCACTGTACTCTATCTCTACTCTAATCCACTGTACCCTATCTCTACTCTACTCCACTCTACTCTATCTCTACTCTACTCCACTCTACTCTACCTCTACTGTACTCCACTGTAGTCTACCTCAACTATACTCCACTGTTCTCTACCTCTACTGTGCTCCACTGTACTCTACCTCAACTATACTCCACTGTACTCTATCTCTACTCTAATCCACTGTACCCTATCTCTACTCTACTCCACTCTACTCTATCTCTACTGTACTCCACTGTACTCTACCTCTACTCTACTCTACTGTACTCCACCTCTACTGTGCTCCACTGTATTCCACTGTACTCTAGCTCTACTGTGCTCCACTGTACTCTACCTCTACTGTGCTCTACTGTAGTCTATCTCTACTGTGCTCCACTGTACTCTACCTCTACTGTACTCCACTGTACTCCACCTCTACAGTGCTCCACTGTACTCTACCTCTACTGTACTCCACTGTATTCTACCTCTACTCTGCTCTACTGTACTCTATCTCTAATGTGCTCTACTGTACTCTACCTCTATTATACTCCACTGTACTCTACCTCTATTGTGCTCCACTGTACTCTACCTCTACTGTGCTCCACTGTACACTACCTCTACTGTAGTCCACTGTACTCTACCTCTACTGTGCTCCACTCTACTCTACCTCTACTGTACTCAGCTTTACTCTACCTCTACTGTACTCCATTGTACTCTACCTCTACTATACTCCACTGCACTTATCTCTACTGTGCTCCACTGTACTCTATCTCTACTGTAGTCCACTGTACTCTACCTCTACTATACTCTACTGTACTCCACCTCTACTGTACTCCACTGTAGTCTGCCTCAACTATACTCCACTCTACTCTACCTCTACTGTGCTCCACTGTACTCTATCTCTACTGTGCTCCACTGTACTCTACCTCTACTGTACTCCAGTGTACTCCACCTCTAAAGTGCTCCACTGTACTCTACCTCTACTGTACTCCACTGTATTCTACCTCTACTCTGCTCTACTGTACTCTATCTCTACTGTGCTCTACTGTACTCTACCTTTACTATACTCCACTGTACTCTACCTCTACTGTGCTCCACTGTACTCTACCTCTACTGTGCTCCACTGTACACTACCTCTACTGTACTCCAGTGTACTCCACCTCTAAAGTGCTCCACTGTACTCTACCTCTACTGTACTCCACTGTATTCTACATCTACTCTGCTCTACTGTACTCTATCTCTACTGTGCTCTACTGTACTCTACCTTTACTATACTCCACTGTACTCTACCTCTACTGTGCTCCACTGTACTCTACCTCTACTGTGCTCCACTCTACACTACCTCTACTGTATTCCACTGTACTCTACCTCTACTGTGTTCCACTCTACTCCACCTCTACTGTGCTCCACTGTACTCTACCTCTACTGTGCTCTACTGTACTCTACTCTATTGTGCTCCACTGTACTCTATTTCTACTGTACCCCACTGTACTCTACCTCTACTGTGCTCCACTGTACTCTACCTCTACTGTGCTCCACTGTACACTACCTCTACTGTACTCCACTGTACTCTACATCTACTGTGCTCCACTGTACTCTACCTCTACTGTGCTCCACTGTACTCTACCTCTACTGTGCTCCACTGTACTCTATCTCTACTGTACTCCACTGTATTCTACCTCTACTGTGCTCCACTGTACTCTACCTCTACTGTGCTCCACTGTACACAACCTCTACTGTACTCCACTGTACTCTACCTCTACTGTGCTCCACTGTACTCTACCTCTACTCTGCTCCACTGTACTCTACCTCTACTGTGCTCCACTGTACTCTACCTCAACTATACTCCACTGTACTCTACCTCTACTGTACTCCACTGTACTCTAGCTCTACTCTGCTCTACTGTGCTCTACCTCTACTGTGCTCCACTGTAATCTACCTCTACTGTCGTCTACTGTACTCTATCTCTACTGTGCTCCACTGTACTCTACCTCTACTGTACTCCACTGTACTCCACCTCTACAGTGCTCCACTGTACTCTACCTCTACTGTCCTCCACTGTACTCTACCTCTACTCTGCTCTACTGTACTCTATCTCTACTGTGCTCCACTGTACTCTATCTCTACTGTACTCCACTGTAGTCTACCTAAACTATACTCCACTGTACTCTACCTCCACTGTGCTCCACTGTACTCTACCTCAACTATACTCCACTGTACTCTATCTCTACTCTAATCCACTGTACTCTATCTCTACTCTACTCCACTCTACTCTATCTCTACTGTACTCCACTGTACTCTACCTCTACTGTGCTCCACTGTACACTACCTCTGCTGTACTCCACTGTACTCTACCTCTACTGTGCTCCACTGTACTCTACCTCTACTCTGCTCCACTGTACTCTACCTCTACAGTGCTCCACTGTACTCTATCTCTACTGTACTCCACTGTACTCTACCTCCACAGTGCTCCACTGTGCTCTACCTCTACTGTACTCCACTGTACTCTACCTCTACTCTGCTCTACTGTACTCTACTCTACTGTGCTCCACTGTACTCTATTTCTACTGTACCCCACTGTACTCTACCTCTACTGTGCTCCACTGTACGCTACCTCTACTGTGCTCCACTGTACACTACCTCTACTGTACTCCACTGTATTCTACCTCTACTGTGCTCCACTGTACTCTACCTCTACTGTGCTTTACTGTACTCTATCTCTACTGTGCTCCACTGTACACTACCTCTACTGTACTCCACTGTACTCTACCTCTACTGTGCTCCACTGTACTCTACCTTTACTGTGCTCTACTGTACTCTATCTCTACTTTGCTCCACTGTACTCTACCTCTACTGTACTCCACTGTACTCCACCTCTACAGTGCTCCACTGTACTCTACCTCTACTGTCCTCCACTGTACTCTACCTCTACTCTGCTCTACTGTACTCTATCTCTACTGTGCTCCACTGTACTCTACCTCTACTGTACTCCACTGTAGTCTACCTAAACTATACTCCACTGTATTCTACCTCCACTGTGCTCCACTGTACTCTACCTCAACTATACTCCACTGTACTCTATCTCTACTCTAATCCACTGTACTCTATCTCTACTCTACTCCACTCTACTCTATCTCTACTGTACTCCACTGTACTCTACCTCTACTCTACTCTACTGTACTCCACCTCTACTGTGCTCCACTGTACTCCACTGTACTCTAGCTCTACTGTGCTCCACTGTACTCTACCTCTACTGTACTCCACTGTACTCTACATCTACTGTGCTCCACTGTACTCTACCTCTACTGTACTCCACTGTACTCTACCTCTACTGTACTCCACTGTACTCTACCTCTACTGTACTCTACTGTATTCTACCTCTACTGTGCTCTACTGTACCATACCTCTACTGTACTCCACTGTACTCTACCTCTACTGTACTGTACTGTTCTCTTCCTCTACTGTACTCTACTGTACTCCACCTCTACTGTGCTCCACTGTACTCCACTGTACTCTACCTCTACTGTGCTCCACTGTACTCTACCTCTACTGTACTCCACTGTACTCTATCTCTACTGTTCTCCACTGTACTCTACCTCTACTGTGCTCCACTGTACTCCACTGTACTCTATCTCTACTGTGATCCACTGTACTCTACCTCTGCTGTGGTCCACTGTACTCTATCTCTACTCTACTCCACTGTACTCTATCTCTATTTTACTCCACTGTACTCTACCTCTAGTGTACTCTACTGTACTCCACCTCTACTGTGCTCCACTGTACTCCACTGTACTCTTCCTCTACTGTACTCCACTGTACTCTATCTCTACTGTGCTCCACTGTACTCTACCTCTACTCTGCTCTACTGTACTCTACTCTACTGTGTTCCACTGTACTCTATTTCTACTGTACCCCACTGTACTCTACCTCTACTGTGCTCCACTGTACTTTACCTCTACTGTGCTCCACTGTACACTACCTCTACTGTACTCCACTGTAATCTACCTCTACTGTGCTCCACTGTACTCTACCTCTACTCTGCTCCACTGTATTCTACCTCTACTGTGCTCCACTGTACTCTATCTCTACTGTACTCCACTGTACTCTACCTCCACAGTGCTCCACTGTGCTCTACCTCTACTGTACTCCACTGTACTCTACCTCTACTCTGCTCTACTGTGCTCTACCTCTACTGTACTCCACTGAACTCTATCTCTACTCTGCTCTACTGTACTCTATCTCTACTGTGCTCCACTGTACTCTACCTCTACTGTACTCCTCTGTAGTCTACCTCAACTATACTCCACTGTACTCTACCTCTACTGTGCTCCACTGTACTCTACCTCTACTGCACTCCACTCTACTCTATCTCTACTGTGCTCCACTGTACTCTACCTCTACTGTACTCCACTGTACTCTATCTGTACTGTTCTCAACTGTACTCTACCTCTACTGTGCTCCACTGTACTTCACTGTCCTCTATCTCTACTGTGATCCACTGTACTCTACCTCTGCTGTGCTCCACTGTACTCTATCTCTACTCTACTCCACGGTACTCTATCTCTATTGTACTCCACTGTACTCTACCTCTACTGTACTCTACTGTACTCCACCTCTAGTGTGCTCCACTGTACTCCACTGTACTCTTACTCTACTGTACTCCACTGTACTCTATCTCTACTGTGCTACACTGTAATCTACCTCTACTGTGCTCTACTGTACTCTACTCTATTGTGCTCCACTGTACTCTATTTCTACTGTACCCCACTGCACTCTACCTCTACTGTGCTCCACTGTACTCTACCTCTACTGTGCTCCACTGTACTCTACCTCTACTGTGCTCCACTGTACTCTACCTCTACTGTGCTCCACTGTGCTCTATCTCTACTGTACTCCACTGTACTCCACCTCTACTGTGCTCCACTGTACTCCACTGTACTCTTCCTCTACTGTACTCCACTGTACTCTATCTCTACTGTGCTCCACTGTACTCTACCTCTACTGTGCTCTACTGTACTCTACTCTACTGTGCTCCACTGTACTCTATTTCTACTGTACCCCACTGTACTCTACCTCTACTGTGCTCCACTGTACTTTACCTCTACTGTGCTCCACTGTACACTACCTCTACTGTACTCCACTGTACTCTACCTCTACTGTGCTCCACTGTACTCTACCTCTACTCTGCTCCACTGTATTCTACCTCTACTGTGCTCCACTGTACTCTATCTCTACTGTACTCCACTGTACTCTACCTCCACAGTGCTCCACTGTGCTCTACCTCTACTGTACTCCACTGTACTCTACCTCTACTCTGCTCTACTGTGCTCTACCTCTACTGTACTCCACTGAACTCTACCTCTACTCTGCTCTACTGTACTCTATCTCTACTGTGCTCCACTGTACTCTACCTCTACTGTACTCCTCTGTAGTCTACCTCAACTATACTCCACTGTACTCTACCTCTACTGTGCTCCACTGTACTCTACCTCTACTGCACTCCACTCTACTCTATCTCTACTGTGCTCCACTGTACTCTACCTCTACTGTACTCCACTGTACTCTATCTGTACTGTTCTCAACTGTACTCTACCTCTACTGTGCTCCACTGTACTTCACTGTCCTCTATCTCTACTGTGATCCACTGTACTCTACCTCTGCTGTGCTCCACTGTACTCTATCTCTACTCTACTCCACTGTACTCTATCTCTATTGTACTCCACTGTACTCTACCTCTACTGTACTCTACTGTACTCCACCTCTAGTGTGCTCCACTGTACTCCACTGTACTCTTACTCTACTGTACTCCACTGTACTCTATCTCTACTGTGCTACACTGTAATCTACCTCTACTGTGCTCTACTGTACTCTACTCTATTGTGCTCCACTGTACTCTATTTCTACTGTACCCCACTGCACTCTACCTCTACTGTGCTCCACTGTACTCTACCTCTACTGTGCTCCACTGTACTCTACCTCTACTGTGCTCCACTGTACTCTACCTCTACTGTGCTCCACTGTGCTCTATCTCTACTGTACTCCACTGTACTCTACCTCTACAGTGATCCACTCTGCTACACCTCTACTGTACTCCACTGTACTCTACCTCTACTCTGCTCTATTGTGCTCTACCTATACTGTACTTCACTGTACTCTACCTCTACTCTGCTCTACTGTACTCTATCTCTACTGTGCTCCACTGTACTCTACCTCTACTGTACTCCACTGTAGTCCACCTCAACTATACTCCACTGTACTCTACCTCTACTGTTCTCCACTGTACTCTACCTCTACTGTACTCCACTGTACTCTATCTCTACTGTACTCCACTGTAATCTATCTCTACTGTGCTCCACTGTACTATACCTCTACTGTGCTCCACTGTACTCCACTGTACTCTATCTCTACTGTGATCCACTGTACTCTACCTCTGCTGTGCTCCACTGTACTCTATCTCTACTCTACTCCACTGTACTCTACCTCTACTGTACTCCACTGTACTCTACCTCTACTGTACTCCACTCTACTCTACCTCTACTGTGCTCCACTGTACTCTACCTCTAATGTACTCCACTGTACTCTACCTCTACTGTACTCTTCTCTACTCCACCTCTAATGTGCTCCACTCTACTCTACCTCTACTGCACTCCACTGTACTCTACCTCTACTGTACTCCACTGTACTCTACCTCTACTATACTCCACTGCACTTATCTCTACTGTGTTCGACTGTACTCTATCTCTACTTTACTCCACTGTACTCTATCTCTACTGTACTACACTGTACTCTTCCTCTACTGTGCTCCACTGTACTCTACCTCTACTGTGCTCTACTGTACTCTACTCTATTGTGCTCCACTGTACTCTATTTCTACTGTACCCCACTGTAATCTACCTCTACTGTGCTCCACTGTACTCTACCTCTACTGTGCTCCACTGTACACTACCTCTACTGTACTCCACTGTACTCCACCTCTAGTGTGCTCCACTGTACTCCACTGTACTCTTACTCTACTGTACTCCACTGTACTCTATCTCTACTGTGCTACACTGTAATCTACCTCTACTGTGCTCTACTGTACTCTACTCTATTGTGCTCCACTGTACTCTATTTCTACTGTACCCCACTGCACTCTACCTCTACTGTACTCCACTGTACTCTACCTCTACTGTGCTCCACTGTACTCTACCTCTACTGTGCTCCACTGTACTCTACCTCTACTGTGCTCCACTGTACTCTCTCTCTACTGTACTCCACTGTACTCTACCTCTACAGTGATCCACTGTGCTCTACCTCTACTGTACTCCACTGTACTCTACCTCTACTCTGCTCTACTGTGCTCTACCTATACTGTACTTCACTCTACTCTACCTCTGCTCTGCTCTACTGTACTCTATCTCTACTGTGCTCCACTGTACTCTACCTCTACTTTACTCCACTGTAGTCCACCTCAACTATACTCCACTGTACTCTACCTCTACTGTGCTCCACTGTACTCTACCTCTACTGTGCTCCACTGTACTCTACCTCTACTGTACTCCACTGTACTATACCTCTACTGTATTCCACTGTACTCTACCTCTACTGTACTCCACTGTATTCTACCTCTACTGTGCTCTACTGTACTCTACCTCTACTGTACTCCACTGTACTCTACCTCTACTGTACTGTACTGTTCTCTACCTCTACTGTACTCTACTGTACTCCACCTCTACTGTGCTCCACTGTACTCCACTGTACTCTACCTCTACTGTACTCCACTGTTCTCCACTGTACTATACCTCTACTGTGCTCCACTGTACTCCACTGTACTCTATCTCTACTGTGATCCACTGTACTCTACCTCTGCTGTGCTCCACTTTACTCTATCTCTACTCTACTCCACTGTACTCTATCTCTATTGTACTCCACTGTACTCTACCTCTACTGTACTCTACTGTACTCAACCTCTACTGTGCTCCACTGTACTCCACTGTACTCTACCTCTACTGTGCTCCACTGTACTCTACCTCTACTGTACTCCACTGTACTATACCTCTACTGTACTCCACTGTACTCTACCTCTACTGTACTCCACTGTATTCTACCTCTACTGTGCTCTACTGTACTCTACCTCTACTGTACTCCACTGTACTCTACCTCTACTGTACTGTACTGTTCTCTACCTCTACTGTACTCTACTGTACTCCACCTCTACTGTGCTCCACTGTACTCCACTGTACTCTACCTCTACTGTACTCCACTGTTCTCCACTGTACTATACCTCTACTGTGCTCCACTGTACTCCACTGTACTCTATCTCTACTGTGATCCACTGTACTCTACCTCTGCTGTGCTCCACTTTACTCTATCTCTACTCTACTCCACTGTACTCTATCTCTATTGTACTCCACTGTACTCTACCTCTACTGTACTCTACTGTACTCCACCTCTACTGTGCTCCACTGTACTCCACTGTACTCTTCCTCTACTGTACTCCACTGTACTCTATCTCTACTGTACTCCACTGTACTCTACCTCTACTGTGCTCCACTGTACTCTACCTCTACTGTGCTCCACTGTACACTACCTCTACTGTACTCCACTGTACTCTACCTCTACAGTGCTCCACTGTACTCTACCTCTACTGTGCTCCACTGTACTCTACCTCTACTGTGCTCCACTGTACTCTATCTCTACTGTACTCCACTGTACTCTACCTCTACAGTGCTCCACTGTGCTCTACCTCTACTGTACTCCACTGTACTCTACCTCTACTCTGCTCTACTGTTCTCTACCTCTACTGTACTCCACTGTACTCTATCTCTACTCTGCTCTACTGTACTCTAGCTCTACTGTGCTCCACTGTACTCTACCTCTACTGCACTCCACTGTAGTCTACCTCAACTATACTCCACTGTACTCTACCTCTACTGTGCTCCACTGTAATCTACATCTACTGCACTCCACTGTACTCTACCTCTACTATACTCCACTCTACTCTACCTCTACTGTGCTCTACTGTACTCTATCTCTACTATGCTCAACTGTACTCTACCTCTACTGTACTCCACTGTACTCTACCTCTACTCTGCTCTATTTTACTCTATCTCTACTGTACTTCACTGTACTCTACCTCTGCTCTGCTCTACTGTACTCTATCTCTACTGTGCTCCACTGTACTCTACCTCTACTTTACTCCACTGTAGTCCACCTCAACTATACTCCACTGTACTCTACCTCTACTGTGCTCCACTGTACTCTACCTCTACTGTGCTCCACTGTACTCTACCTCTACTGTACTCCACTGTACTATACCTCTACTGTATTCCACTGTACTCTACCTCTACTGTACTCCACTGTATTCTACCTCTACTGTGCTCTACTGTACTCTACCTCTACTGTACTCCACTGTACTCTACCTCTACTGTACTGTACTGTTCTCTACCTCTACTGTACTCTACTGTACTCCACCTCTACTGTGCTCCACTGTACTCCACTGTACTCTACCTCTACTGTACTCCACTGTTCTCCACTGTACTATACCTCTACTGTGCTCCACTGTACTCCACTGTACTCTATCTCTACTGTGATCCACTGTACTCTACCTCTGCTGTGCTCCACTTTACTCTATCTCTACTCTACTCCACTGTACTCTATCTCTATTGTACTCCACTGTACTCTACCTCTACTGTACTCTACTGTACTCCACCTCTACTGTGCTCCACTGTACTCCACTGTACTCTACCTCTACTGTGCTCCACTGTACTCTACCTCTACTGTACTCCACTGTACTATACCTCTACTGTACTCCACTGTACTCTACCTCTACTGTACTCCACTGTATTCTACCTCTACTGTGCTCTACTGTACTCTACCTCTACTGTACTCCACTGTACTCTACCTCTACTGTACTGTACTGTTCTCTACCTCTACTGTACTCTACTGTACTCCACCTCTACTGTGCTCCACTGTACTCCACTGTACTCTACCTCTACTGTACTCCACTGTTCTCCACTGTACTATACCTCTACTGTGCTCCACTGTACTCCACTGTACTCTATCTCTACTGTGATCCACTGTACTCTACCTCTGCTGTGCTCCACTTTACTCTATCTCTACTCTACTCCACTGTACTCTATTTCTATTGTACTCCACTGTACTCTACCTCTACTGTACTCTACTGTACTCCACCTCTACTGTGCTCCACTGTACTCCACTGTACTCTTCCTCTACTGTACTCCACTGTACTCTATCTCTACTGTACTCCACTGTACTCTACCTCTACTGTGTTCCACTGTACTCTACCTCTACTGTGCTCCACTGTACACTACCTCTACTGTACTCCACTGTACTCTACCTCTACTGTGCTCCACTGTACTCTACCTCTACTGTGCTCCACTGTACTCTACCTCTACTGTGCTCCACTGTACTCTATCTCTACTGTACTCCACTGTACTCTACCTCTACAGTGCTCCACTGTGCTCTACCTCTACTGTACTCCACTGTACTCTACCTCTACTCTGCTCTACTGTTCTCTACCTCTACTGTACTCCACTGTACTCTACCTCTACTCTGCTCTACTGTACTCTAGCTCTACTGTGCTCCACTGTACTCTACCTCTACTGCACTCCACTGTAGTCTACCTCAACTATACTCCACTGTACTCTACCTCTACTGTGCTCCACTGTAATCTACATCTACTGCACTCCACTGTACTCTACCTCTACTATACTCCACTGTACTCTACCTCTACTGTGCTCTACTGTACTCTATCTCTACTATGCTCAACTGTACTCTACCTCTACTGTACTCCACTGTACTCTACCTCTACTCTGCTCTATTTTACTCTATCTCTACTGTGCTCCACTGTACTCTACCTCTACTGTACTCCACTGTACTCCACCTCTACAGTGTTCTACTGTACTCTACCTCTACTGTACTCCACTGTACTCTACCTCTAATCTGCTCTACTGTACTCTATCTCTACTGTGCTCCACTGTACTCTACCTCTACTGTACTCCACTGTAGTCTACCTCAACTATACTCCACTGTTCTCTACCTCTACTGTGCTCCACTGTACTCTACCTCAACTATACTCCACTGTACTCTATCTCTACTCTAATCCACTGTACCCTATCTCTACTCTACTCCACTCTACTCTATCTCTACTGTACTCCACTGTACTCTACCTCTACTCTACTCTACTGTACTCCACCTCTACTGTGCTCCACTGTATTCCACTGTACTCTAGCTCTACTGTGCTCTACTGTAGTCTATCTCTACTGTGCTCCACTGTACTCTCTACTCCACTGTACTCCACCTCTACAGTGCTCCACTGTACTCTACCTCTACTGTACTCCACTGTATTCTACCTCTACTCTGCTCTACTGTACTCTATCTCTAATGTGCTCTACTGTACTCTACCTCTATTATACTCCACTGTACTCTACCTCTATTGTGCTCCACTGTACTCTACCTCTACTGTGCTCCACTGTACACTACCTCTACTGTAGTCCACTGTACTCTACCTTACTGTGCTCCACTCTACTCTACCTCTACTGTACTCAGCTGTACTCTACCTCTACTGTACTCCATTGTACTCTACCTCTACTATACTCCACTGCACTTATCTCTACTGTGCTCCACTGTACTCTATCTCTACTGTAGTCCACTGTACTCTACCTCTACTATACTCTACTGTACTCCACCTCTACTGTACTCCACTGTAGTCTGCCTCAACTATACTCCACTCTACTCTACCTCTACTGTGCTCCACTGTATTCTACCTCTACTCTGCTCTACTGTACTCTATCTCTACTGTACTCCACTATACTCTACCTCCACTGTACTCCACTGTACTCTAGCTCTACTGTGCTCCACTGTACTCTACCTCTACTGTACTCCACTGTACTCTACCTCTACTGTACTCCACTGTATTCTACCTCTACTGTGCTCTACTGTACTCTACCTCTACTGTACTCCACTGTAATCTACCTCTACTGTACTGTACTGTTCTCTACCTCTACTGTACTCTACTGTACTCCACCTCTACTGTGCTCCACTGTACTCCACTGTACTCTACCTCTACTGTGCTCCACTGTACTCTACCTCTACTGTACTCCACTGTACTCTATCTCTACTGTGCTCCACTGTACTCTACCTCTACTGTACTCCACTGTACTCTATCTCTACTGTTCTCCACTGTACTCTACCTCTACTGTGCTCCACTGTACTCCACTGTACTCTATCTCTAATGTGATCCACTGTACTCTACCTCTGCTGTGCTCTACTGTACTCTATCTCTACTCTACTCCACTGTACTCTATCTCTATTTTACTCCACTGTACTCTAACTCTACTGTACTCTACTGTACTCCACCTCTACTGTTCTCCACTGTACTCCACTGTACTCTTCCTCTACTGTACTGCACTGTACTCTATCTCTACTGTGCTCCACTGTACTCTACCTTTACTGTGCTCTACTGTACTCTACTCTACTGTGCTCCACTGTACTCTATTTCTACTTTACCCCACTGTACTCTACCTCTACTGTGCTCCACTGTACTCTACCTCTACTGTGCTCCACTGTACACTACCTCTACTGTACTCCACTGTACTCTACCTCTACTGTGCTCCACTGTACTCTACCTCTACTGTACTCCACTGTACTCTACCTCTACAGTGCTCAACTCTGCTCTACCTCTACTCTACTCCACTGTACTCTATCTCTACTCTGCTCTACTGTACTCTACCTCTACTCTACTCCGCTGTACTCTACCTCTACTATACTCCACTGTACTCTACCTCTACTGTGCTCCACTGTACTCTACCTCTAATGTGCTCCACTCTACTCTACCTTTACTGTACTCCACTGTACTCTAGCTCTACTCTGCTCTACTCTACTCTATCTCTACTGTGCTCCACTGTACTCTACCTCTACTGTACTCCACTGTAGTCTACCTCAACTATACTCCACTGTACTCTACCTCTACTGTGCTCCACTGTACTCTACCTCTACTGTGCTCTACTGTACTCTATCTCTATTGTGCTCCACTGTACTCTACCTCTACTGTACTCCACTGTACTCCACCTCTACAGTGCTCCACTGTACTCTACCTCTACTGTCCTCCACTGTACTCTACCTCTACTCTGCTCTACTGTACTCTATCTCTACTGTGCTCCACTGTACTCTACCTCTACTGTACTCCACTGTAGTCTACCTAAACTATACTCCACTGTACTCTACCTCCACTGTGCTCCACTGTACTCTACCTCAACTATACTACACTGTACTCTATCTCTACTCTAATCCACTGTACTCTATCTCTACTCTACTCCACTCTACTCTATCTCTACTGTACTCCACTGTACTCTACCTCAACTATACTCCACTGTTCTCTACCTCTACTGTGGTCCACTGTACTCTACCTCAACTATACTCCACTGTACTCTATCTCTACTGTGATCCACTGTACTCTACCTCTGCTGTGCTCCACTGTACTCTATCTCTACTCTACTCCACTGTACTCTACCTCTACTGTACTCCACTGTACTCTACCTCTACTGTACTCCACTCTACTCTACCTCTACTGTGCTCCACTGTACTCTACCTCTAATGTACTCCACTGTACTCTACCTCTACTGTACTCTTCTCTACTCCACCTCTAATGTGCTCCACTCTACTCTACCTCTACTGTACTCCACTGTACTCTACCTCTACTGTACTCCACTGTACTCTACCTCTACTATACTCCACTGCACTTATCTCTACTGTGTTCGACTGTACTCTATCTCTACTTTACTCCACTGTACTCTTCCTCTACTGTGCTCCACTGTACTCTATCTCTACTGTGCTCTACTGTACTCTATCTTTACTGTGCTCTAATGTACTCTACCTTTACTATACTCCACTGTACTCTACCTCTACTGTGCTCCACTGTACTCTACCTCTACTGTGCTCCACTGTACACTACCTCTACTGTATTCCACTGTACTCTACCTCTACTGTGTTCCACTCTACTCTACCTCTACTGTGCTCCACTGTACTCTACCTCTACTGTGCTCTACTGTACTCTACTCTATTGTGCTCCACTGTACTCTATTTCTACTGTACCCCACTGTACTCTACCTCTACTGTGCTCCACTGTACTCTACCTCTACTGTGCTCCACTGTACACTACCTCTACTGTACTCCACTGTACTCTACATCTACTGTGCTCCACTGTACTCTACCTCTACTGTGCTCCACTGTACTCTACCTCTACTGTGCTCCACTGTACTCTCTCTCTACTGTACTCCACTGTACTCTACCTCTACAGTGATCCACTGTGCTCTACATCTACTGTACTCCACTGTACTCTACCTCTACTCTGCTCTACTGTGCTCTACCTATACTGTACTTCACTGTACTCTACCTCTGCTCTGCTCTACTGTACTCTATCTCTACTGTGCTCCACTGTACTCTACCTCTACTTTACTCCACTGTAGTCCACCTCAACTATACTCCACTGTACTCTACCTCTACTGTGCTCCACTGTACTCTACCTCTACTGTACTCCACTGTACTATACCTCTACTGTACTCCACTGTACTCTACCTCTACTGTACTCCACTGTATTCTACCTCTACTGTGCTCTACTGTACTCTACCTCTACTGTACTCCACTGTACTCTACCTCTACTGTACTGTACTGTTCTCTACCTCTACTGTACTCTACTGTACTCCACCTCTACTGTGCTCCACTGTACTCCACTGTACTCTACCTCTACTGTACTCCACTGTTCTCCACTGTACTATACCTCTACTGTGCTCCACTGTACTCCACTGTACTCTATCTCTACTGTGATCCACTGTACTCTACCTCTGCTGTGCTCCACTTTACTCTATCTCTACTCTACTCCACTGTACTCTATCTCTATTGTACTCCACTGTACTCTACCTCTACTGTACTCTACTGTACTCCACCTCTACTGTACTCCACTGTACTCCACTGTACTCTTCCTCTACTGTACTCCACTGTACTCTATCTCTACTGTGCTCCACTGTACTCTACCTCTAATGTGCTCTACTGTACTCTACTCTACTGTGCTCCACTGTACTCTATTTCTACTGTACCCCACTGTACTCTACCTCTACTGTGCTCCACTGTACTCTACCTCTACTGTGCTCCACTGTACACTACCTCTACTGTACTCCACTGTACTCTACCTCTACTGTGCTCCACTGTACTCTACCTCTACTGTGCTCCACTGTACTCTACCTCTACTGTGCTCCACTGTACTCTATCTCTACTGTACTCCACTGTACTCTACCTCTACAGTGCTCCACTGTGCTCTACCTCTACTGTACTCCACTGTACTCTACCTCTACTCTGCTCTACTGTTCTCTACCTCTACTGTACTCCACTGTACTCTACCTCTACTCTGCTCTACTGTACTCTAGCTCTACTGTGCTCCACTGTACTCTACCTCTACTGCACTCCACTGTAGTCTACCTCAACTATACTCCACTGTACTCTACCTATACTTTGCTCCACTGTAATCTACATCTACTGCACTCCACTGTACTCTACCTCTACTATACTCCACTGTACTCTACCTCTACTGTGCTCTACTGTACTCTATCTCTACTATGCTCAACTGTACTCTACCTCTACTGTACTCCACTGTACTCTACCTCTACTCTGCTCTATTTTACTCTATCTCTACTGTGCTCCACTGTACTCTACCTCTACTGTACTCCACTGTACTCCACCTCTACAGTGTTCTACTGTACTCTACCTCTACTATACTCCACTGTACTCTACCTCTAATCTGCTCTACTGTACTCTATCTCTACTGTGCTCCACTGTACTCTACCTCTACTGTACTCCACTGTAGTCTACCTCAACTATACTCCACTGTTCTCTACCTCTACTGTGCTCCACTGTACTCTACCTCAACTATACTCCACTGTACTCTATCTCTACTCTAATCCACTGTACCCTATCTCTACTCTACTCCACTCTACTCTATCTCTACTGTACTCCACTGTACTCTACCTCTACTCTACTCTACTGTACTCCACTTCTACTGTGCTCCACTGTATTCCACTGTACTCTAGCTCTACTGTGCTCCACTGTACTCTACCTCTACTGTGCTCTACTGTAGTCTATCTCTACTGTGCTCCACTGTACTCTACCTCTACTGTACTCCACTGTACTCCACCTCTACATTGCTCCACTGTACTCTACCTCTACTGTACTCCACTGTATTCTACCTCTACTCTGCTCTACTGTACTCTATCTCTAATGTGCTCTACTGTACTCTACCTCTATTATACTCCACTGTACTCTACCTCTATTGTGCTCCACTGTACTCTACCTCTACTGTGCTCCACTGTACACTACCTCTACTGTAGTCCACTGTACTCTACCTCTACTGTGCACCACTCTACTCTACCTCTACTGTACTCAGCTGTACTCTACCTCTACTGTACTCCATTGTACTCTACCTCTACTATACTCCACTGCACTTATCTCTACTGTGCTCCACTGTACTCTATCTCTACTGTAGTCCACTGTACTCTACCTCTACTATACTCTACTGTACTCCACCTCTACTGTACTCCACTGTAGTCTGCCTCAACTATACTCCACTCTACTCTACCTCTACTGTGCTCCACTGTACTCTACCTCTACTCTGCTCTACTGTACTCTATCTCTACTGTACTCCACTATACTCTACCTCCACTGTACTCCACTGTACTCTAGCTCTACTGTGCTCCACTGTACTCTACCTCTACTGTACTCCACTGTACTCTACATCTACTGTGCTCCAATGTACTCTACCTCTACTGTACTCCACTGTACTCTACCTCTACTGTACTCCACTGTATTCTACCTCTACTGTGCTCTACTGTACTCTACCTCTACTGTACTCCACTGTAATCTACCTCTACTGTACTGTACTGTTCTCTACCTCTACTGTACTCTACTGTACTCCACCTCTACTGTGCTCCACTGTACTCCACTGTACTCTACCTCTACTGTGCTCCACTGTACTCTACCTCTACTGTACTCCACTGTACTCTATCTCTACTGTGCTCCACTGTACTCTACCTCTACTGTACTCCACTGTACTCTATCTCTACTGTTCTCCACTGTACTCTACCTCTACTGTGCTCCACTGTACTCCACTGTACTCTATCTCTAATGTGATCCACTGTACTCTACCTCTGCTGTGCTCCACTGTACTCTATCTCTACTCTACTCCACTGTACTCTATCTCTATTTTACTCCACTGTACTCTACCTCTACTGTACTCTACTGTACTCCACCTCTACTGTTCTCCACTGTACTCCACTGTACTCTTCCTCTACTGTACTGCACTGTACTCTATCTCTACTGTGCTCCACTGTACTCTACCTTTACTGTGCTCTACTGTACTCTACTCTACTGTGCTCCACTGTACTCTATTTCTACTTTACCCCACTGTACTCTACCTCTACTGTGCTCCACTGTACTCTACCTCTACTGTGCTCCACTTTACACTACCTCTACTGTACTCCACTGTACTCTACCTCTACTGTGCTCCACTGTACTCTACCTCTACTGTACTCCACTGTACTCTACCTCTACAGTGCTCAACTCTGCTCTACCTCTACTCTACTCCACTGTACTCTATCTCTACTCTGCTCTACTGTACTCTACCTCTACTGTACTCCGCTGTACTCTACCTCTACTATACTCCACTGTACTCTACCTCTACTGTGCTCCACTGTACTCTACCTCTAATGTGCTCCACTCTACTCTACCTTTACTGTACTCCACTGTACTCTAGCTCTACTCTGCTCTACTCTACTCTATCTCTACTGTGCTCCACTGTACTCTACCTCTACTGTACTCCACTGTAGTCTACCTTAACTATACTCCACTGTACTCTACCTCTACTGTGCTCCACTGTACTCTACCTCTACTGTGCTCTACTGTACTCTATCTCTACTGTGCTCCACTGTACTCTACCTCTACTGTACTCCACTGTACTCCACCTCTACAGTGCTCCACTGTACTCTACCTCTACTGTCCTCCACTGTACTCTACCTCTACTCTGCTCTACTGTACTCTATCTCTACTGTGCTCCACTGTACTCTACCTCTACTGTACTCCACTGTAGTCTACCTAAACTATACTCCACTGTACTCTACCTCCACTGTGCTCCACTGTACTCTACCTCAACTATACTACACTGTACTCTATCTCTACTCTAATCCACTGTACTCTATCTCTACTCTACTCCACTCTACTCTATCTCTACTGTACTCCACTGTACTCTACCTCAACTATACTCCACTGTTCTCTACCTCTACTGTGCTCCACTGTACTCTACCTCAACTATACTCCACTGTACTCTATCTCTACTCTAATCCACTGTACCCTATCTCTACTCTACTCCACTCTACTCTATCTCTACATTACTCCACTGTACTCTACCTCTACTGTGCTCCACTGTACTCTACCTCTACTGTGCTCTACTGTACTCTATCTCTACTGTGCTCCACTGTACTCTACCTCTACTGTACTCCACTGTACTCCACCTCTACAGTGCTCCACTGTACTCTACCTCTACTGTCCTCCACTGTACTCTACCTCTACTCTGCTCTACTGTACTCTATCTCTACTGTGCTCCACTGTACTCTACCTCTACTGTACTCCACTGTAGTCTACCTAAACTATACTCCACTGTACTCTACCTCCACTGTGCTCCACTGTACTCTACCTCAACTATACTACACTGTACTCTATCTCTACTCTAATCCACTGTACTCTATCTCTACTCTACTCCACTCTACTCTATCTCTACTGTACTCCACTGTACTCTACCTCAACTATACTCCACTGTTCTCTACCTCTACTGTGCTCCACTCTACTCTACCTCAACTATACTCCACTGTACTCTATCTCTACTCTAATCCACTGTACCCTATCTCTACTCTACTCCACTCTACTCTATCTCTACTCTACTCCACTCTACTCTACCTCTACTGTACTCCACTGTAGTCTACCTCAACTATACTCCACTGTTCTCTACCTCTACTGTGCTCCACTGTACTCTACCTCAACTATACTCCACTGTACTCTATCTCTACTCTAATCCACTGTACCCTATCTCTACTCTACTCCACTCTACTCTATCTCTACTGTACTCCACTGTACTCTACCTCTACTCTACTCTACTGTACTCCACCTCTACTGTGCTCCACTGTATTCCACTGTACTCTAGCTCTACTGTGCTCCACTGTACTCTACCTCTACTGTGCTCTACTGTAGTCTATCTCTACTGTGCTCCACTGTACTCTACCTCTACTGTACTCCACTGTACTCCACCTCTACAGTGCTCCACTGTACTCTACCTCTACTGTACTCCACTGTATTCTACCTCTACTCTGCTCTACTGTACTCTATCTCTACTGTGCTCCACTGTACTCTACCTCTACTGTACTCCACTGTAGTCTACCTAAACTATACTCCACTGTACTCTACCTCCATTGTGCTCCACTGTACTCTACCTCAACTATACTACACTGTACTCTATCTCTACTCTAATCCACTGTACTCTATCTCTACTCTACTCCACTCTACTCTATCTCTACTGTACTCCACTGTACTCTACCTCTACTGTACTCTACTGTACTCCACCTCTACTGTGCTCCACTGTACTCCACTGTACTCTAGCTCTACTGTGCTCCACTGTACTCTACCTCTACTGTACTCCACTGTACTCTACATCTAATGTGCTCCACTGTACTCTACCTCTACTGTACTCCACTGTACTCTACCTCTACTCTACTCCACTGTACTCTACCTCTACTGTACTCCACTGTATTCTACCTCTACTGTGCTCTACTGAACTCTACCTCTACTGTACTCCACTGTACTCTACCTCTACTGTACTGTACTGTTCTCTACCTCTACTGTACTCTACTGTACTCCACCTCTACTGTGCTCCACTGTACTCCACTGTACTCTACCTCTACTGTGCTCCACTGTACTCTACCTCTACTGTACTCCACTGTACTCTATCTCTACTGTTCTCCACTGTACTCTACCTCTACTGTACTCCACTGTACTCTATCCCTACTGTTCTCCACTGTACTCTACCTCTACTGTGCTCCACTGTACTCTACCTCTACTGTGCTCCACTGTACTCCACTGTACTCTATCTCTACTGTGATCCACTGTACTCTACCTCTGCTGTGCTCCACCTCTACTGTGCTCCACTGTACTCCACTGTACTCTTCCTCTACTGTACTCCACTTTACTCTATCTCTATTGTGCTCCACTGTACTCTACCTCTACTCTGCTCTACTGTACTCTACTATACTGTGCTCCACTGTACTCTATTTCTACTGTACCCCACTGTACTCTAACTCTACTGTGCTCCACTGTACTCTACCTCTACTGTGCTCCTCTGTACACTACCTCTACTGTACTCCACTGTACTCTACCTCTACTCTGCTCCACTGTACTCTACTTCTACTCTGCTCCACTGTACTCTACCTCTACTGTGCTCCACTGTACTCTATCTCTACTGTACTCCACTGTACTCTACCTCCACAGTGCTCCACTCTGCTCTACCTCTACTGTACTCCACTGTACTCTACCTCTACTCTGCTCTACTGTGCTCTACCTCTACTGTACTCCACTGTACTCTACCTCTACTCTGCTCTACTGTACTCTATCTCTACTGTGCTCCACTGTACTCTACCTCTACTGTACTCCTCTGTAGTCTACCTCAACTATACTCCACTGTACTCTACCTCTACTGTGCTCCACTGTACTCTACCTCTACTGTACTCCACTCTACTCTATCTCTACTGTGCTCCACTGTACTTTACCTCTACTGTACTCCACTGTACTCTATCTCTACTGTTCTCCACTGTGCTCTACCTCTACTGTGCTCCACTGTACTTCACTGTACTCTATCTCTACTGTGATCCACTGTACTCTACCTCTGCTGTGCTCCACTGTACTCTATCTCTACTCTACTCCACTGTACTCTATCTCTATTGTACTCCACTGTACTCTACCTCTACTGTGCTCCACTGTACTCTACCTCTACTGTGCTCTACTGTACTCTACTCTATTGTGCTCCACTGTACTCTATTTCTACTGTACCCCACTGTACTCTACCTCTACTGTGCTCCACTGTACTCTACCTCTACTGTACTCCACTGTACTCTACCTCTACTGTGCTCCACTGTACTCTACCTCTACTGTGCTCCACTGTACTCTACCTCTACTGTGCTCCACTGTACTCTATCTCTACTGTACTCCACTGTACTCTACCTCTACTGTACTCTACTGTACTCCACCTCTAGTGTGCTCCACTGTACTCCACTGTACTCTATCTCTACTGTGCTCCACTGTACTCTACCTCTACTGTGCTCTACTGTACTCTACTCTATTGTGCTCCACTGTACTCTATTTCTACTGTACCCCACTGTACTCTACCTCTACTGTGCTCCACTGTACTCTACCTCTACTGTACTCCACTGTACTCTACCTCTACTGTGCTCCACTGTACTCTACCTCTACTGTGCTCTACTGTACTCTACCTCTACTGTGCTCCACTGTACTCTATATCTACTGTACTCCACTGTACTCTACATCTACAGTGATCCACTGTGCTCTACCTCTACTGTACTCCACTGTACTCTACCTCTACTCTGCTCTACTGTGCTCTACCTATACTGTACTTCACTGTACTCTACCTCTACTCTGCTCTACTGTACTCTATGTCTACTGTGCTCCACTGTACTCTACCTTTACTGTATTCCACTGTAGTCCACCTCAACTATACTCCACTGTACTCTACCTCTACTGTGCTCCACTGTACTCTACCTCTAATGTGCTCTACTGTACTCTACTCTACTTTGTTCCACTGTACTCTATTTCTACTGTACCCCACTGTACTCTACCTCTACTGTGCTCTACTGTACTCTACCTCTACTCTGCTCCACTGTACACTACCTCTACTGTATTCCACTGTACTCTACCTCTACTGTGCTCCACTCTACTCTACCTCTACTGTGCTCCACTGTACTCTACCTCTACTGTGCTCCACTGTACTCTATCTCTACTGTACTCCACTGTACTCTACCTCTACTGTGCTCTACTGTACTCTACTCTATTGTGCTCCACTGTACTCTATTTCTACTGTACCCCACTGTACTCTACCTCTACTGTGCTCCACTGTATTCTACCTCTACTGTGCTCCACTGTACACTACCTCTACTGTACTCCACTGTACTCTACCTCTACTGTGCTCCACTGTACTCTACCTCTACTGTGCTCCACTGTACTCTACCTCTACTGTGCTCCACTGTACTCTATCTCTACTGTAACCCACTGTACTCTACCTCTACAGTGATCCACTGTGCACTACCTCTACTGTACTCCACTGTACTCTACCTCTACTCTGCTCTACTGTGCTCTACCTATACTGTACTTCACTGTACTCTACCTCTGCTCTGCTCTAATGTACTCTATCTCTACTGTGCTCCACTGTACTCTACCTCTACTTTACTCCACTGTAGTCAACCTCAACTATACTCCACTGTACTCTAGCTCTACTGTGCTCCACTGTACTCTACCTCTACTGTGCTCCACTGTACTCTACCTCTACTGTACTCCACTGTACTATACCTCTACTGTACTCCACTGTACTCTACCTCAACTGTACTCCACTGTATTCTACCTCTACTGTGCTCTACTGTACTCTACCTCTACTGTACTCCACTGTACTCTACCTCTACTCTACTGTACTGTTCTCTACCTCTACTGTACTCTACTGTACTCCACCTCTACTGTGCTCCACTGTACTCCACTGTACTCTACCTCTACTGTACTCCACTGTACTCTATCTCTACTGTTCTCCACTGTACTCTACCTCTACTGTGCTCCACTGTACTACACTGTACTCTATCTCTACTGTGATCCACTGTACTCTACCTCTGCTGTGCTCCACTTTACTCTATCTCTACTCTACTCCACTGTACTCTATCTCTATTGTACTCCACTGTACTCTACCTCTACTGTACTCTACTGTACTCCACCTCTACTGTGCTCCACTGTATTCCACTGTACTCTTCCTCTATTGTACTCCACTGTACTCTATCTCTACTGTGCTCCACTCTACTCTACCTCTAATGTGCTCTACTGTACTCTACTCTACTGTGCTCCACTGTACTCTATTTCTACTGTACCCCACTGTACTCTACCTCTACTGTGCTCCACTGTACTCTACCTCTACTGTGCTCCACTGTACACTACCTCTACTGTACTCCACTGTACTCTACCTCTACTGTGCTCCACTGTACTCTACCTCTACTGTGCTCCACTGTACTCTACCTCTACTGTGCTCCACTGTACTCTATCTCTACTGTACTCCACTGTACTCTACCTCTACAGTGCTCCACTGTGCTCTACCTCTACTGTACTCCACTGTACTCTACCTCTACTCTGCTCTACTGTTCTCTACATCTACTGTACTCCACTGTACTCTACCTCTACTCTGCTCTACTGTACTCTATCTCTACTGTGCTCCACTGTACTCTACCTCTACTGCACTCCACTGTAGTCTACCTCAACTATACTCCACTGTACTCTACCTCTACTGTGCTCCACTGTAATCTACCTCTACTGTACTCCACTGTACTCTACCTCTACTATACTCCACTGTACTCTACCTCTACTGTGCTCTACTGTACTCTATCTCTACTATGCTCCACTGTACTCTACCTCTACTGTACTCCACTGTACTCTACCTCTACTCTGCTCTATTTTACTCTATCTCTACTGTGCTCTACTGTACTCTACCTCTACTGTACTCCACTGTAATCTACCTCTACTGTACTGTACTGTTCTCTACCTCTACTGTACTCTACTCTACTCCACCTCTACTGTGCTCCACTGTACTCCACTGTACTCTACCTCTACTGTGCTCCACTGTACTCTATCTCTACTGTACTCCACTGTACTCTATCTCTACTGTGCTCCACTGTACTCTACCTCTACTGTACTCCACTGTACTCTATCTCTACTGTTCTCCACTGTACTCTACCTCTACTGTGCTCCACTGTACTCCACTGTACTCTATCTCTACTGTGATCCACTGTACTCTACCTCTGCTGTGCTCCACTGTACTCTATCTCTACTCTACTCCACTGTACTCTATCTCTATTTTACTCCACTGTACTCTACCTCTACTGTACTCTACTTTACTCCACCTCTACTGTGCTCCACTGTACTCCACTGTACTCTTCCTCTACTGTACTCCACTGTACTCTATCTCTACTGTGCTCCACTGTACTCTACCTTTACTGTGCTCTACTGTACTCTACTCTACTGTGCTCCACTGTACTCTATTTCTACTGTACCCCACTGTACTCTACCTCTACTGTGCTCCACTGTACTCTACCTCTACTGTGCTCCACTGTACACTACCTCTACTGTACTCCACTGTACTCTACCTCTACTGTGCTCCACTGTACTCTACCTCTACTGTACTCCACTGTACTCTACCTCTACAGTGCTCCACTCTGCTCTACCTCTACTCTACTCCACTGTACTCTATCTCTACTCTGCTCTACTGTACTCTACCTCTACTGTACTACGCTGTACTCTACCTCTACTATACTCCACTGTACTCTACCTCTACTGTTCTCCACTGTACTCTACCTCTAATGTGCTCCACTCTACTTTACCTTTACTGTACTCCACTTTACTCTACCTCTAATCTGCTCTACTCTACTCTATCTCTACTCTGCTCCACTGTACTCTACCTCTACTGTACTCCACTGTAGTCTACCTCAACTATACTCCACTGTACTCTACCTCTACTGTGCTCCACTGTACTCTACCTCTACTGTGCTCTACTGTACTCTATCTCTACTGTGCTCCACTGTACTCTACCTCTACTGTACTCCACTGTACTCCACCTCTACAGTGCTCCATTGTACTCTACCTCTACTGTCCTCCACTGTACTCTACCTCTACTCTGCTCTACTGTACTCTATCTCTACTGTGCTCCACTGTACTCTACCTCTACTGTACTCCACTGTAGTCTACCTAAACTATACTCCACTGTACTCTACCTCCACTGTGCTCCACTGTACTCTACCTCAACTATACTCCACTCTACTCTATCTCTACTGTACTCCACTGTACTCTACCTCTACTCTACTCTACTGTACTCCACTTCTACTGTGCTCCACTGTACTCCACTGTACTCTAGCTCTACTGTGCTCCACTGTACTCTACCTCTACTGTACTCCACTGTACTCTACATCTACTGTGCTCCACTGTACTCTACCTCTACTGTACTCCACTGTACTCTACCTCTACTCTACTCCACTGTACTCTACCTCTACTGTACTCCACTGTGTTCTACCTCTACTGTGCTCTACTGTACTCTACCTCTACTGTACTCCACTGTACTCTACCTCTACTGCACTGTACTGTTCTCTACATCTACTGTACTCTACTGTACTCCACCTCTACTGTGCTCCACTGTACTCCACTGTACTCTACCTCTACTGTGCTCCACTGTACTCTACCTCTACTGTACTCCACTGTACTCTATCTCTACTGTGCTCCACTGTACTCTACCTCTACTGTACTCCACTGTACTCTATCTCTACTGTTCTCCACTGTACTCTACCTCTACTGTGCTCCACTGTACTCTACCTCTACTGTGCTCCACTGTATTCCACTGTACTCTATCTCTACTGTACTCCACTGTACTCTACATCTACTGTGCTCCACTGTACTCTACCTCTACTGTACTCCACTGTACTCTACCTCTAGTGTACTCCATTGTACTCTACCTCTACTGTACTCCACTGTATTCTACCTCTACTGTGCTCTACTGTACCCTACCTCTACTGTACTCCACTGTACTCTACCTCTACTGTACTGTACTGTTCTCTACCTCTACTGTACTCTACTGTACTCCACCTCTACTGTGCTCCACTGTACTCCACTGTACTCTACCTCTACTGTGCTCCACTGCACTCTACCTCTACTGTACTCCACTGTACTCTATCTCTACTGTGCTCCACTGTACTCTACCTCTACTGTACTCCACTGTACTCTATCTCTACTGTTCTCATCTGTACTCTACCTCTACTGTGCTCCACTGTACTCCACTGTACTCTATCTCTACTGTGATTCACTGTACTCTACCTCTGCTGTGCTCCACTGTACTCTATCTCTACTCTGCTCCACTGTACTCTATCTCTATTGTACTCCACTGTACTCTACCTCTACTCTACTCTACTGTACTCCACCTCTACTGTGCTCCACTGTACTCCACTGTACTCTTCCTCTACTGTACTCCACTGTACTCTATCTCTACTGTGCTCCACTGTACTCTACCTTTACTGTGCTCTACTGTACTCTACTCTACTGTGCTCCACTGTACTCTATTTCTACTGTACCCCACTGTACTCCAACTCTACTGTGCTCCACTGTACTCTACCTCTACTGTGCTCCACTGTACACTACCTCTACTGTGCTCCACTGTACTCTACCTCTACTGTACTCCACTGTACTCTACCTCTACAGTGCTCCACTCTGCTCTACCTCTACTCTACTCCACTGTACTCTACCTCTACTCTGCTCTACTGTACTCTACCTCTACTGTACTCCACTGTACTCTACCTCTACTATACTGCACTGTACTCTACCTCTACTGTACTCTACTGTACTCCACCTCTACTGTGCTCCACTGTACTCCACTGTACTCTTCCTCTACTGTACTCCACTTTACTCTATCTCTACTGTGCTCCACTTTACTCTACCTTTACTGTGCTCTACTGTACTCTACTCTACTGTGCTCCACTGTACTCTATTTCTACTGTACCCCACTGTACTCCAACTCTACTGTGCTCCACTGTACTCTACCTCTACTGTGCTCCACTGTACACTACCTCTACTGTACTCCACTGTACTCTACCTCTACTGTGCTCCACTGTACTCTACCTCTACTGTACTCCACTGTACTCTACCTCTACAGTGCTCCACTCTGCTCTACCTCTACTCTACTCCACTGTACTCTACCTCTACTCTGCTCTACTGTACTCTACCTCTACTGTACTCCACTGTACTCTACCTCTACTATACTCCACTGTACTCTACCTCTACTGTGCTCCACTCTACTCTACCTCTAATATGCTCCACTCTACTCTACCTTTACTGTACTCCACTGTACTCTACCTCTACTCTGCTCTACTCTACTCTACCTTTACTGTACTCCACTGTACTCTACCTCTACTCTGCTCTACTCTACTCTATCTCTACTGTGCTCCACTGTACTCTACCTCTACTGTACTCCACTGTAGTCTACCTCAACTATACTCCACTGTACTCTACCTCTACTGTGCTCCACTGTACTCTACCTCTACTGTGCTCTACTGTACTCTATCTCTACTGTTCTCCACTGTACTCTACCTCTACTGTACTCCACTGTACTCCACCTCTACAGTGCTCCACTGTACTCTACCTCTACTGTCCTCCACTGTACTCTACCTCTACTCTGCTCTACTGTACTCTATCTCTACTGTGCTCCACTGTACTCTACCTCTACTGTACTCCACTGTAGTCTACCTAAACTATACTCCACTGTACTCTACCTCCACTGTGCTCCACTGTACTCTACCTCAACTATACTCCACTGTACTCTATCTCTACTCTAATCCACTGTACTCTATCTCTACTCTACTCCACTCTACTCTATCTCTACTGTACTCCACTGTACTCTACCTCTACTCTACTGTACTCCACCTCTACTGTGCTCCACTGTACTCCACTGTACTCTAGCTCTACTGTGCTCCACTGTACTCTACCTCTACTGTACTCCACTGTACTCTACATCTACTGTGCTCCACTGTACTCTACCTCTACTGTACTCCACTGTACTCTACCTCTACTGTACTCCACTGTACTCTACCTCTACTGTACTCCACTGTATTCTACCTCTACTGTGCTCTACTGTACCCTACCTCTACTGTACTCCACTGTACTCTACCTCTACTGTACTGTACTGTTCTCTACCTCTACTGTACTCTACTGTACTCCACCTCTACTGTGCTCCACTGTACTCCACTGTACTCTACCTCTACTGTGCTCCACTGCACTCTACCTCTACTGTACTCCACTGTACTCTATCTCTACTGTGCTCCACTGTACTCTACTTCTACTGTACTCCACTGTACTCTATCTCTACTGTTCTCCACTGTACTCTACCTCTACTGTGCTCCACTGTACTCCACTGTACTCTTTCTCTACTGTGATCCACTGTACTCTACCTCTGCTGTGCTCCACTGTACTCTATCTCTATTCTACTCCACTGTACTCTATCTCTATTTTACTCCACTGTACTCTACCTCTAGTGTACTCTACTGTACTCCACCTCTACTGTGCTCCACTGTACTCCACTGTACTCTTCCTCTACTGTACTCCACTGTACTCTATCTCTACTGTGCTCCACTGTACTCTACCTCTACTGTGCTCTACTGTACTCTACTCTACTGTGCTCCACTGTACTCTATTTCTACTGTACCCCACTGTACTCTACCTCTACTGTGCTCCACTGTACTCTACCTCTACTGTGCTCCACTGTACACTACCTCTACTGTACTCCACTGTACTCTACCTCTACTGTGCTCCACTGTACTCTACCTCTACTCTGCTCCACTGTACTCTACCTCTACTGTGCTCCACTGTACTCTATCTCTACTGTACTCCACTGTACTCTACCTCCACAGTGCTCCACTGTGCTCTACCTCTACTGTACTCCACTGTACTCTACCTCTACTCTGCTCTACTGTGCTCTACCTCTACTGTACTCCACTGAACTCTACCTCTACTCTGCTCTACTGTACTCTATCTCTACTGTGCTCCACTGTACTCTACCTCTAATATACTCCTCTGTAGTCTACCTCAACTATACTCCACTGTACTCTACCTCTACTGTGCTCCACTGTACTCTACCTCTACTGTACTCCACTCTACTCTATCTCTACTGTGCTCCACTGTACTCTACCTCTACTGTACTCCACTGTACTCTATCTCTACTGTTCTCCACTGTACTCTACCTCTACTGTGCTCCACTGTACTTCACTGTACTCTATCTCTACTGTGATCCACTGTACTCTATCTCTATTTTACTCCACTGTACTCTACCTCTAGTGTACTCTACTGTACTCCACCTCTACTGTGCTCCACTGTACTCCACTGTACTCTTCCTCTACTGTACTCCACTGTACTCTATCTCTACTGTGCTCCACTGTACTCTACCTCTACTGTGCTCTACTGTACTCTACTCTACTGTGCTCCACTGTACTCTATTTCTACTGTACCCCACTGTACTCTACCTCTACTGTGCTCCACTGTACTCTACCTCTACTGTGCTCCACTGTACACTACCTCTACTGTACTCCACTGTACTCTACCTCTACTGTGCTCCACTGTACTCTACCTCTACTCTGCTCCACTGTACTCTACCTCTACTGTGCTCCACTGTACTCTATCTCTACTGTACTCCACTGTACTCTACCTCCACAGTGCTCCACTGTGCTCTACCTCTACTGTACTCCACTGTACTCTACCTCTACTCTGCTCTACTGTGCTCTACCTCTACTGTACTCCACTGAACTCTACCTCTACTCTGCTCTACTGTACTCTATCTCTACTGTGCTCCACTGTACTCTACCTCTAATATACTCCTCTGTAGTCTACCTCAACTATACTCCACTGTACTCTACCTCTACTGTGCTCCACTGTACTCTACCTCTACTGTACTCCACTCTACTCTATCTCTACTGTGCTCCACTGTACTCTACCTCTACTGTACTCCACTGTACTCTATCTCTACTGTTCTCCACTGTACTCTACCTCTACTGTGCTCCACTGTACTTCACTGTACTCTATCTCTACTGTGATCCACTGTACTCTACCTCTGCTGTGCTCCACTGTACTCTATCTCTACTCTACTCCACTGTACTCTATCTCTATTGTACTCCACTGTACTCTACCTCTACTGTACTCTACTGTACTCCACCTCTAGTGTGCTCCACTGTACTCCACTGTACTCTTACTCTACTGTGCTCCACTGTACTCTACCTCTACTGTGCTCTACTGTACTCTACTCTATTGGGCTCCACTGTACTCTATTTCTACTGTACCCCACTGCACTCTACCTCTACTGTGCTCCACTGTACTCTACCTCTACTGTGCTCCACTGTACACTACCTCTACTGTACTCCACTGTACTCTACCTCTACTGTGCTCCACTGTACTCTACCTCTACTGTGCTCCACTGTACTCTACCTCTACTGTGCTCCACTGTGCTCTATCTCTACTGTACTCCACTGTACTCTACCTCTACAGTGATCCACTGTGCTCTACCTCTACTGTACTCCACTGTACTCTACCTCTACTCTGCTCTACTGTGCTCTACCTATACTGTACTTCACTGTACTCTACCTCTACTCTGCTCTACTGTACTCTATCTCTACTGTGCTCCACTGTACTCTACCTCTACTGTACTCCACTGTAGTCCACCTCAACTATACTCCACTGTACTCTACCTCTACTGTGCTCCACTGTACTCTACCTCTACTGTGCTCCAATGTACTCTATCTCTACTGTACTCCACTGTACTCTACCTCTACAGTGCTCCACTGTGCTCTACCTCTACTGTACTCCACTGTACTCTACCTCTACTCTGCTCTACTGTTCTCTACATCTACTGTACTCCACTGTACTCTACCTCTACTCTGCTCTACTGTACTCTATCTCTACTGTGCTCCACTGTACTCTACCTCTACTGCACTCCACTGTAGTCTACCTCAACTATACTCCACTGTACTCTACCTCTACTGTGCTCCACTGTAATCTACCTCTACTGTACTCCACTGTACTCTACCTCTACTATACTCCACTGTACTCTACCTCTACTGTGCTCTACTGTACTCTATCTCTACTATGCTCTACTGTACTCTACCTCTACTGTACTCCACTGTACTCTACCTCTACTCTGCTCTATTTTACTCTATCTCTACTGTGCTCTACTGTACTCTACCTCTACTGTACTCCACTGTAATCTACCTCTACTGTACTGTACTGTTCTCTACCTCTACTGTACTCTACTCTACTCTACCTCTACTGTGCTCCACTGTACTCCACTGTACTCTACCTCTACTGTGCTCCACTGTACTCTACCTCTACTGTACTCCACTGTACTCTATCTCTACTGTGCTCCACTGTACTCTACCTCTACTGTACTCCACTGTACTCTATCTCTACTGTTCTCCACTGTACTCTACCTCTACTGTGCTCCACTGTACTCCACTGTACTCTATCTCTACTGTGATCCACTGTACTCTACCTCTGCTGTGCTCCACTGTACTCTATCTCTACTCTACTCCACTGTACTCTATCTCTATTTTACTCCACTGTACTCTACCTCTACTGTACTCTACTTTACTCCACCTCTATTGTGCTCCACTGTACTCCACTGTACTCTTCCTCTACTGTACTCCACTGTACTCTATCTCTACTGTGCTCCACTGTACTCTACCTTTACTGTGCTCTACTGTACTCTACTCTACTGTGCTCCACTGTACTCTATTTCTACTGTACCCCACTGTACTCTACCTCTACTGTGCTCCACTGTTCTCTACCTCTACTGTGCTCCACTGTACACTACCTCTACTGTACTCCACTGTACTCTACCTCTACTGTGCTCCACTGTACTCTACCTCTACTGTACTCCACTGTACTCTACCTCTACAGTGCTCCACTCTGCTCTACCTCTACTCTACTCCACTGTACTCTATCTCTACTCTGCTCTACTGTACTCTACCTCTACTGTACTACGCTGTACTCTACCTCTACTATACTCCACTGTACTCTACCTCTACTGTTCTCCACTGTACTCTACCTCTAATGTGCTCCACTCTACTCTACCTCTACTCTGCTCTACTGTACTCTATCTCTACTGTGCTCCACTGTACTCTACCTCTACTGTACTCCACTGTACTCCACCTCTACAGTGCTCCACTGTACTCTACCTCTACTGTCCTCCACTGTACTCTACCTCTACTCTGCTCTACTGTACTCTATCTCTACTGTGCTCAACTGTACTCTACCTCTACTGTACTCCACTGTAGTCTACCTAAACTATACTCCACTGTATTCTACCTCCACTGTGCTCCACTGTACTCTACCTCTACTCTGCTCTACTGTACTCTATCTCTACTGTGCTCCACTGTACTCTACCTCTACTGTACTCCACTGTACTCCACCTCTACAGTGCTCCACTGTACTCTACCTCTACTGTCCTCCACTGTACTCTACCTCTACTCTGCTCTACTGTACTCTATCTCTACTGTGCTCCACTGTACTCTACCTCTACTGTACTCCACTGTAGTCTACCTAAACTATACTCCACTGTACTCTACCTCCACTGTGCTCCACTGTACTCTACCTAAACTATACTCCAATCTACTCTATCTCTACTGTACTCCACTGTACTCTACCTCTACTCTACTCTACTGTACTCCACCTCTACTGTGCTCCACTGTACTCCACTGTACTCTAGCTCTACTGTGCTCCACTGTACTCTACCTCTACTGTACTCCACTGTACTCTACATCTACTGTGCTCCACTGTACTCTACCTCTACTGTACTCCACTGTACTCTACCTCTACTCTACTCCACTGTACTCTACCTCTACTGTACTCCACTGTATTCTACCTCTACTGTGTTCTACTGTACTCCACCTCTACTGTACTCCACTGTACTCTACCTCTACTGCACTGTACTGTTCTCTACATCTACTGTACTCTACTGTACTCCACCTCTACTGTGCTCCACTGTACTCCACTGTACTCTACCTCTACTGTGCTCCACTGTACTCTACCTCTACTGTACTCCACTGTACTCTATATCTACTGTGCTCCACTGTACTCTACCTCTACTGTACTCCACTGTACTCTATCTCTACTGTTCTCCACTGTACTCTACCTCTACTGTGCTCCACTGTACTCTACCTCTACTGTGCTCCACTGTATTCCACTGTACTCTCTCTCTACTGTACTCCACTGTACTCTACATCTACTGTGCTCCACTGTACTCTACCTCTACTGTACTCCACTGTACTCTACCTCTAGTGTACTCCACTGTACTCTACCTCTACTGTACTCCACTGTATTCTACCTCTACTGTGTTCTACTGTACCCTACCTCTACTGTACTCCACTGTACTCTACCTCTACTGTACTGTACTGTTCTCTACCTCTACTGTACTCTACTGTACTCCAGCTCTACTGTGCTCCACTGTACTCCACTGTACTCTACCTCTACTGTGCTCCACTGCACTCTACCTCTACTGTACTCCACTGTACTCTATCTCTACTGTGCTCCACTGTACTCTACCTCTACTGTACTCCACTGTACTCTATCTCTACTGTTCTCATCTGTACTCTACCTCTACTGTGCTCCACTGTACTCCACTGTACTCTATCTCTACTGTGATTCACTGTACTCTACCTCTGCTGTGCTCCACTGTACTCTATCTCTACTCTACTCCACTGTACTCTATCTCTATTGTACTCCACTGTACTCTACCTCTACTGTACTCTACTGTACTCCACCTCTACTGTGCTCCACTGTACTCCACTGTACTCTTCCTCTACTGTACTCCACTGTACTCTATCTCTACTGTGCTCCACTGTACTCTACCTTTACTGTGCTCTACTGTACTCTACTCTACTGTGCTCCACTGTACTCTATTTCTACTGTACCCCACTGTACTCTACCTCTACTGTGCTCCACTGTACTCTACCTCTACTGTGCTCCACTGTACACTACCTCTACTGTACTCCACTGTACTCTACCTCTACTGTGCTCCACTGTACTCTACCTCTACTGTACTCCACTGTACTCTACCTCTACAGTGCTCCACTCTGCTCTACCTCTACTCTACTCCACTGTACTCTATCTCTACTCTGCTCTACTGTACTCTACCTCTACTGTACTACGCTGTACTCTACCTCTACTATACTCCACTGTACTCTACCTCTACTGTTCTCCACTGTACTCTACCTCTAATGTGCTCCACTCTACTCTACCTTTACTGTACTCCACTGTACTCTACCTCTACTCTGCTCTACTCTACTCTATCTCTACTCTGCTCCACTGTACTCTACCTCTACTGTGCTCCACTGTACTCTACCTCTACTGTGCTCTACTGTACTCTACCTCTACTGTGCTCCAATGTACTCTATCTCTACTGTACTCCACTGTACTCTACCTCTACAGTGCTCCACTGTACTCTATCTCTATTGTACTCCACTGTACTCTACCTCTACTGTACTCTACTTTACTCCACCTCTACTGTGCTCCACTGTACTCCACTGTACTCTTCCTCTACTGTACTCCACTGTACTCTATCTCTACTGTGCTCCACTGTACTCTACCTTTACTGTGCTCTACTGTACTCTACTCTACTGTGCTCCACTGTACTCTATTTCTACTGTACCCCACTGTACTCTACCTCTACTGTGCTCCACTGTACTCTACCTCTACTGTGCTCCACTGTACACTACCTCTACTGTACTCCACTGTACTCTACCTCTACTGTGCTCCATTGTACTCTACCTCTACTGTACTCCACTGTACTCTACCTCTACAGTGCTCCACTCTGCTCTACCTCTACTCTACTCCACTGTACTCTATCTCTACTCTGCTCTACTGTACTCTACCTCTTCTGTACTACGCTGTACTCTACCTCTACTATACTCCACTGTACTCTACCTCTACTGTTCTCCACTGTACTCTACCTCTAATGTGCTCCACTCTACTCTACCTTTACTGTACTCCACTGTACTCTACCTCTACTCTGCTCTACTCTACTCTATCTCTACTCTGCTCCACTGTACTCTACCTCTACTGTACTCCACTGTAGTCTACCTCAACTATACTCCACTGTACTCTACCTCTACTGTGCTCCACTGTACTCTACCTCTACTGTGCTCTACTGTACTCTATCTCTACTGTGCTCCACTGTACTCTACCTCTACTGTACTCCACTGTACTCCACCTCTACAGTGCTCCACTGTACTCTACCTCTACTGTCCTCCACTGTACTCTACCTCTACTCTGCTCTACTGTACTCTATCTCTACTGTGCTCCACTGTACTCTACCTCTACTGTACTCCACTGTAGTCTACCTAAACTATACTCCACTGTACTCTACCTCCACTGTGCTCCACTGTACTCTACCTAAACTATACTCCACTCTACTCTATCTCTACTGTACTCCACTGTACTCTACCTCTACTCTACTCTACTGTACTCCACCTCTACTGTGCTCCATTGTACTCCACTGTACTCTAGCTCTAATGTGCTCCACTGTACTCTACCTCTACTGTACTCCACTGTACTCTACATCTACTGTGCTCCACTGTACTCTACCTCTACTGTACTCCACTGTACTCTACCTCTACTCTACTCCACTGTACTCTACCTCTATGTACTCCACTGTATTCTACCTCTACTGTGCTCTACTGTACTCTACCTCTACTGTACTCCACTGTACTCTACCTCTACTGCACTGTACTGTTCTCTACATCTACTGTACTCTACTGTACTCCACCTCTACTGTGCTCCACTGTACTCCACTGTACTCTACCTCTACTGTGCTCCACTGTACTCTACCTCTACTGTACTCCACTGTACTCTATCTCTACTGTGCTCCACTGTACTCTACCTCTACTGTACTCTATCTCTACTGTTCTCCACTGTACTCTACATCTACTGTGCTCCACTGTACTCTACCTCTACTGTGCTCCACTGTATTCCACTGTACTCTATCTCTACTGTACTCCACTGTACTCTACATCTACTGTGCTCCACTGTACTCTACCTCTACTGTACTCCACTGTACTCTACCTCTAGTGTACTCCACTGTACTCTACCTCTACTGTACTCCACTGTATTCTACCTCTACTGTGCTCTACTGTACCCTACCTCTACTGTACTCCACTGTACTCTACCTCTACTGTACTGTACTGTTCTCTACCTCTACTGTACTCTACTGTAATCCACCTCTACTGTGCTCCAGTGTACTCCACTGTACTCTACCTCTACTGTGCTCCACTGCACTCTACCTCTACTGTACTCCACTGTACTCTATCTCTACTGTGCTCCACTGTACTCTACCTCTACTGTACTCCACTGTACTCTATCTCTACTGTTCTCATCTGTACTCTACCTCTACTGTGCTCCACTGTACTCCACTGTACTCTATCTCTACTGTGATTCACTGTACTCTACCTCTGCTGTGCTCCACTGTACTCTATCTCTACTCTACTCCACTGTACTCTATCTCTATTGTACTCCACTGTACTCTACCTCTACTGTACTCTACTGTACTCCACCTCTACTGTGCTCCACTGTACTCCACTGTACTCTTCCTCTACTGTACTCCACTGTACTCTATCTCTACTGTGCTCCACTGTACTCTACCTTTACTGTGCTCTACTGTACTCTACTCTACTGTGCTCCACTGTACTCTATTTCTACTGTACCCCACTGTACTCCAACGCTACTGTGCTCCACTGTACTCTACCTCTACTGTGCTCCACTGTACACTACCTCTACTGTACTCCACTGTACTCTACCTCTACTGTGCTCCACTGTACTCTACCTCTACTGTACTCCACTGTACTCTACCTCTACAGTGCTCCACTCTGCTCTACCTCTACTCTACTCCACTGTACTCTACCTCTACTCTGCTCTACTGTACTCTACCTCTACTGTACTCCACTGTACTCTACCTCTACTATACTCCACTGTACTCTACCTCTACTGTGCTCCACTGTACTCTACCTCTAATATGCGCCACTCTACTCTACCTTTACTGTACTCCACTGTACTCTACCTCTACTCTGCTCTACTCTACTCTATCTCTACTGTGCTCCACTGTACTCTACCTCTACTGTACTCCACTGTAGTCTACCTCAACTATACTCCACTGTACTCTACCTCTACTGTGCTCCACTGTACTCTACCTCTACTGTGCTCTACTGTACTCTATCTCTACTGTGCTCCACTGTACTCTACCTCTACTGTACTCCACTGTACTCCACCTCTACAGTGCTCCACTGTACTCTACCTCTACTGTCCTCCACTGTACTCTACCTCTACTCTGCTCTACTGTACTCTATCTCTACTGTGCTCCACTGTACTCTACCTCTACTGTACTCCACTGTAGTCTACCTAAACTATACTCCACTGTACTCTACCTCCACTGTGCTCCATTGTACTCTACCTCAACTATACTCCACTGTACTCTATCTCTACTCTAATCCACTGTACTCTATCTCTACTCTACTCCACTCTACTCTATCTCTACTGTACTCCACTGTACTCTACCTCTACTCTGCTCTACTGTACTCCACCTCTACTGTGCTCCACTGTACTCCACTGTACTCTAGCTCTACTGTGCTCCACTGTACTCTACCTCTACTGTACTCCACTGTACTCTACATCTACTGTGCTCCACTGTACTCTACCACTACTGTACTCCACTGTACTCTACCTCTACTGTACTCCACTGTACTCTACCTCTACTGTACTCCACTGTATTCTACCTCTACTGTGCTCTACTGTACCCTACCTCTACTGTACTCCACTGTACTCTACCTCTACTGTACTGTACTGTTCTCTACCTCTACTGTACTCTACAGTACTCCACCTCTACTGTGCTCCACTGTACTCCACTGTACTCTACCTCTACTGTGCTCCACTGCACTCTACCTCTACTGTACTCCACTGTACTCTATCTCTACTGTGCTCCACTGTACTCTACTTCTATTGTACTCCACTGTACTCTATCTCTACTGTTCTCCACTGTACTCTACCTCTACTGTGCTCCACTGTACTCCACTGTACTCTTTCTCTACTGTGATCCACTATACTCTACCTCTGCTGTGCTCCACTGTACTCTATCTCTACTCTACTCCACTGTACTCTATCTCTATTTTACTCCACTGTACTCTACCTCTAGTGTACTCTACTGTACTCCACCTCTACTGTGCTCCACTGTACTCCACTGTACTCTTCCTCTACTGTACTCCACTGTACTCTATCTCTACTGTGCTCCACTGTACTCTACCTCTACTGTGCTCTACTGTACTCTACTCTACTGTGCTCCACTGTACTCTATTTCTACTGTACCCCACTGTACTCTACCTCTACTGTGCTCCACTGTACTCTACCTCTACTGTGCTCCACTGTACACTACCTCTACTGTACTCCACTGTACTCTACCTCTACTGTGCTCCACTGTACTCTACCTCTACTCTGCTCCACTGTACTCTACCTCTACTGTGCTCCACTGTACTCTATCTCTACTGTACTCCACTGTACTCTACCTCCACAGTGCTCCACTGTGCTCTACCTCTACTGTACTCCACTGTACTCTACCTCTACTCTGCTCTACTGTGCTCTACCTCTACTGTACTCCACTGAACTCTACCTCTACTCTGCTCTACTGTACTCTATCTCTACTGTGCTCCACTGTACTCTACCTCTAATATACTCCTCTGTAGTCTACCTCAACTATACTCCACTGTACTCTACCTCTACTGTGCTCCACTGTACTCTACCTCTACTGTACTCCACTCTACTCTATCTCTACTGTGCTCCACTGTACGCTACCTCTACTGTACTCCACTGTACTCTATCTCTACTGTTCTCCACTGTACTCTACCTCTACTGTGCTCCACTGTACTTCACTGTACTCTATCTCTACTGTGATCCACTGTACTCTACCTCTGCTGTGCTCCACTGTACTCTATCTCTACTCTACTCCACTGTACTCTATCTCTATTGTACTCCACTGTACTCTACCTCTACTGTACTCTACTGTACTCCACCTCTAGTGTGCTCCACTGTACTCCACTGTACTCTTACTCTACTGTACTCCACTGTACTCTATCTCTACTGTGCTCCACTGTACTCTACCTCTACTGTGCTCTACTGTACTCTACTCTATTGGGCTCCACTGTACTCTATTTCTACTGTACCCCACTGCACTCTACCTCTACTGTGCTCCACTGTACTCTACCTCTACTGTGCTCCACTGTACACTACCTCTACTGTACTCCACTGTACTCTACCTCTACTGTGCTCCACTGTACTCTACCTCTACTGTGCTCCACTGTACTCTACCTCTACTGTGCTCCACTGTGCTCTATCTCTACTGTACTCCACTGTACTCTACCTCTACAGTGATCCACTGTGCTCTACCTCTACTGTACTCCACTGTACTCTACCTCTACTCTGCTCTACTGTGCTCTACCTATACTGTACTTCACTGTACTCTACCTCTACTCTGCTCTACTGTACTCTATCTCTACTGTGCTCCACTGTACTCTACCTCTACTGTACTCCACTGTAGTCCACCTCAACTATACTCCACTGTACTCTACCTCTACTGTGCTCCACTGTACTCTACCTCTACTGTACTCCACTGTACTCTATCTCTACTTTACTCCACTGTAATCTATCTCTACTGTGCTCCACTGTACTATACCTCTACTGTGCTCCACTGTACTCCACTGTACTCTATCTCTACTGTGATCCACTGTACTCTACCTCTGCTTTGCTCCACTGTACTCCATCTCTACTCTACTCTACTCCACTGTACTCTACCTCTACTCTACTCCACTGTACTCTACCTCTACTCTACTCCACTCTACTCTACCTCTACTGTGCTCCACTGTACTCTACCTCTAATGTACTCCACTGTACTCTACCTCTACTGTACTCATCTCTACTCCACCTCTAATGTGCTCCACTCTACTCTACCTCTACTGTACTCCACTGTACTCTACCTCTACTGTACTCCACTGTACTCTACCTCTCTTATACTCCACTGCACTTATCTCTACTGTGTTTGACTGTACTCTATCTCTACTTTACTCCACTGTACTCTATCTCTACTGTACTACATTGTACTCTTCCTCTACTGTGCTCTACTGTACTCTATCTTTACTGTGCTCTACTGTACTCTACCTCTACTATACTCCACTGTACTCTACCTCTACTGTGCTCCACTGTACTCTACCTCTACTGTGCTCCACTGTACTCTACCTCTAATGTACTCCACTGTACTCTACCTCTACTGTACTCTTCTCTACTCCAACTCTAATGTGCTCCACTCTACTCTACCTCTACTGTACTCCACTGTACTCTACCTCTACTGTACTCCACTGTACTCTACCTCTACTATACTCCACTCTACTTATCTCTACTGTGTTCGACTGTACTCTATCTCTACTTTACTCCACTGTACTCTATCTCTACTGTACTACACTGTACTCTATCTCTACTGTGCTCCACTGTACTCTACCTCTACTGTACTCTATCTCTACTGTTCTCCACTGTACTCTACCTCTACTATACTCCACTGTACTCTACCTCTACTGTGCTCCACTGTACTCTACCTCTACTGTGCTCCACTGTACTCTACCTCTAATGTACTCCACTGTACTCTACCTCTACTGTACTCTTCTCTACTCCAACTCTAATGTGCTCCACTCTACTCTACCTCTACTGTACTCCACTGTACTCTACCTCTACTGTACTCCACTGTACTCTACCTCTACTATACTCCACTCTACTTATCTCTACTGTGTTCGACTGTACTCTACCTCTACTGTGCTCCACTGTACTCTACCTCTACTGTACTCCACTGTACTCTATCTCTACTGTGCTCCACTGTACTCTACCTCTACTGTACTCTATCTCTACTGTTCTCCACTGTACTCTACCTCTACTGTGCTCCACTGTACTCTACCTCTACTGTGCTCCACTGTATTCCACTGTACTCTATCTCTACTGTACTCCACTGTACTCTACATCTACTGTGCTCCACTGTACTCTACCTCTACTGTACTCCACTGTACTCTACCTCTAGTGTACTCCACTGTACTCTACCTCTACTGTACTCCACTGTATTCTACCTCTACTGTGCTCTACTGTACCCTACCTCTACTGTACTCCACTGTACTCTACCTCTACTGTACTGTACTGTTCTCTACCTCTACTGTACTCTACTGTAATCCACCTCTACTGTGCTCCAGTGTACTCCACTGTACTCTACCTCTACTGTGCTCCACTGCACTCTACCTCTACTGTACTCCACTGTACTCTATCTCTACTGTGCTCCACTGTACTCTACCTCTACTGTACTCCACTGTACTCTATCTCTACTGTTCTCATCTGTACTCTACCTCTACTGTGCTCCACTGTACTCCACTGTACTCTATCTCTACTGTGATTCACTGTACTCTACCTCTGCTGTGCTCCACTGTACTCTATCTCTACTCTACTCCACTGTACTCTATCTCTATTGTACTCCACTGTACTCTACCTCTACTGTACTCTACTGTACTCCACCTCTACTGTGCTCCACTGTACTCCACTGTACTCTTCCTCTACTGTACTCCACTGTACTCTATCTCTACTGTGCTCCACTGTACTCTACCTTTACTGTGCTCTACTGTACTCTACTCTACTGTGCTCCACTGTACTCTATTTCTACTGTACCCCACTGTACTCCAACGCTACTGTGCTCCACTGTACTCTACCTCTACTGTGCTCCACTGTACACTACCTCTACTGTACTCCACTGTACTCTACCTCTACTGTGCTCCACTGTACTCTACCTCTACTGTACTCCACTGTACTCTACCTCTACAGTGCTCCACTCTGCTCTACCTCTACTCTACTCCACTGTACTCTACCTCTACTCTGCTCTACTGTACTCTACCTCTACTGTACTCCACTGTACTCTACCTCTACTATACTCCACTGTACTCTACCTCTACTGTGCTCCACTGTACTCTACCTCTAATATGCGCCACTCTACTCTACCTTTACTGTACTCCACTGTACTCTACCTCTACTCTGCTCTACTCTACTCTATCTCTACTGTGCTCCACTGTACTCTACCTCTACTGTACTCCACTGTAGTCTACCTCAACTATACTCCACTGTACTCTACCTCTACTGTGCTCCACTGTACTCTACCTCTACTGTGCTCTACTGTACTCTATCTCTACTGTGCTCCACTGTACTCTACCTCTACTGTACTCCACTGTACTCCACCTCTACAGTGCTCCACTGTACTCTACCTCTACTGTCCTCCACTGTACTCTACCTCTACTCTGCTCTACTGTACTCTATCTCTACTGTGCTCCACTGTACTCTACCTCTACTGTACTCCACTGTAGTCTACCTAAACTATACTCCACTGTACTCTACCTCCACTGTGCTCCATTGTACTCTACCTCAACTATACTCCACTGTACTCTATCTCTACTCTAATCCACTGTACTCTATCTCTACTCTACTCTACTCCACTCTACTCTATCTCTACTGTACTCCACTGTACTCTACCTCTACTCTGCTCTACTGTACTCCACCTCTACTGTGCTTTACTGTACTCCACTGTACTCTAGCTCTACTGTGCTCCACTGTACTCTACCTCTACTGTACTCCACTGTACTCTACATCTACTGTGCTCCACTGTACTCTACCACTACTGTACTCCACTGTACTCTACCTCTACTGTACTCCACTGTACTCTACCTCTACTGTACTCCACTGTATTCTACCTCTACTGTGCTCTACTGTACCCTACCTCTACTGTACTCCACTGTACTCTACCTCTACTGTACTGTACTGTTCTCTACCTCTACTGTACTCTACAGTACTCCACCTCTACTGTGCTCCACTGTACTCCACTGTACTCTACCTCTACTGTGCTCCACTGCACTCTACCTCTACTGTACTCCACTGTACTCTATCTCTACTGTGCTCCACTGTACTCTACTTCTACTGTACTCCACTGTACTCTATCTCTACTGTTCTCCACTGTACTCTACCTCTACTGTGCTCCACTGTACTCCACTGTACTCTTTCTCTACTGTGATCCACTATACTCTACCTCTGCTGTGCTCCACTGTACTCTATCTCTACTCTACTCCACTGTACTCTATCTCTATTTTACTCCACTGTACTCTACCTCTAGTGTACTCTACTGTACTCCACCTCTACTGTGCTCCACTGTACTCCACTGTACTCTTCCTCTACTGTACTCCACTGTACTCTATCTCTACTGTGCTCCACTGTACTCTACCTCTACTGTGCTCTACTGTACTCTACTCTACTGTGCTCCACTGTACTCTATTTCTACTGTACCCCACTGTACTCTACCTCTACTGTGCTCCACTGTACTCTACCTCTACTGTGCTCCACTGTACACTACCTCTACTGTACTCCACTGTACTCTACCTCTACTGTGCTCCACTGTACTCTACCTCTACTCTGCTCCACTGTACTCTACCTCTACTGTGCTCCACTGTACTCTATCTCTACTGTACTCCACTGTACTCTACCTCCACAGTGCTCCACTGTGCTCTACCTCTACTGTACTCCACTGTACTCTACCTCTACTCTGCTCTACTGTGCTCTACCTCTACTGTACTCCACTGAACTCTACCTCTACTCTGCTCTACTGTACTCTATCTCTACTGTGCTCCACTGTACTCTACCTCTAATATACTCCTCTGTAGTCTACCTCAACTATACTCCACTGTACTCTACCTCTACTGTGCTCCACTGTACTCTACCTCTACTGTACTCCACTCTACTCTATCTCTACTGTGCTCCACTGTACGCTACCTCTACTGTACTCCACTGTACTCTATCTCTACTGTTCTCCACTGTACTCTACCTCTACTGTGCTCCACTGTACTTCACTGTACTCTATCTCTACTGTGATCCACTGTACTCTACCTCTGCTGTGCTCCACTGTACTCTATCTCTACTCTACTCCACTGTACTCTATCTCTATTGTACTCCACTGTACTCTACCTCTACTGTACTCTACTGTACTCCACCTCTAGTGTGCTCCACTGTACTCCACTGTACTCTTACTCTACTGTACTCCACTGTACTCTATCTCTACTGTGCTCCACTGTACTCTACCTCTACTGTGCTCTACTGTACTCTACTCTATTGGGCTCCACTGTACTCTATTTCTACTGTACCCCACTGCACTCTACCTCTACTGTGCTCCACTGTACTCTACCTCTACTGTGCTCCACTGTACACTACCTCTACTGTACTCCACTGTACTCTACCTCTACTGTGCTCCACTGTACTCTACCTCTACTGTGCTCCACTGTACTCTACCTCTACTGTGCTCCACTGTGCTCTATCTCTACTGTACTCCACTGTACTATACCTCTACAGTGATCCACTGTGCTCTACCTCTACTGTACTCCACTGTACTCTACCTCTACTCTGCTCTACTGTGCTCTACCTATACTGTACTTCACTGTACTCTACCTCTACTCTGCTCTACTGTACTCTATCTCTACTGTGCTCCACTGTACTCTACCTCTACTGTACTCCACTGTAGTCCACCTCAACTATACTCCACTGTACTCTACCTCTACTGTGCTCCACTGTACTCTACCTCTACTGTACTCCACTGTACTCTATCTCTACTTTACTCCACTGTAATCTATCTCTACTGTGCTCCACTGTACTCCACTGTACTCTATCTCTACTGTGATCCACTGTACTCTACCTCTGCTGTGCTCCACTGTACTCCATCTCTACTCTACTCCACTGTACTCTACCTCTACTCTACTCCACTGTACTCTACCTCTACTCTACTCCACTCTACTCTACCTCTACTGTGCTCCACTGTACTCTACCTCTAATGTACTCCACTGTACTCTACCTCTACTGTACTCATCTCTACTCCACCTCTAATGTGCTCCACTCTACTCTACCTCTACTGTACTCCACTGTACTCTACCTCTACTGTACTCCACTGTACTCTACCTCTCTTATACTCCACTGCACTTATCTCTACTGTGTTTGACTGTACTCTATCTCTACTTTACTCCACTGTACTCTATCTCTACTGTACTACATTGTACTCTTCCCCTACTGTGCTCTACTGTACTCTATCTTTACTGTGCTCTACTGTACTCTACCTCTACTATACTCCACTGTACTCTACCTCTACTGTGCTCCACTGTACTCTACCTCTACTGTGCTCCAATGTACTCTACCTCTAATGTACTCCACTGTACTCTACCTCTACTGTACTCTTCTCTACTCCAACTCTAATGTGCTCCACTCTACTCTACCTCTACTGTACTCCACTGTACTCTACCTCTACTGTACTCCACTGTACTCTACCTCTACTATACTCCACTCTACTTATCTCTACTGTGTTCGACTGTACTCTATCTCTACTTTACTCCACTGTACTCTATCTCTACTGTACTACACTGTACTCTTCCTCTACTGTGCTCCACTGTACTCTATCTCTACTGTGCTCTACTGTACTCTATCTTTACTGTGCTCTACTGTACTCTACCTCTACTATACTCCACTGTACTCTACCTCTACTGTGCTCCACTGTACTCTACCTCTACTGTGCTCCACTGTACACTACCTCTTCTGTATTCCACTGTACTCTACCTCTACTGTGCTCCACTCTACTCTACCTCTACTGTGCTCCACTGTACTCTACCTCTACTGTGCTCCACTGTACTCTATCTCTACTGTTCTCCACTGTACTCTACCTCTACTGTGCTCTACTGTACTCTAATCTATTGTGCTCCACTGTACTCTATTTCTACTGTACCCCACTGTACTCTACCTCTACTTTGCTCCACTGTACTCTACCTCTACTGTGCTCCACTGTACACTACCTCTACTGTACTCCACTGTACTCTACCTCTACTGTGCTCCACTGTACTCTACCTCTAGTGTGCTCCACTGTAATCTACCTCTACTCTACTCCACTCTACTCTATCTATACTGTACTCCACTGTACTCTACCTCTACTCTACTCTACTGTACTCTACCTCTACTGTGCTCCACTGTACTCCACTGTACTCTAGCTCTACTGTGCTCCACTGTACTCTACCTCTACTGTGCTCTACTGTACTCTATCTCTACTGTGCTCCACTGTACTCTACCTCTACTGTACTCCACTGTACTCCACCTCTACAGTGCTCCACTGTACTCTACCTCTACTGTACTCCACTGTATTCTACCTCTACTCTGCTCTACTGTACTCTATCTCTACTGTGCTCTACTGTACTCTACCTCTATTATACTCCACTGTACTCTATCTCTACTGTGCTCCACTGTACTCTACCTCTACTGTGCTCCACTGTACACTACCTCTACTGTAGTCCACTGTACTCTACCTCTACTGTGCTCCACTCTACTCTACCTCTACTGTGCTCAGCTGTACTCTACCTCTACTGTACTCCACTGTACTCTACCTCTACTATAATCCATTGCACTTATCTCTACTGTGCTCCACTGTACTCTATCTCTACTGTAGTCCACTGTACTCTACCTCTACTATACTCTAGTGTACTCCACCTCTACTGTACTCCACTGTAGTCTACCTCAACTATACTCCACTGTACTCTACCTCTACTGTGCTCCACTGTACTCTACCTCTACTGTGCTCCACTTTACTCTACCTCTACTCTGCTCTACTGTACTCTATCTCTACTGTACTCCACTATACTCTACCTCCACTGTACTCCATTGTACTCTAGCTCTACTGTGCTCCACTGTACTCTACCTCTACTGTACTCCACTGTACTCTACATCTACTTTGCTCCACTGTACTCTACCTCTACTGTACTCCACTGTACTCTACCTCTACTGTACTCCACTGTACTCTACCTCTACTGTACTCCACTGTATTCTACCTCTACTGTGCTCTACTGTACTCTACCTCTACTGTAATCCACTGTAATCTACCTCTACTGTACTGTACTGTTCTCTACCTCTACTGTACTCTACTGTACTCCACCTCTACTGTGCTCCACTGTACTCCACTGTACTCTACCTCTACTGTGCTCCACTGTACTCTACCTCTACTGTACTCCACTGTACTCTATCTCTACTGTGCTCCACTGTACTCTACCTCTACTGTACTCCACTGTACTCTATCTCTACTGTTCTCCACTGTACTCTACCTCTACTGTGCTCCACTGTACTCCACTGTACTCTATCTCTACTGTGATCCACTGTACTCTACCTCTGCTGTGCTCCACTGTACTCTATCTCTACTCTACTCCACTGTACTCTATCTCTATTTTACTCCACTGTACTCTACCTCTGCTGTACTCTACTGTACTCCACCTCTACTGTGCTCCACTCTACTCCACTGTACTCTTCCTCTACTGTACTCCACTGTACTCTATCTCTACTGTGCTCCACTGTACTCTACCTTTACTGTGCTCTACTGTACTCTACTCTACTGTGCTCCACTGTACTCTATTTCTACTGTACCCCACTGTACTCCAACTCTACTGTGCTCCACTGTACTCTACCTCTACTGTGCTCCACTGTACACTACCTCTACTGTACTCCACTGTACTCTACCTCTACTGTGCTCCACTGTACTCTACCTCTACTGTACTACACTGTACTCTACCTCTACAGTGCTCCACTCTGCTCTACCTCTATTCTACTCCACTGTACCCTACCTCTACTCTGCTCTACTGTACTCTACCTCTACTGTACTCCACTGTACTCTACCTCTACTATACTCCACTGTACTCTACCTCTACTGTGCTCCACTGTACTCTACCTCTAATATGCTCCACTCTACTCTACCTTTACTGTACTCCACTGTACTCTACCTCTACTCTACTCCACTCTACTCTATCTCTACTGTGCTCCAATGTACTCTACCTCTGCTGTACTCCACTGTAGTCTACCTCAACTATACTCCACTGTACTCTACCTCTACTGTGCTCCACTGTACTCTACCTCTGCTGTACTCTACTGTACTCCACCTTTACTGTGCTCTACTGTACTCTACACTACTGTGCTCCACTGTACTCTATTTCTACTGTACCCCACTGTACTCTACCTCTACTGTGCTCCACTGTACTCTACCTCTACTGTGCTCCACTGTACTCTACCTCTACTGTGCTCCACTGTACACTACCTCTACTGTACTCCACTGTACTCTACCTCTACTGTGCTCCACTGTACTCTACCTCTACTGTGCTCCACTGTACTCTACCTCTACTGTGCTCCACTGTGCTCTATCTCTACTGTACTCCACTGTACTCTACCTCTACAGTGATCCACTGTGCTCTACCTCTACTGTACTCCACTGTACTCTACCTCTACTCTGCTCTACTGTGCTCTACCTATACTGTACTTCACTGTACTCTACCTCTACTCTGCTCTACTGTACTCTATCTCTACTGTGCTCCACTGTACTCTACCTCTACTGTACTCCACTGTAGTCCACCTCAACTATACTCCACTGTACTCTACCTCTACTGTGCTCCACTGTACTCTACCTCTACTGTGCTCCAATGTACTCTATCTCTACTGTACTCCACTGTACTCTACCTCTACAGTGCTCCACTGTGCTCTACCTCTACTGTACTCCACTGTACTCTACCTCTACTCTGCTCTACTGTTCTCTACATCTACTGTACTCCACTGTACTCTACCTCTACTCTGCTCTACTGTACTCTATCTCTACTGTGCTCCACTGTACTCTACCTCTACTGCACTCCACTGTAGTCTACCTCAACTATACTCCACTGTACTCTACCTCTACTGTGCTCCACTGTAATCTACCTCTACTGTACTCCACTGTACTCTACCTCTACTATACTCCACTGTACTCTACCTCTACTGTGCTCTACTGTACTCTATCTCTACTATGCTCTACTGTACTCTACCTCTACTGTACTCCACTGTACTCTACCTCTACTCTGCTCTATTTTACTCTATCTCTACTGTGCTCTACTGTACTCTACCTCTACTGTACTCCACTGTAATCTACCTCTACTGTACTGTACTGTTCTCTACCTCTACTGTACTCTACTCTACTCTACCTCTACTGTGCTCCACTGTACTCCACTGTACTCTACCTCTACTGTGCTCCACTGTACTCTACCTCTACTGTACTCCACTGTACTCTATCTCTACTGTGCTCCACTGTACTCTACCTCTACTGTACTCCACTGTACTCTATCTCTACTGTTCTCCACTGTACTCTACCTCTACTGTGCTCCACTGTACTCCACTGTACTCTATCTCTACTGTGATCCACTGTACTCTACCTCTGCTGTGCTCCACTGTACTCTATCTCTACTCTACTCCACTGTACTCTATCTCTATTTTACTCCACTGTACTCTACCTCTACTGTACTCTACTTTACTCCACCTCTATTGTGCTCCACTGTACTCCACTGTACTCTTCCTCTACTGTACTCCACTGTACTCTATCTCTACTGTGCTCCACTGTACTCTACCTTTACTGTGCTCTACTGTACTCTACTCTACTGTGCTCCACTGTACTCTATTTCTACTGTACCCCACTGTACTCTACCTCTACTGTGCTCCACTGTTCTCTACCTCTACTGTGCTCCACTGTACACTACCTCTACTGTACTCCACTGTACTCTACCTCTACTGTGCTCCACTGTACTCTACCTCTACTGTACTCCACTGTACTCTACCTCTACAGTGCTCCACTCTGCTCTACCTCTACTCTACTCCACTGTACTCTATCTCTACTCTGCTCTACTGTACTCTACCTCTACTGTACTACGCTGTACTCTACCTCTACTATACTCCACTGTACTCTACCTCTACTGTTCTCCACTGTACTCTACCTCTAATGTGCTCCACTCTACTCTACCTCTACTCTGCTCTACTGTACTCTATCTCTACTGTGCTCCACTGTACTCTACCTCTACTGTACTCCACTGTACTCCACCTCTACAGTGCTCCACTGTACTCTACCTCTACTGTCCTCCACTGTACTCTACCTCTACTCTGCTCTACTGTACTCTATCTCTACTGTGCTCAACTGTACTCTACCTCTACTGTACTCCACTGTAGTCTACCTAAACTATACTCCACTGTATTCTACCTCCACTGTGCTCCACTGTACTCTACCTCTACTCTGCTCTACTGTACTCTATCTCTACTGTGCTCCACTGTACTCTACCTCTACTGTACTCCACTGTACTCCACCTCTACAGTGCTCCACTGTACTCTACCTCTACTGTCCTCCACTGTACTCTACCTCTACTCTGCTCTACTGTACTCTATCTCTACTGTGCTCCACTGTACTCTACCTCTACTGTACTCCACTGTAGTCTACCTAAACTATACTCCACTGTACTCTACCTCCACTGTGCTCCACTGTACTCTACCTAAACTATACTCCAATCTACTCTATCTCTACTGTACTCCACTGTACTCTACCTCTACTCTACTCTACTGTACTCCACCTCTACTGTGCTCCACTGTACTCCACTGTACTCTAGCTCTACTGTGCTCCACTGTACTCTACCTCTACTGTACTCCACTGTACTCTACATCTACTGTGCTCCACTGTACTCTACCTCTACTGTACTCCACTGTACTCTACCTCTACTCTACTCCACTGTACTCTACCTCTACTGTACTCCACTGTATTCTACCTCTACTGTGTTCTACTGTACTCCACCTCTACTGTACTCCACTGTACTCTACCTCTACTGCACTGTACTGTTCTCTACATCTACTGTACTCTACTGTACTCCACCTCTACTGTGCTCCACTGTACTCCACTGTACTCTACCTCTACTGTGCTCCACTGTACTCTACCTCTACTGTACTCCACTGTACTCTATATCTACTGTGCTCCACTGTACTCTACCTCTACTGTACTCCACTGTACTCTATCTCTACTGTTCTCCACTGTACTCTACCTCTACTGTGCTCCACTGTACTCTACCTCTACTGTGCTCCACTGTATTCCACTGTACTCTCTCTCTACTGTACTCCACTGTACTCTACATCTACTGTGCTCCACTGTACTCTACCTCTACTGTACTCCACTGTACTCTACCTCTAGTGTACTCCACTGTACTCTACCTCTACTGTACTCCACTGTATTCTACCTCTACTGTGTTCTACTGTACCCTACCTCTACTGTACTCCACTGTACTCTACCTCTACTGTACTGTACTGTTCTCTACCTCTACTGTACTCTACTGTACTCCAGCTCTACTGTGCTCCACTGTACTCCACTGTACTCTACCTCTACTGTGCTCCACTGCACTCTACCTCTACTGTACTCCACTGTACTCTATCTCTACTGTGCTCCACTGTACTCTACCTCTACTGTACTCCACTGTACTCTATCTCTACTGTTCTCATCTGTACTCTACCTCTACTGTGCTCCACTGTACTCCACTGTACTCTATCTCTACTGTGATTCACTGTACTCTACCTCTGCTGTGCTCCACTGTACTCTATCTCTACTCTACTCCACTGTACTCTATCTCTATTGTACTCCACTGTACTCTACCTCTACTGTACTCTACTGTACTCCACCTCTACTGTGCTCCACTGTACTCCACTGTACTCTTCCTCTACTGTACTCCACTGTACTCTATCTCTACTGTGCTCCACTGTACTCTACCTTTACTGTGCTCTACTGTACTCTACTCTACTGTGCTCCACTGTACTCTATTTCTACTGTACCCCACTGTACTCTACCTCTACTGTGCTCCACTGTACTCTACCTCTACTGTGCTCCACTGTACACTACCTCTACTGTACTCCACTGTACTCTACCTCTACTGTGCTCCACTGTACTCTACCTCTACTGTACTCCACTGTACTCTACCTCTACAGTGCTCCACTCTGCTCTACCTCTACTCTACTCCACTGTACTCTATCTCTACTCTGCTCTACTGTACTCTACCTCTACTGTACTACGCTGTACTCTACCTCTACTATACTCCACTGTACTCTACCTCTACTGTTCTCCACTGTACTCTACCTCTAATGTGCTCCACTCTACTCTACCTTTACTGTACTCCACTGTACTCTACCTCTACTCTGCTCTACTCTACTCTATCTCTACTCTGCTCCACTGTACTCTACCTCTACTGTGCTCCACTGTACTCTACCTCTACTGTGCTCTACTGTACTCTACCTCTACTGTGCTCCAATGTACTCTATCTCTACTGTACTCCACTGTACTCTACCTCTACAGTGCTCCACTGTACTCTATCTCTATTGTACTCCACTGTACTCTACCTCTACTGTACTCTACTTTACTCCACCTCTACTGTGCTCCACTGTACTCCACTGTACTCTTCCTCTACTGTACTCCACTGTACTCTATCTCTACTGTGCTCCACTGTACTCTACCTTTACTGTGCTCTACTGTACTCTACTCTACTGTGCTCCACTGTACTCTATTTCTACTGTACCCCACTGTACTCTACCTCTACTGTGCTCCACTGTACTCTACCTCTACTGTGCTCCACTGTACACTACCTCTACTGTACTCCACTGTACTCTACCTCTACTGTGCTCCATTGTACTCTACCTCTACTGTACTCCACTGTACTCTACCTCTACAGTGCTCCACTCTGCTCTACCTCTACTCTACTCCACTGTACTCTATCTCTACTCTGCTCTACTGTACTCTACCTCTTCTGTACTACGCTGTACTCTACCTCTACTATACTCCACTGTACTCTACCTCTACTGTTCTCCACTGTACTCTACATCTAATGTGCTCCACTCTACTCTACCTTTACTGTACTCCACTGTACTCTACCTCTACTCTGCTCTACTCTACTCTATCTCTACTCTGCTCCACTGTACTCTACCTCTACTGTACTCCACTGTAGTCTACCTCAACTATACTCCACTGTACTCTACCTCTACTGTGCTCCACTGTACTCTACCTCTACTGTGCTCTACTGTACTCTATCTCTACTGTGCTCCACTGTACTCTACCTCTACTGTACTCCACTGTACTCCACCTCTACAGTGCTCCACTGTACTCTACCTCTACTGTCCTCCACTGTACTCTACCTCTACTCTGCTCTACTGTACTCTATCTCTACTGTGCTCCACTGTACTCTACCTCTACTGTACTCCACTGTAGTCTACCTAAACTATACTCCACTGTACTCTACCTCCACTGTGCTCCACTGTACTCTACCTAAACTATACTCCACTCTACTCTATCTCTACTGTACTCCACTGTACTCTACCTCTACTCTACTCTACTGTACTCCACCTCTACTGTGCTCCATTGTACTCCACTGTACTCTAGCTCTAATGTGCTCCACTGTACTCTACCTCTACTGTACTCCACTGTACTCTACATCTACTGTGCTCCACTGTACTCTACCTCTACTGTACTCCACTGTACTCTACCTCTACTCTACTCCACTGTACTCTACCTCTATGTACTCCACTGTATTCTACCTCTACTGTGCTCTACTGTACTCTACCTCTACTGTACTCCACTGTACTCTACCTCTACTGCACTGTACTGTTCTCTACATCTACTGTACTCTACTGTACTCCACCTCTACTGTGCTCCACTGTACTCCACTGTACTCTACCTCTACTGTGCTCCACTGTACTCTACCTCTACTGTACTCCACTGTACTCTATCTCTACTGTGCTCCACTGTACTCTACCTCTACTGTACTCTATCTCTACTGTTCTCCACTGTACTCTACATCTACTGTGCTCCACTGTACTCTACCTCTACTGTGCTCCACTGTATTCCACTGTACTCTATCTCTACTGTACTCCACTGTACTCTACATCTACTGTGCTCCACTGTACTCTACCTCTACTGTACTCCACTGTACTCTACCTCTAGTGTACTCCACTGTACTCTACCTCTACTGTACTCCACTGTATTCTACCTCTACTGTGCTCTACTGTACCCTACCTCTACTGTACTCCACTGTACTCTACCTCTACTGTACTGTACTGTTCTCTACCTCTACTGTACTCTACTGTAATCCACCTCTACTGTGCTCCAGTGTACTCCACTGTACTCTACCTCTACTGTGCTCCACTGCACTCTACCTCTACTGTACTCCACTGTACTCTATCTCTACTGTGCTCCACTGTACTCTACCTCTACTGTACTCCACTGTACTCTATCTCTACTGTTCTCATCTGTACTCTACCTCTACTGTGCTCCACTGTACTCCACTGTACTCTATCTCTACTGTGATTCACTGTACTCTACCTCTGCTGTGCTCCACTGTACTCTATCTCTACTCTACTCCACTGTACTCTATCTCTATTGTACTCCACTGTACTCTACCTCTACTGTACTCTACTGTACTCCACCTCTACTGTGCTCCACTGTACTCCACTGTACTCTTCCTCTACTGTACTCCACTGTACTCTATCTCTACTGTGCTCCACTGTACTCTACCTTTACTGTGCTCTACTGTACTCTACTCTACTGTGCTCCACTGTACTCTATTTCTACTGTACCCCACTGTACTCCAACGCTACTGTGCTCCACTGTACTCTACCTCTACTGTGCTCCACTGTACACTACCTCTACTGTACTCCACTGTACTCTACCTCTACTGTGCTCCACTGTACTCTACCTCTACTGTACTCCACTGTACTCTACCTCTACAGTGCTCCACTCTGCTCTACCTCTACTCTACTCCACTGTACTCTACCTCTACTCTGCTCTACTGTACTCTACCTCTACTGTACTCCACTGTACTCTACCTCTACTATACTCCACTGTACTCTACCTCTACTGTGCTCCACTGTACTCTACCTCTAATATGCGCCACTCTACTCTACCTTTACTGTACTCCACTGTACTCTACCTCTACTCTGCTCTACTCTACTCTATCTCTACTGTGCTCCACTGTACTCTACCTCTACTGTACTCCACTGTAGTCTACCTCAACTATACTCCACTGTACTCTACCTCTACTGTGCTCCACTGTACTCTACCTCTACTGTGCTCTACTGTACTCTATCTCTACTGTGCTCCACTGTACTCTACCTCTACTGTACTCCACTGTACTCCACCTCTACAGTGCTCCACTGTACTCTACCTCTACTGTCCTCCACTGTACTCTACCTCTACTCTGCTCTACTGTACTCTATCTCTACTGTGCTCCACTGTACTCTACCTCTACTGTACTCCACTGTAGTCTACCTAAACTATACTCCACTGTACTCTACCTCCACTGTGCTCCATTGTACTCTACCTCAACTATACTCCACTGTACTCTATCTCTACTCTAATCCACTGTACTCTATCTCTACTCTACTCCACTCTACTCTATCTCTACTGTACTCCACTGTACTCTACCTCTACTCTGCTCTACTGTACTCCACCTCTACTGTGCTCCACTGTACTCCACTGTACTCTAGCTCTACTGTGCTCCACTGTACTCTACCTCTACTGTACTCCACTGTACTCTACATCTACTGTGCTCCACTGTACTCTACCACTACTGTACTCCACTGTACTCTACCTCTACTGTACTCCACTGTACTCTACCTCTACTGTACTCCACTGTATTCTACCTCTACTGTGCTCTACTGTACCCTACCTCTACTGTACTCCACTGTACTCTACCTCTACTGTACTGTACTGTTCTCTACCTCTACTGTACTCTACAGTACTCCACCTCTACTGTGCTCCACTGTACTCCACTGTACTCTACCTCTACTGTGCTCCACTGCACTCTACCTCTACTGTACTCCACTGTACTCTATCTCTACTGTGCTCCACTGTACTCTACTTCTATTGTACTCCACTGTACTCTATCTCTACTGTTCTCCACTGTACTCTACCTCTACTGTGCTCCACTGTACTCCACTGTACTCTTTCTCTACTGTGATCCACTATACTCTACCTCTGCTGTGCTCCACTGTACTCTATCTCTACTCTACTCCACTGTACTCTATCTCTATTTTACTCCACTGTACTCTACCTCTAGTGTACTCTACTGTACTCCACCTCTACTGTGCTCCACTGTACTCCACTGTACTCTTCCTCTACTGTACTCCACTGTACTCTATCTCTACTGTGCTCCACTGTACTCTACCTCTACTGTGCTCTACTGTACTCTACTCTACTGTGCTCCACTGTACTCTATTTCTACTGTACCCCACTGTACTCTACCTCTACTGTGCTCCACTGTACTCTACCTCTACTGTGCTCCACTGTACACTACCTCTACTGTACTCCACTGTACTCTACCTCTACTGTGCTCCACTGTACTCTACCTCTACTCTGCTCCACTGTACTCTACCTCTACTGTGCTCCACTGTACTCTATCTCTACTGTACTCCACTGTACTCTACCTCCACAGTGCTCCACTGTGCTCTACCTCTACTGTACTCCACTGTACTCTACCTCTACTCTGCTCTACTGTGCTCTACCTCTACTGTACTCCACTGAACTCTACCTCTACTCTGCTCTACTGTACTCTATCTCTACTGTGCTCCACTGTACTCTACCTCTAATATACTCCTCTGTAGTCTACCTCAACTATACTCCACTGTACTCTACCTCTACTGTGCTCCACTGTACTCTACCTCTACTGTACTCCACTCTACTCTATCTCTACTGTGCTCCACTGTACGCTACCTCTACTGTACTCCACTGTACTCTATCTCTACTGTTCTCCACTGTACTCTACCTCTACTGTGCTCCACTGTACTTCACTGTACTCTATCTCTACTGTGATCCACTGTACTCTACCTCTGCTGTGCTCCACTGTACTCTATCTCTACTCTACTCCACTGTACTCTATCTCTATTGTACTCCACTGTACTCTACCTCTACTGTACTCTACTGTACTCCACCTCTAGTGTGCTCCACTGTACTCCACTGTACTCTTACTCTACTGTACTCCACTGTACTCTATCTCTACTGTGCTCCACTGTACTCTACCTCTACTGTGCTCTACTGTACTCTACTCTATTGGGCTCCACTGTACTCTATTTCTACTGTACCCCACTGCACTCTACCTCTACTGTGCTCCACTGTACTCTACCTCTACTGTGCTCCACTGTACACTACCTCTACTGTACTCCACTGTACTCTACCTCTACTGTGCTCCACTGTACTCTACCTCTACTGTGCTCCACTGTACTCTACCTCTACTGTGCTCCACTGTGCTCTATCTCTACTGTACTCCACTGTACTCTACCTCTACAGTGATCCACTGTGCTCTACCTCTACTGTACTCCACTGTACTCTACCTCTACTCTGCTCTACTGTGCTCTACCTATACTGTACTTCACTGTACTCTACCTCTACTCTGCTCTACTGTACTCTATCTCTACTGTGCTCCACTGTACTCTACCTCTACTGTACTCCACTGTAGTCCACCTCAACTATACTCCACTGTACTCTACCTCTACTGTGCTCCACTGTACTCTACCTCTACTGTACTCCACTGTACTCTATCTCTACTTTACTCCACTGTAATCTATCTCTACTGTGCTCCACTGTACTATACCTCTACTGTGCTCCACTGTACTCCACTGTACTCTATCTCTACTGTGATCCACTGTACTCTACCTCTGCTTTGCTCCACTGTACTCCATCTCTACTCTACTCTACTCCACTGTACTCTACCTCTACTCTACTCCACTGTACTCTACCTCTACTCTACTCCACTCTACTCTACCTCTACTGTGCTCCACTGTACTCTACCTCTAATGTACTCCACTGTACTCTACCTCTACTGTACTCATCTCTACTCCACCTCTAATGTGCTCCACTCTACTCTACCTCTACTGTACTCCACTGTACTCTACCTCTACTGTACTCCACTGTACTCTACCTCTCTTATACTCCACTGCACTTATCTCTACTGTGTTTGACTGTACTCTATCTCTACTTTACTCCACTGTACTCTATCTCTACTGTACTACATTGTACTCTTCCTCTACTGTGCTCTACTGTACTCTATCTTTACTGTGCTCTACTGTACTCTACCTCTACTATACTCCACTGTACTCTACCTCTACTGTGCTCCACTGTACTCTACCTCTACTGTGCTCCACTGTACTCTACCTCTAATGTACTCCACTGTACTCTACCTCTACTGTACTCTTCTCTACTCCAACTCTAATGTGCTCCACTCTACTCTACCTCTACTGTACTCCACTGTACTCTACCTCTACTGTACTCCACTGTACTCTACCTCTACTATACTCCACTCTACTTATCTCTACTGTGTTCGACTGTACTCTATCTCTACTTTACTCCACTGTACTCTATCTCTACTGTACTACACTGTACTCTATCTCTACTGTGCTCCACTGTACTCTACCTCTACTGTACTCTATCTCTACTGTTCTCCACTGTACTCTACCTCTACTATACTCCACTGTACTCTACCTCTACTGTGCTCCACTGTACTCTACCTCTACTGTGCTCCACTGTACTCTACCTCTAATGTACTCCACTGTACTCTACCTCTACTGTACTCTTCTCTACTCCAACTCTAATGTGCTCCACTCTACTCTACCTCTACTGTACTCCACTGTACTCTACCTCTACTGTACTCCACTGTACTCTACCTCTACTATACTCCACTCTACTTATCTCTACTGTGTTCGACTGTACTCTACCTCTACTGTGCTCCACTGTACTCTACCTCTACTGTACTCCACTGTACTCTATCTCTACTGTGCTCCACTGTACTCTACCTCTACTGTACTCTATCTCTACTGTTCTCCACTGTACTCTACCTCTACTGTGCTCCACTGTACTCTACCTCTACTGTGCTCCACTGTATTCCACTGTACTCTATCTCTACTGTACTCCACTGTACTCTACATCTACTGTGCTCCACTGTACTCTACCTCTACTGTACTCCACTGTACTCTACCTCTAGTGTACTCCACTGTACTCTACCTCTACTGTACTCCACTGTATTCTACCTCTACTGTGCTCTACTGTACCCTACCTCTACTGTACTCCACTGTACTCTACCTCTACTGTACTGTACTGTTCTCTACCTCTACTGTACTCTACTGTAATCCACCTCTACTGTGCTCCAGTGTACTCCACTGTACTCTACCTCTACTGTGCTCCACTGCACTCTACCTCTACTGTACTCCACTGTACTCTATCTCTACTGTGCTCCACTGTACTCTACCTCTACTGTACTCCACTGTACTCTATCTCTACTGTTCTCATCTGTACTCTACCTCTACTGTGCTCCACTGTACTCCACTGTACTCTATCTCTACTGTGATTCACTGTACTCTACCTCTGCTGTGCTCCACTGTACTCTATCTCTACTCTACTCCACTGTACTCTATCTCTATTGTACTCCACTGTACTCTACCTCTACTGTACTCTACTGTACTCCACCTCTACTGTGCTCCACTGTACTCCACTGTACTCTTCCTCTACTGTACTCCACTGTACTCTATCTCTACTGTGCTCCACTGTACTCTACCTTTACTGTGCTCTACTGTACTCTACTCTACTGTGCTCCACTGTACTCTATTTCTACTGTACCCCACTGTACTCCAACGCTACTGTGCTCCACTGTACTCTACCTCTACTGTGCTCCACTGTACACTACCTCTACTGTACTCCACTGTACTCTACCTCTACTGTGCTCCACTGTACTCTACCTCTACTGTACTCCACTGTACTCTACCTCTACAGTGCTCCACTCTGCTCTACCTCTACTCTACTCCACTGTACTCTACCTCTACTCTGCTCTACTGTACTCTACCTCTACTGTACTCCACTGTACTCTACCTCTACTATACTCCACTGTACTCTACCTCTACTGTGCTCCACTGTACTCTACCTCTAATATGCGCCACTCTACTCTACCTTTACTGTACTCCACTGTACTCTACCTCTACTCTGCTCTACTCTACTCTATCTCTACTGTGCTCCACTGTACTCTACCTCTACTGTACTCCACTGTAGTCTACCTCAACTATACTCCACTGTACTCTACCTCTACTGTGCTCCACTGTACTCTACCTCTACTGTGCTCTACTGTACTCTATCTCTACTGTGCTCCACTGTACTCTACCTCTACTGTACTCCACTGTACTCCACCTCTACAGTGCTCCACTGTACTCTACCTCTACTGTCCTCCACTGTACTCTACCTCTACTCTGCTCTACTGTACTCTATCTCTACTGTGCTCCACTGTACTCTACCTCTACTGTACTCCACTGTAGTCTACCTAAACTATACTCCACTGTACTCTACCTCCACTGTGCTCCATTGTACTCTACCTCAACTATACTCCACTGTACTCTATCTCTACTCTAATCCACTGTACTCTATCTCTACTCTACTCTACTCCACTCTACTCTATCTCTACTGTACTCCACTGTACTCTACCTCTACTCTGCTCTACTGTACTCCACCTCTACTGTGCTCCACTGTACTCCACTGTACTCTAGCTCTACTGTGCTCCACTGTACTCTACCTCTACTGTACTCCACTGTACTCTACATCTACTGTGCTCCACTGTACTCTACCACTACTGTACTCCACTGTACTCTACCTCTACTGTACTCCACTGTACTCTACCTCTACTGTACTCCACTGTATTCTACCTCTACTGTGCTCTACTGTACCCTACCTCTACTGTACTCCACTGTACTCTACCTCTACTGTACTGTACTGTTCTCTACCTCTACTGTACTCTACAGTACTCCACCTCTACTGTGCTCCACTGTACTCCACTGTACTCTACCTCTACTGTGCTCCACTGCACTCTACCTCTACTGTACTCCACTGTACTCTATCTCTACTGTGCTCCACTGTACTCTACTTCTACTGTACTCCACTGTACTCTATCTCTACTGTTCTCCACTGTACTCTACCTCTACTGTGCTCCACTGTACTCCACTGTACTCTTTCTCTACTGTGATCCACTATACTCTACCTCTGCTGTGCTCCACTGTACTCTATCTCTACTCTACTCCACTGTACTCTATCTCTATTTTACTCCACTGTACTCTACCTCTAGTGTACTCTACTGTACTCCACCTCTACTGTGCTCCACTGTACTCCACTGTACTCTTCCTCTACTGTACTCCACTGTACTCTATCTCTACTGTGCTCCACTGTACTCTACCTCTACTGTGCTCTACTGTACTCTACTCTACTGTGCTCCACTGTACTCTATTTCTACTGTACCCCACTGTACTCTACCTCTACTGTGCTCCACTGTACTCTACCTCTACTGTGCTCCACTGTACACTACCTCTACTGTACTCCACTGTACTCTACCTCTACTGTGCTCCACTGTACTCTACCTCTACTCTGCTCCACTGTACTCTACCTCTACTGTGCTCCACTGTACTCTATCTCTACTGTACTCCACTGTACTCTACCTCCACAGTGCTCCACTGTGCTCTACCTCTACTGTACTCCACTGTACTCTACCTCTACTCTGCTCTACTGTGCTCTACCTCTACTGTACTCCACTGAACTCTACCTCTACTCTGCTCTACTGTACTCTATCTCTACTGTGCTCCACTGTACTCTACCTCTAATATACTCCTCTGTAGTCTACCTCAACTATACTCCACTGTACTCTACCTCTACTGTGCTCCACTGTACTCTACCTCTACTGTACTCCACTCTACTCTATCTCTACTGTGCTCCACTGTACGCTACCTCTACTGTACTCCACTGTACTCTATCTCTACTGTTCTCCACTGTACTCTACCTCTACTGTGCTCCACTGTACTTCACTGTACTCTATCTCTACTGTGATCCACTGTACTCTACCTCTGCTGTGCTCCACTGTACTCTATCTCTACTCTACTCCACTGTACTCTATCTCTATTGTACTCCACTGTACTCTACCTCTACTGTACTCTACTGTACTCCACCTCTAGTGTGCTCCACTGTACTCCACTGTACTCTTACTCTACTGTACTCCACTGTACTCTATCTCTACTGTGCTCCACTGTACTCTACCTCTACTGTGCTCTACTGTACTCTACTCTATTGGGCTCCACTGTACTCTATTTCTACTGTACCCCACTGCACTCTACCTCTACTGTGCTCCACTGTACTCTACCTCTACTGTGCTCCACTGTACACTACCTCTACTGTACTCCACTGTACTCTACCTCTACTGTGCTCCACTGTACTCTACCTCTACTGTGCTCCACTGTACTCTACCTCTACTGTGCTCCACTGTGCTCTATCTCTACTGTACTCCACTGTACTCTACCTCTACAGTGATCCACTGTGCTCTACCTCTACTGTACTCCACTGTACTCTACCTCTACTCTGCTCTACTGTGCTCTACCTATACTGTACTTCACTGTACTCTACCTCTACTCTGCTCTACTGTACTCTATCTCTACTGTGCTCCACTGTACTCTACCTCTACTGTACTCCACTGTAGTCCACCTCAACTATACTCCACTGTACTCTACCTCTACTGTGCTCCACTGTACTCTACCTCTACTGTACTCCACTGTACTCTATCTCTACTTTACTCCACTGTAATCTATCTCTACTGTGCTCCACTGTACTATACCTCTACTGTGCTCCACTGTACTCCACTGTACTCTATCTCTACTGTGATCCACTGTACTCTACCTCTGCTGTGCTCCACTGTACTCCATCTCTACTCTACTCCACTGTACTCTACCTCTACTCTACTCCACTGTACTCTACCTCTACTCTACTCCACTCTACTCTACCTCTACTGTGCTCCACTGTACTCTACCTCTAATGTACTCCACTGTACTCTACCTCTACTGTACTCATCTCTACTCCACCTCTAATGTGCTCCACTCTACTCTACCTCTACTGTACTCCACTGTACTCTACCTCTACTGTACTCCACTGTACTCTACCTCTCTTATACTCCACTGCACTTATCTCTACTGTGTTTGACTGTACTCTATCTCTACTTTACTCCACTGTACTCTATCTCTACTGTACTACATTGTACTCTTCCCCTACTGTGCTCTACTGTACTCTATCTTTACTGTGCTCTACTGTACTCTACCTCTACTATACTCCACTGTACTCTACCTCTACTGTGCTCCACTGTACTCTACCTCTACTGTGCTCCAATGTACTCTACCTCTAATGTACTCCACTGTACTCTACCTCTACTGTACTCTTCTCTACTCCAACTCTAATGTGCTCCACTCTACTCTACCTCTACTGTACTCCACTGTACTCTACCTCTACTGTACTCCACTGTACTCTACCTCTACTATACTCCACTCTACTTATCTCTACTGTGTTCGACTGTACTCTATCTCTACTTTACTCCACTGTACTCTATCTCTACTGTACTACACTGTACTCTTCCTCTACTGTGCTCCACTGTACTCTATCTCTACTGTGCTCTACTGTACTCTATCTTTACTGTGCTCTACTGTACTCTACCTCTACTATACTCCACTGTACTCTACCTCTACTGTGCTCCACTGTACTCTACCTCTACTGTGCTCCACTGTACACTACCTCTTCTGTATTCCACTGTACTCTACCTCTACTGTGCTCCACTCTACTCTACCTCTACTGTGCTCCACTGTACTCTACCTCTACTGTGCTCCACTGTACTCTATCTCTACTGTTCTCCACTGTACTCTACCTCTACTGTGCTCTACTGTACTCTAATCTATTGTGCTCCACTGTACTCTATTTCTACTGTACCCCACTGTACTCTACCTCTACTTTGCTCCACTGTACTCTACCTCTACTGTGCTCCACTGTACACTACCTCTACTGTACTCCACTGTACTCTACCTCTACTGTGCTCCACTGTACTCTACCTCTAGTGTGCTCCACTGTAATCTACCTCTACTCTACTCCACTCTACTCTATCTATACTGTACTCCACTGTACTCTACCTCTACTCTACTCTACTGTACTCTACCTCTACTGTGCTCCACTGTACTCCACTGTACTCTAGCTCTACTGTGCTCCACTGTACTCTACCTCTACTGTGCTCTACTGTACTCTATCTCTACTGTGCTCCACTGTACTCTACCTCTACTGTACTCCACTGTACTCCACCTCTACAGTGCTCCACTGTACTCTACCTCTACTGTACTCCACTGTATTCTACCTCTACTCTGCTCTACTGTACTCTATCTCTACTGTGCTCTACTGTACTCTACCTCTATTATACTCCACTGTACTCTATCTCTACTGTGCTCCACTGTACTCTACCTCTACTGTGCTCCACTGTACACTACCTCTACTGTAGTCCACTGTACTCTACCTCTACTGTGCTCCACTCTACTCTACCTCTACTGTGCTCAGCTGTACTCTACCTCTACTGTACTCCACTGTACTCTACCTCTACTATAATCCATTGCACTTATCTCTACTGTGCTCCACTGTACTCTATCTCTACTGTAGTCCACTGTACTCTACCTCTACTATACTCTAGTGTACTCCACCTCTACTGTACTCCACTGTAGTCTACCTCAACTATACTCCACTGTACTCTACCTCTACTGTGCTCCACTGTACTCTACCTCTACTGTGCTCCACTTTACTCTACCTCTACTCTGCTCTACTGTACTCTATCTCTACTGTACTCCACTATACTCTACCTCCACTGTACTCCATTGTACTCTAGCTCTACTGTGCTCCACTGTACTCTACCTCTACTGTACTCCACTGTACTCTACATCTACTTTGCTCCACTGTACTCTACCTCTACTGTACTCCACTGTACTCTACCTCTACTGTACTCCACTGTACTCTACCTCTACTGTACTCCACTGTATTCTACCTCTACTGTGCTCTACTGTACTCTACCTCTACTGTAATCCACTGTAATCTACCTCTACTGTACTGTACTGTTCTCTACCTCTACTGTACTCTACTGTACTCCACCTCTACTGTGCTCCACTGTACTCCACTGTACTCTACCTCTACTGTGCTCCACTGTACTCTACCTCTACTGTACTCCACTGTACTCTATCTCTACTGTGCTCCACTGTACTCTACCTCTACTGTACTCCACTGTACTCTATCTCTACTGTTCTCCACTGTACTCTACCTCTACTGTGCTCCACTGTACTCCACTGTACTCTATCTCTACTGTGATCCACTGTACTCTACCTCTGCTGTGCTCCACTGTACTCTATCTCTACTCTACTCCACTGTACTCTATCTCTATTTTACTCCACTGTACTCTACCTCTGCTGTACTCTACTGTACTCCACCTCTACTGTGCTCCACTCTACTCCACTGTACTCTTCCTCTACTGTACTCCACTGTACTCTATCTCTACTGTGCTCCACTGTACTCTACCTTTACTGTGCTCTACTGTACTCTACTCTACTGTGCTCCACTGTACTCTATTTCTACTGTACCCCACTGTACTCCAACTCTACTGTGCTCCACTGTACTCTACCTCTACTGTGCTCCACTGTACACTACCTCTACTGTACTCCACTGTACTCTACCTCTACTGTGCTCCACTGTACTCTACCTCTACTGTACTACACTGTACTCTACCTCTACAGTGCTCCACTCTGCTCTACCTCTATTCTACTCCACTGTACCCTACCTCTACTCTGCTCTACTGTACTCTACCTCTACTGTACTCCACTGTACTCTACCTCTACTATACTCCACTGTACTCTACCTCTACTGTGCTCCACTGTACTCTACCTCTAATATGCTCCACTCTACTCTACCTTTACTGTACTCCACTGTACTCTACCTCTACTCTACTCCACTCTACTCTATCTCTACTGTGCTCCAATGTACTCTACCTCTGCTGTACTCCACTGTAGTCTACCTCAACTATACTCCACTGTACTCTACCTCTACTGTGCTCCACTGTACTCTACCTCTACTGTGCTCTACTGTACTCTATCTCTACTGTGCTCCACTGTACTCTACCTCTACTGTACTCCACTGTACTCCACCTCTACAGTGCTCCACTGTACTCTACCTCTACTGTCCTCCACTGTACTCTACCTCTACTCTGCTCTACTGTACTCTATCTCTACTGTGCTCCACTGTACTCTACCTCTACTGTACTCCACTGTAGTCTACCTAAACTATACTCCACTGTACTCTACCTCCACTGTGCTCCACTGTACTCTACCTCAACTATACTCCACTGTACTCTATCTCTACTCTAATCCACTGTACTCTATCTCTACTCTACTCCACTCTACTCTATCTCTAATGTACTCCACTGTACTCTACCTCTACTCTACTCTACTGTACTCCACCTCTACTGTGCTCTACTGTACTCCACTGTACTCTAGCTCTACTGTGCTCCACTGTACTCTACCTCTACTGTACTCCACTGTACTCTACATCTACTGTGCTCCACTGTACTCTACCTCTACTGTACTCCACTGTACTCTACCTCTACTGTACTCCACTGTATTCTACCTCTACTGTGCTCTTCTGTACCCTACCTCTACTGTACTCCACTGTACTCTACCTCTACTGTACTGTACTGTTCTCTACCTCTACTGTACTCTACTGTACTCCACCTCTACTGTGCTCCACTGTACTCCACTGTACTCTACCTCTACTGTGCTCCACTGCACTCTACCTCTACTGTACTCCACTGTACTCTATCTCTACTGTGCTCCACTGTACTCTACCTCTACTGTACTCCACTGTACTCTATCTCTACTGTTCTCCACTGTACTCTACCTCTACTGTGCTCCACTGTACTCCACTGTACTCTATCTCTACTGTGATCCACTGTACTCTACCTCCGCTGTGCTCCACCGTACTCTATCTCTACTCTACTCCACTGTACTCTATCTATACTGTTATCCACTGTACTCTACCTCTACTGTGCTCCACTGTACTCCACTGTACTCTATCTCTACTGTGATCCACTGTACTCTACCTCTGCTGTGCTCCACTGTACTCTATCTCTACTCTACTCCACTGTACTCTATCTCTATTTTACTCCACTGTACTCTACCTGTAGTGTACTCTACTGTACTCCACCTCTACTGTGCTCCACTGTACTCCACTGTACTCTTCCTCTACTGTACTCCACTGTACTCTATCTCTACTCTGCTCCACTGTACTCTACCTCAACTGTGCTCTACTGTACTCTACTCTACTGTGCTCCACTGTACTCTATTTCTACTGTACCCCACTGTACTCTACCTCTACTGTGCTCCACTCTACTCTACCTCTACTGTGCTCCACTGTACTCTACCTCTACTGTGCTCCACTGTACTCTATCTCTACTGTTCTCCACTGTACTCTACCTCTACTGTGCTCTACTGTACTCTAATCTATTGTGCTCCACTGTACTCTATTTCTACTGTACCCCACTGTACTCTACCTCTACTTTGCTCCACTGTACTCTACCTCTACTGTGCTCCACTGTACACTACCTCTACTGTACTCCACTGTACTCTACCTCTACTGTGCTCCACTGTACTCTACCTCTAGTGTGCTCCACTGTAATCTACCTCTACTCTACTCCACTCTACTCTATCTATACTGTACTCCACTGTACTCTACCTCTACTCTACTCTACTGTACTCTACCTCTACTGTGCTCCACTGTACTCCACTGTACTCTAGCTCTACTGTGCTCCACTGTACTCTACCTCTACTGTGCTCTACTGTACTCTATCTCTACTGTGCTCCACTGTACTCTACCTCTACTGTACTCCACTGTACTCCACCTCTACAGTGCTCCACTGTACTCTACCTCTACTGTACTCCACTGTATTCTACCTCTACTCTGCTCTACTGTACTCTATCTCTACTGTGCTCTACTGTACTCTACCTCTATTATACTCCACTGTACTCTATCTCTACTGTGCTCCACTGTACTCTACCTCTACTGTGCTCCACTGTACACTACCTCTACTGTAGTCCACTGTACTCTACCTCTACTGTGCTCCACTCTACTCTACCTCTACTGTGCTCAGCTGTACTCTACCTCTACTGTACTCCACTGTACTCTACCTCTACTATAATCCACTGCACTTATCTCTACTGTGCTCCACTGTACTCTATCTCTACTGTAGTCCACTGTACTCTACCTCTACTATACTCTAGTGTACTCCACCTCTACTGTACTCCACTGTAGTCTACCTCAACTATACTCCACTGTACTCTACCTCTACTGTGCTCCACTTTACTCTACCTCTACTCTGCTCTACTGTACTCTATCTCTACTGTACTCCACTATACTCTACCTCCACTGTACTCCATTGTACTCTAGCTCTACTGTGCTCCACTGTACTCTACCTCTACTGTACTCCACTGTACTCTACATCTACTTTGCTCCACTGTACTCTACCTCTACTGTACTCCACTGTACTCTACCTCTACTGTACTCCACTGTACTCTACCTCTACTGTACTCCACTGTATTCTACCTCTACTGTGCTCTACTGTACTCTACCTCTACTGTAATCCACTGTAATCTACCTCTACTGTACTGTACTGTTCTCTACCTCTACTGTACTCTACTGTACTCCACCTCTACTGTGCTCCACTGTACTCCACTGTACTCTACCTCTACTGTGCTCCACTGTACTCTACCTCTACTCTACTCCACTGTACTCTATCTCTACTGTGCTCCACTGTACTCTACCTCTACTGTACTCCACTGTACTCTATCTCTACTGTTCTCCACTGTACTCTACCTCTACTGTGCTCCACTGTACTCCACTGTACTCTATCTCTACTGTGATCCACTGTACTCTACCTCTGCTGTGCTCCACTGTACTCTATCTCTACTCTACTCCACTGTACTCTATCTCTATTTTACTCCACTGTACTCTACCTCTGCTGTACTCTACTGTACTCCACCTCTACTGTGCTCCACTCTACTCCACTGTACTCTTCCTCTACTGTACTCCACTGTACTCTATCTCTACTGTGCTCCACTGTACTCTACCTTTACTGTGCTCTACTGTACTCTACTCTACTGTGCTCCACTGTACTCTATTTCTACTGTACCCCACTGTACTCCAACTCTACTGTGCTCCACTGTACTCTACCTCTACTGTGCTCCACTGTACACTACCTCTACTGTACTCCACTGTACTCTACCTCTACTGTGCTCCACTGTACTCTACCTCTACTGTACTACACTGTACTCTACCTCTACAGTGCTCCACTCTGCTCTACCTCTATTCTACTCCACTGTACCCTACCTCTACTCTGCTCTACTGTACTCTACCTCTACTGTACTCCACTGTACTCTACCTCTACTATACTCCACTGTACTCTACCTCTACTGTGCTCCACTGTACTCTACCTCTAATATGCTCCACTCTACTCTACCTTTACTGTACTCCACTGTACTCTACCTCTACTCTACTCCACTCTACTCTATCTCTACTGTGCTCCAATGTACTCTACCTCTGCTGTACTCCACTGTAGTCTACCTCAACTATACTCCACTGTACTCTACCTCTACTGTGCTCCACTGTACTCTACCTCTACTGTGCTCTACTGTACTCTATCTCTACTGTGCTCCACTGTACTCTACCTCTACTGTACTCCACTGTACTCCACCTCTACAGTGCTCCACTGTACTCTACCTCTACTGTCCTCCACTGTACTCTACCTCTACTCTGCTCTACTGTACTCTATCTCTACTGTGCTCCACTGTACTCTACCTCTACTGTACTCCACTGTAGTCTACCTAAACTATACTCCACTGTACTCTACCTCCACTGTGCTCCACTGTACTCTACCTCAACTATACTCCACTGTACTCTATCTCTACTCTAATCCACTGTACTCTATCTCTACTCTACTCCACTCTACTCTATCTCTAATGTACTCCACTGTACTCTACCTCTACTCTACTCTACTGTACTCCACCTCTACTGTGCTCTACTGTACTCCACTGTACTCTAGCTCTACTGTGCTCCACTGTACTCTACCTCTACTGTACTCCACTGTACTCTACATCTACTGTGCTCCACTGTACTCTACCTCTACTGTACTCCACTGTACTCTACCTCTACTGTACTCCACTGTATTCTACCTCTACTGTGCTCTTCTGTACCCTACCTCTACTGTACTCCACTGTACTCTACCTCTACTGTACTGTACTGTTCTCTACCTCTACTGTACTCTACTGTACTCCACCTCTACTGTGCTCCACTGTACTCCACTGTACTCTACCTCTACTGTGCTCCACTGCACTCTACCTCTACTGTACTCCACTGTACTCTATCTCTACTGTGCTCCACTGTACTCTACCTCTACTGTACTCCACTGTACTCTATCTCTACTGTTCTCCACTGTACTCTACCTCTACTGTGCTCCACTGTACTCCACTGTACTCTATCTCTACTGTGATCCACTGTACTCTACCTCCGCTGTGCTCCACCGTACTCTATCTCTACTCTACTCCACTGTACTCTATCTATACTGTTATCCACTGTACTCTACCTCTACTGTGCTCCACTGTACTCCACTGTACTCTATCTCTACTGTGATCCACTGTACTCTACCTCTGCTGTGCTCCACTGTACTCTATCTCTACTCTACTCCACTGTACTCTATCTCTATTTTACTCCACTGTACTCTACCTGTAGTGTACTCTACTGTACTCCACCTCTACTGTGCTCCACTGTACTCCACTGTACTCTTCCTCTACTGTACTCCACTGTACTCTATCTCTACTCTGCTCCACTGTACTCTACCTCAACTGTGCTCTACTGTACTCTACTCTACTGTGCTCCACTGTACTCTATTTCTACTGTACCCCACTGTACTCTACCTCTACTGTGCTCCACTGTACTCTACCTCTACTGTGCTCCACTGTACACTACCTCTACTGTGCTCCACTGTACTCTACCTCTACTGTACTCCTCTGTAGTCTACCTCAACTATACTCCACTGTACTCTACCTCTACTGTGCTCCACTGTACTCTACCTCTACTGTACTCCACTCTACTCTATCTCTACTGTGCTCCACTGTACTCTACCTCTACTGTACTCCACTGTACTCTATCTCTACTGTTCTCCACTGTACTCTACCTCTACTGTGCTCCACTGTACTTCACTGTACTCTATCTCTACTGTGATCCACTGTACTCTACGTCTGCTGTGCTCCACTGTACTCTATCTCTACTCTACTCCACTGTACTCTATCTCTATTGTACTCCACTTTACTCTACCTCTACTGTACTCTACTGTACTCCACCTCTAGTGTGCTCCACTGTACTCCACTGTACTCTTACTCTACTGTACTCCACTGTACTCTATCTCTACTGTGCTACACTGTACTCTACCTCTACTGTGCTCTACTGTACTCTACTCTATTGTGCTCCAATGTACTATATTTCTACTGTACCCCACTGTACTCTACCTCTACTGTGCTCCACTGTACTCTACCTCTACTGTGCTCCACTGTACACTACCTCTACTGTACTCCACTGTACTCTACCTCTACTCTGCTCCACTGTACTCTACCTCTACTGTGCTCCACTGTACTCTACCTCTACTGTGCTCCACTGTGCTCTATCTCTACTGTACTCCACTGTACTCTACCTCTACAGTGATCCACTGTGCTCTACCTCTACTGTACTCCACTGTACTCTACCTTTACTCTGCTCTACTGTGCTCTACCTCTACTGTGCTCCACTGTACTCTACCTCTACTGTACTCCACTGTACTCTATCTCTACTGTACTCCACTGTAATCTATCTCTACTGTGCTCCACTGTACTATACCTCTACTGTGCTCTACTGTACTCCACTGTACTCTATCTCTACTGTGATCCACTGTACTCTACCTCTGCTGTGCTCCACTGTACTCTATCTCTACTCTAATCCACTGTACTCTACCTCTACTGTACTCCACTGTACTCTACCTCTACTGTACTCCACTCTACTCTACCTCTACTCTGCTCCACTGTACTCTACCTCTAATGTACTCCACTGTACTCTACCTCTACTGTACTCTTCTCTACTCCACCTCTAATGTGCTCCACTCTACTCTACCTCTACTGTGCTCCACTGTACTCTACCTCTACTGTGCTCCACTGTACACTACCTCTACTGTACTCCACTGTACTCTACCTCTACTGTGCTCCACTGTACTCTACCTCTACTGTGCTCCACTGTACTCTACCTCTACTGTGCTCCACTGTGCTCTATCTCTACTGTACTCCACTGTACTCTACCTCTACAGTGATCCACTGTGCTCTACCTCTACTGTACTCCACTGTACTCTACCTCTACTCTGCTCTACTGTGCTCTACCTATACTGTACTTCACTGTACTCTACCTCTACTCTGCTCTACTGTACTCTATCTCTACTGTGCTCCACTGTACTCTACCTCTACTGTACTCCACTGTAGTCCACCTCAACTATACTCCACTGTACTCTACCTCTACTGTGCTCCACTGTACTCTACCTCTACTGTACTCCACTGTACTCTATCTCTACTGTACTCCACTGTAATCTATCTCTACTGTGCTCCACTGTACTATACCTCTACTGTGCTCCACTGTACCCACTGTACTCTATTTCTACTGTGATCCACTGTACTCTACCTCTGCTTTGCTCCACTGTACTCTATCTCTACTCTACTCCACTGTACTCTACCTCTACTGTACTCCACTGTACTCTACCTCTACTGTACTCCACTCTACTCTACCTCTACTGTGCTCCACTGTACTCTACCTCTAATGTACTCCACTGCACTCTACCTCTACTGTACTCATCTCTACTCCACCTCTAATGTGCTCCACTCTACTCTACCTCTACTGTACTGCACTGTACTCTACCTCTACTGTACTCCACTGTATTCAACCTCTACTATACTCCACTGCACTTATCTCTACTGTGTTCGACTGTACTCTATCTTTACTTTACTCCACTGTACTCTATCTCTACTGTACTACATTGTACTCTTCCTCTACTGTGCTCTACTGTACTCTATCTTTACTGTGCTCTACTGTACTCTACCTCTACTATACTCCACTGTACTCTACCTCTACTGTGCTCCACTGTACTCTACCTCTACTGTGCTCCACTGTACTCTACCTCTAATGTACTCCATTGTACTCTACCTCTACTGTACTCTTCTCTACTCCACCTCTAATGTGCTCCACTCTACTCTACCTCTACTGTACTCCACTGTACTCTACCTCTACTGTACTCCACTGTACTCTACCTCTACTATACTCCACTCTACTTATCTCTACTGTGTTCGACTGTACTCTATCTCTACTTTACTCCACTGTACTCTATCTCTACTGTACTACACTGTACTCTTCCTCTACTGTGCTCCACTGTACTCTATCTCTACTGTGCTCTACTGTACTCTATCTTTACTGTGCTCTACTGTACTCTACCTCTACTATACTCCACTGTACTCTACCTCTACTGTGCTCCACTGTACTCTACCTCTACTGTGCTCCACTGTACACTACCTCTTCTGTATTCCACTGTACTCTACCTCTACTGTGCTCCACTGTACTCTACCTCTACTGTGCTCCACTGTACTCCATCTCTACTGTACTCCACTGTACTCTACCTCTACTGTGCTCTACTGTACTCTAATCTATTGTGCTCCACTGTACTCTATTTCTACTGTACCCCACTGTACTCTACCTCTACTTTGCTCCACTGTACTCTACCTCTACTGTGCTCCACTGTACACTACCTCTACTGTACTCCACTGTACTCTACCTCTACTGTGCTCCACTGTACTCTATCTCTACTGTACTCCACTGTACTCTACCTCCACAGTGCTCCACTGTGCTCTACCTCTACTGTACTCCACTGTACTCTACCTCTACCCTGCTCTACTGTGCTCTACCTCTACTGTACTCCACTGTACTCTACCTCTACTCTGCTCTACTGTACTCTATCTCTACTGTGCTCCACTGTACTTTACCTCTACTGTACTCCTCTGTAGTCTACCTCAACTATACTCCACTGTACTCTACCTCTACTGTGCTCCACTGTACTCTACCTCTACTGTACTCCACTCTACTCTATCTCTACTGTGCTCCACTGTACTTTACCTCTACTGTACTCCACTGTACTCTATCTCTACTGTTCTCCACTGTACTCTACCTCTACTGTGCTCCACTGTACTTCACTGTACTCTATCTCTACTGTGATCCACTGTACTCTACCTCTGCTGTGCTCCACTGTACTCTATCTCTACTCTACTCCACTGTACTCTATCTTTATTGTACTCCACTGTACTCTACCTCTACTGTACTCTACTGTACTCCACCTCTAGTTTGCTCCACTGTACTCCACTGTACTCTTCCTCTACTGTACTCCACTGTACTCTATCTCTACTGTGCTCCACTGTACTCTACCTCTACTGTGCTCTACTGTACTCTACTCTATTGTGCTGCACTGTACTCTATTTCTACTGTACCCCGCTGTACTCTACCTCTACTGTGCTCCACTGTACTCTACCTCTACTGTGCTCCACTGTACACTACCTCTACTGTACTCCACTGTACTCTACCTCTACTGTGCTCCACTGTACTCTACCTCTACTGTGCTCCACTGTACTCTACCTCTACTGTGCTCCACTGTACTCTATCTCTACTGTACTCCACTGTACTCTACATCTACAGTGATCCACTGTGCTCTACCTCTACTGTACTCCACTGTACTCTACCTCTACTCTGCTCTACTGTGCTCTACCTATACTGTACTTCACTGTACTCTACCTCTACTCTGCTCTACTGTACTCTATCTCTACTGTGCTCCACTGTACTCTACCTCTACTGTACTCCACTGTAGTCCACCTCAACTATACTCAACTGTACTCTACCTCTACTGTGCTCCACTGTACTCTACCTCTAATGTGCTCTACTGTACTCTACTCCACTGTGCTCCACTGTACTCTATTTCTACTGTACCCCACTGTACTCTACCTCTACTCTGCTCCACTGTACTCTACCTCTACTGTGCTCCACTGTACACTACCTCTACTGTACTCCACTGTACTCTACCTCTACTGTGCTCCACTGTACTCTACCTCTACTGTACTCCACTGTAGTCTACCTAAACTATACTCCACTGTACTCTACCTCCACTGTGCTCCACTGTACTCTACCTCAACTATACTCCACTGTACTCTATCTCTACTCTAATCCACTGTACTCTATCTCTACTCTACTCCACTCTACTCTATCTCTACTGTACTCCACTGTACTCTACCTCTACTCTACTCTACTTTACTCCACCTCTACTGTGCTCCACTGTACTCCACTGTACTCTAGCTCTACTGTGCTCCACTTTACTCTACCTCTACTGTACTCCACTGTACTCTACATCTACTGTGCTCCACTGTACTCTACCTCTACTGTACTCCACTGTACTCTACCTCTAGTGTACTCCACTGTACTCTACCTCTACTGTACTCCACTGTATTCTACCTCTACTGTGCTCTACTGTACCCTACCTCTACTGACCTCCACTGTACTCTACCTCTACTGTACTGTACTGTTCTCTACCTCTACTGTACTCTACTGTACTCCACCTCTACTGTGCTCCACTGTACTCCACTGTACTCTACCTCTACTGTGCTCCACTGCACTCTACCTCTACTGTACTCCACTGTACTCTATCTCTACTGTGCTCCACTGTACTCTACCTCTACTGTACTCCACTGTACTCTATCTCTACTGTTCTCATCTGTACTCTACCTCTACTGTGCTCCACTGTACTCCACTGTACTCTATCTCTACTGTGATTCACTGTACTCTACCTCTGCTGTGCTCCACTGTACTCTATCTCTACTCTACTCCACTGTACTCTATCTCTATTGTACTCCACTGTACTCTACCTCTACTGTACTCTACTGTACTCCACCTCTACTGTGCTCCACTGTACTCCACTGTACTCTTCCTCTACTGTACTCCACTGTACTCTATCTCTACTGTGCTCCACTGTACTCTACCTTTACTGTGCTCTACTGTACTCTACTCTACTGTGCTCCACTGTACTCTATTTCTACTGTACCCCACTGTACTCCAACTCTACTGTGCTCCACTGTACTCTACCTCTACTGTGCTCCACTGTACACTACCTCTACTGTACTCCACTGTACTCTACCTCTACTGTGCTCCACTGTACTCTACCTCTACTGTACTCCACTGTACTCTACCTCTACAGTGCTCCACTCTGCTCTACCTCTACTCTACTCCACTGTACTCTACCTCTACTCTGCTCTACTGTACTCTACCTCTACTGTACTCCACTGTACTCTACCTCTACTATACTCCACTGTACTCTACCTCTACTGTGCTCCACTGTACTCTACCTCTAATATGCGCCACTCTACTCTACCTTTACTGTACTCCACTGTACTCTACCTCTACTCTGCTCTACTCTACTCTATCTCTACTGTGCTCCACTGTACTCTACCTCTACTGTACTCCACTGTAGTCTACCTCAACTATACTCCACTGTACTCTACCTCTACTGTGCTCCACTGTACTCTACCTCTACTGTGCTCTACTGTACTCTATCTCTACTGTGCTCCACTGTACTCTACCTCTACTGTACTCCACTGTACTCCACCTCTACAGTGCTCCACTGTACTCTACCTCTACTGTACTGTACTGTTCTCTAAGTCTACTGTACTCTACTGTACTCCACCTCTACTGTGCTCCACTGTACTCCACTGTACTCTACCTCTACTGTGCTCCACTGTACTCTACCTCTACTGTACTCCACTGTACTCTATCTCTACTGTGCTCCACTGTACTCTACCTCTACTGTACTCTACTGTACTCTATCTCTACTGTGCTCCACTGTACTCCACCTCTACAGTGCTCCACTGTACTCCACCTCTACAGTGCTCCACTGTACTCTACCTCTACTGTACTCCAATGTACTCTACCTCTACTCTGCTCTACTGTACTCTATCTCTACTGTGCTCTACTGTACTCTACCTCTATTATACTCCACTGTACTCTACCTCTACTGTGCTCCACTGTACTCTACCTCTACTGTGTTCCACTGTACACTACCTCTACTGTAGTCCAATGTACTCTACCTCTACTGTGCTCCACTCTACTCTACCTCTACTGTGCTCAGCTGTACTCTACATCTACTGTACTCCACTGCACTCTATCTCTTCTGTACTACACTGTACTCTTCCTCTACTGTGCTCCACTGTACTCTACCTCTACTGTGCTCTACTGTACTCTATCTCTACTGTGCTCTACTGTACTCTACCTCTACTATACTCCACTGTACTCTACCTCTACTGTGCTCCACTGTACTCTACCTCTACTGTGCTCCACTGTACACTACCTCAACTGTACTCCACTGTACTCTACCTCTACTGTGCTCCACTCTACTCTACCTCTACTGTGCTCCACTGTACTCTACCTCTACTGTGCTCTACTGTACTCTATCTCTACTGTGCTCCACTGTACTCTACCTCTACTGTACTCTACTCTACTCCACCTCTAATGTGCTCCACTCTACTCTACCTCTACTGTACTCCACTGTACTCTACCTCTACTCTGCTCTACTGTACTCTATCTCTACTGTGCTCCACTGTACTCTACCTCTACTGTACTCTACTGTAGTCTATCTCAACTATACTCCACTGTACTCTACCTCTACTGTGCTCCACTGTACTCTACCTCTACTGTGCTCTACTGTACTCTATCTCTACTGTGCTCCACTGTACTCTACCTCTACTGTGCTCTACTGTACTCTACTCTATTGTGCTCCACTGTACTCTATTTCTACTGTACCCCACTGTACTCTACCTCTACTGTGCTCCACTGTACTCTACCTCTACTGTACTCCACTGTACACTACCTCTACTGTACTCCACTGTACTCTACCTCTACTGTGCTCCACTGTACTCTACCTCTACTGTGCTCCACTGTACTCTACCTCTACTGTGCTCCACTGTACTCTACCTCTACTGTGCTCCACTGTACTCTATCTCTACTGTACTCCACTGTACTCTACCTTTACAGTGATCCACTGTGCTCTACCTCTACTGTACTCCACTGTACTCTACCTCTACTCTGCTCTACTGTGCTCTACCTATACTGTACTTCACTGTACTCTACCTTTACAGTGATCCACTGTGCTCTACCTCTACTGTACTCCACTGTACTCTACCTCTACTCTGCTCTACTGTGCTCTACCTATACTGTACTTCACTGTACTCTACCTCTACTTTACTCCACTGTAGTCCACCTCAACTATACTCCACTGTACTCTACCTCTACTGTGCTCCACTGTACTCTACCTCTACTGTGCTCCACTGTACTCTACCTCTACTGTACTCCATTGTACTATACCTCTACTGTACTGTACGGTTCTCTACCTCTACTGTACTCTACTGTACTCTACCTCTACTGTGCTCCACTGTACTCTACCTCTACTGTGCTCCACTGTACACTACCTCTTCTGTATTCCACTGTACTCTACCTCTACTGTGCTCCACTGTACTCTACCTCTACTGTGCTCCACTCTACTCTATCTCTACTGTACTCCACTGTACTCTACCTCTACTTTGCTCCACTGTACTCTACCTCTACTGTGCTCCACTGTACACTACCTCTACTGTACTCCACTGTACTCTACCTCTACTGTGCTCCACTGTACTCTATCTCTACTGTACTCCACTGTACTCTACCTCCACAGTGCTCCACTGTGCTCTACCTCTACTGTACTCCACTGTACTCTACCTCTACCCTGCTCTACTGTGCTCTACCTCTACTGTACTCCACTGTACTCTACCTCTACTCTGCTCTACTGTACTCTATCTCTACTGTGCTCCACTGTACTTTACCTCTACTGTACTCCTCTGTAGTCTACCTCAACTATACTCCACTGTACTCTACCTCTACTGTGCTCCACTGTACTCTACCTCTACTGTACTCCACTCTACTCTATCTCTACTGTGCTCCACTGTACTTTACCTCTACTGTACTCCACTGTACTCTATCTCTACTGTTCTCCACTGTACTCTACCTCTACTGTGCTCCACTGTACTTCACTGTACTCTATCTCTACTGTGATCCACTGTACTCTACCTCTGCTGTGCTCCACTGTACTCTATCTCTACTCTACTCCACTGTACTCTATCTTTATTGTACTCCACTGTACTCTACCTGTACTGTACTCTACTGTACTCCACCTCTAGTGTGCTCCACTGTACTCCACTGTACTCTTCCTCTACTGTACTCCACTGTACTCTATCTCTACTGTGCTCCACTGTACTCTACCTCTACTGTGCTCTACTGTACTCTACTCTATTGTGCTGCACTGTACTCTATTTCTACTGTACCCCGCTGTACTCTACCTCTACTGTGCTCCACTGTACTCTACCTCTACTGTGCTCCACTGTACACTACCTCTACTGTACTCCACTGTACTCTATCTCTACTGTACTCCACTGTAGTCCACCTCAACTATACTCAACTGTACTCTACCTCTACTGTGCTCCACTGTACTCTACCTCTAATGTACTCTACTGTACTCTACTCTACTGTGCTCCACTGTACTCTATTTCTACTGTACCCCACTGTACACTACCTCTACTCTGCTCCACTGTACTCTACCTCTACTGTGCTCCACTGTACATTACCTCTACTGTACTCCACTGTACTCTACCTCTACTGTGCTCCACTGTACTCTACCTCTACTGTGCTCCACTGTACTCTACCTCTACTGTGCTCCACTGTATTCTATCTCTACTGTACTCCACTGTACTCTACCTCTACAGTGCTCCACTGTGCTCTACCTCTACTGTACTCCACTGTACTATACCTCTACTCTGCTCTACTGTTCTCTACCTCTACTGTACTCCACTGTACTCTACCTCTACTATACTCCACTGTACTCTACCTCTACTGTGCTCTACTGTACTCTATCTCTACTATGCTCAACTGTACTCTACCTCTACTGTACTCCACTGTACTCTACATCTACTGTGCTCCACTGTACTCTACTTCTACTGTACTCCACTGTACTCTACCTCTAGTGTACTCCACTGTACTCTACCTCTACTGTACTCCACTGTATTCTACCTCTACTGTGCTCTACTGTACCCTACCTCTACTGTACTCCACTGTACTCTACCTCTACTGTACTGTACTGTTCTCTACCTCTACTGTACTCTACTGTACTCTACCTCTACTGTGCTCCACTGTACTCTACCTCTACTGTGCTCCACTGTACTCTACCTCTACTGTGCTCCACTGTACTCTACCTCTACTGTGCTCCACTGTACTCTATCTCTACTGTACTCCACTGTACTCTACCTCTACAGTGCTCCACTGTGCTCTACCTCTACTGTACTCCACTGTACTATAACTCTACTCTGCTCTATTGTTCTCTACCTCTACTGTACTCCACTGTACTCTACCTCTACTCTGCTCTACTGTACTCTATCTCTACTGTGCTCCACTGTACTCTACCTCTACTGCACTCCACTGTAGTCTACCTCAACTATACTCCACTTTACTCTACCTCTACTGTGCTCCACTGTAATCTACCTCTACTGTACTCCACTGTACTCTACCTCTACTATACTCCACTGTACTCTACCTCTACTGTGCTATACTGTACTCTATCTCTACTATGCTCAACTGTACTCTACCTCTACTGTACTCCACTGTACTCTACATCTACTGTGCTCCACTGTACTCTACTTCTACTGTACTCCACTGTACTCTACCTCTAGTGTACTCCACTGTACTCTACCTCTACTGTACTCCACTGTATTCTACCTCTACTGTGCTCTACTGTACCCTACCTCTACTGTACTCCACTGTACTCTACCTCTACTGTACTGTACTGTTCTCTACCTCTACTGTACTCTACTGTACTCCACCTCTACTGTGCTCCACTGTACTCCACTGTACTCTACCTCTACTGTGCTCCACTGCACTCTACCTCTACTGTACTCCACTGTACTCTATCTCTACTGTGCTCCACTGTACTCTACCTCTACTGTACTCCACTGTACTCTATCTCTACTGTTCTCATCTGTACTCTACCTCTACTGTGCTCCACTGTACTCCACTGTACTCTATCTCTACTGTGATTCACTGTACTCTACCTCTGCTGTGCTCCACTGTACTCTATCTCTACTCTACTCCACTGTACTCTATCTCTATTGTACTCCACTGTACTCTACCTCTACTGTACTCTACTGTACTCCACCTCTACTGTGCTCCACTGTACTCCACTGTACTCTTCCTCTACTGTACTCCACTGTACTCTATCTCTACTGTGCTCCACTGTACTGTACCTTTACTGTGCTCTACTGTACTCTACTCTACTGTGCTCCACTGTACTCTATTTCTACTGTACCCCACTGTACTCCAACTCTACTGTGCTCCACTGTACTCTACCTCTACTGTGCTCCACTGTACACTACCTCTACTGTACTCCACTGTACTCTACCTCTACTGTGCTCCACTGTACTCTACCTCTACTGTACTCCACTGTACTCTACCTCTACAGTGCTCCACTCTGCTCTACCTCTACTCTACTCCACTGTACTCTACCTCTACTCTGCTCTACTGTACTCTACCTCTACTGTACTCCACTGTACTCTACATCTACTATACTCCACTGTACTCTACCTCTACTGTGCTCCACTGTACTCTACCTCTAATATTCGCCACTCTACTCTACCTTTACTGTACTCCACTGTACTCTACCTCTACTCTGCTCTACTCTACTCTATCTCTACTGTGCTCCACTGTACTCTACCTCTACTGTACTCCACTGTAGTCTACCTCAACTATACTCCACTGTACTCTACCTCTACTGTGCTCCACTGTACTCTACCTCTACTGTGCTCTACTGTACTCTATCTCTACTGTGCTCCACTGTACTCTACCTCTACTGTACTCCACTGTACTCCACCTCTACCGTGCTCCACTGTACTCTACCTCTACTGTCCTCCACTGTACTCTACCTCTACTCTGCTCTACTCTACTCTATCTCTACTGTGCTCCACTGTACTCTACCTCTACTGTACTCCACTGTAGTCTACCTAAACTATACTCCACTGTACTCTACCTCCACTGTGCTCCACTGTACTCTACCTCAACTATACTCCACTGTACTCTATCTCTACTCTAATCCACTGTACTCTGTCTCTACTCTACTCCACTCTACTCTATCTCTACTGTACTCCACTGTACTCTACCTCTACTCTACTCTACTGTACTCCACCTCTACTGTGCTCCACTGTACTCCACTGTACTCTAGCTCTACTGTGCTCCACTGTACTCTACCTCTACTGTACTCCACTGTACTCTACATCTACTGTGCTCCACTGTACTCTACCTCTACTGTACTCCACTGTACTCTACCTCTACTGTACTCCACTGTACTCTACCTCTACTGTACTCCACTGTATTCTACCTCTACTGTGCTCTACTGTACCCTACCTCTACTGTACTCCACTGTACTCTACCTCTACTGTACTGTACTGTTCTCTACCTCTACTGTACTCTACTGTACTCCACCTCTACTGTGCTCCACTGTACTCCACTGTACTCTACCTCTACTGTGCTCCACTGCACTCTACCTCTACTGTACTCCACTGTACTGTATCTCTACTGTGCTCCACTGTACTCTACTTCTACTGTACTCCGCTGTACTCTATCTCTACTGTTCTCCACTGTACTCTACCTCTAGTGTACTCTACTGTACTCCACCTCTACTGTGCTCCACTGTACTCCACTGTACTCTTCCTCTACTGTACTCCACTGTACTCTATCTCTACTGTGCTCCACTGTACTCTACCTCTACTGTGCTCTACTGTACTCTACACTACTGTGCTCCACTGTACTCTATTTCTACTGTACCCCACTGTACTCTACCTCTACTGTGCTCCACTGTACTCTACCTCTACTGTGCTCCACTGTACACTACCTCTACTGTACTCCACTGTACTCTACCTCTACTGTGCTCCACTGTACTCTACCTCTACTCTGCTCCACTGTACTCTACCTCTACTCTGCTCCACTGTACTCTATCTCTACTGTACTCCACTGTACTCTACCTCCACAGTGCTCCACTGTGCTCTACCTCTACTGTACTCCACTGTACTCTACCTCTACTGTACTCCACTGTACTCTACATCTACTGTGCTCCACTGTACTCTACCTCTACTGTACTCCACTGTACTCTACCTCTACTGTACTCCACTGTACTCTACCTCTACTGTACTCCACTGTATTCTACCTCTACTGTGCTCTACTGTACCCTACCTCTACTGTACTCCACTGTACTCTACCTCTACTGTACTGTACTGTTCTCTACCTCTACTGTACTCTACTGTACTCCACCTCTACTGTGCTCCACTGTACTCCACTGTACTCTACCTCTACTGTGCTCCACTGCACTCTACCTCTACTGTACTCCACTGTACTCTATCTCTACTGTGCTCCACTGTACTCTACCTCTACTGTACTCCACTGTACTCTATCTCTACTGTTCTCCACTGTACTCTACCTCTACTGTGCTCCACTGTACTCCACTGTACTCTATCTCTACTGTGATCCACTGTACTCTACCTCTGCTGTGCTCCACTGTACTCTATCTCTACTCTACTCCACTGTACTCTATCTCTATTTTACTCCACTGTACTCTACCTCTAGTGTACTCTACTGTACTCCACCTCTACTGTGCTCCACTGTACTCCACTGTACTCTTCCTCTACTGTACTCCACTGTACCTTATCTCTACTGTGCTCCACTGTACTCTACCTCTACTGTGCTCTACTGTACTCTACTCTACTGTGCTCCACTGTACTCTATTTCTACTGTACCCCACTGTACTCTACGTCTACTGTGCTCCACTGTACTCTACCTCTACTGTGCTCCACTGTACACTACCTCTACTGTGCTCCACTGTACTCTACCTCTACTGTACTCCTCTGTAGTCTACCTCAACTATACTCCACTGTACTCTACATCTACTGTGCTCCACTGTACTCTATCTCTACTGTGCTCTACTGTAGTCTATCTCTACTGTGCTCCACTGTACTCTACCTCTACTGTACTCCACTGTACTCCACCTCTACAGTGCTCCACTGTACTCTACCTCTACTGTACTCCACTGTATTCTACCTCTACTCTGCTCTACTGTACTCTATCTCTACTGTGCTCCACTGTACTCTACCTCTACTGTACTCCACTGTAGTCTACCTAAACTATACTCCACTGTACTCTACCTCCACTGTGCTCCACTGTACTCTACCTCAACTATACTACACTGTACTCTATCTCTACTCTAATCCACTGTACTCTATCTCTACTCTACTCCACTCTACTCTATCTCTACTGTACTCCACTGTACTCTACCTCTACTGTACTCTACTGTACTCCACCTCTACTGTGCTCCACTGTACTCCACTGTACTCTAGCTCTACTGTGCTCCACTGTACTCTACCTCTACTGTACTCCACTGTACTCTACATCTAATGTGCTCCACTGTACTCTACCTCTACTGTACTCCACTGTACTCTACCTCTACTCTACTCCACTGTACTCTACCTCTACTGTACTCCACTGTATTCTACCTCTACTGTGCTCTACTGTACTCTACCTCTACTGTACTCCACTGTACTCTACCTCTACTGTACTGTACTGCTCTCTACCTCTACTGTACTCTACTGTACTCCACCTCTACTGTGCTCCACTGTACTCCACTGTACTCTACCTCTACTGTGCTCCACTGTACTCTACCTCTACTGTACTCCACTGTACTCTATCTCTACTGTTCTCCACTGTACTCTACCTCTACTGTACTCCACTGTACTCTATCCCTACTGTTCTCCACTGTACTCTACCTCTACTGTGCTCCACTGTACTCTACCTCTACTGTGCTCCACTGTACTCCACTGTACTCTATCTCTACTGTGATCCACTGTACTCTACCTCTGATGTGCTCCACCTCTACTGTGCTCCACTGTACTCCACTGTACTCTTCCTCTACTGTACTCCACTGTACTCTATCTCTACTGTGCTCCACTGTACTCTACCTCTACTCTGCTCTACTGTACTCTACTATACTGTGCTCCACTGTACTCTATTTCTACTGTACCCCACTGTACTCTAACTCTACTGTGCTCCACTGTACTCTACCTCTACTGTGCTCCTCTGTACACTACCTCTACTGTACTCCACTGTACTCTACCTCTACTGTGCTCCACTGTACTCTACTTCTACTCTGCTCCACTGTACTCTACCTCTACTGTGCTCCACTGTACTCTATCTCTACTGTACTCCACTGTACTCTACCTCCACAGTGCTCCACTCTGCTCTACCTCTACTCTACTCCACTGTACTCTACCTCTACTCTGCTCTACTGTGCTCTACCTCTACTGTACTCCACTGTACTCTACCTCTACTCTGCTCTACTGTACTCTATCTCTACTGTGCTCCACTGTACTCTACCTCTACTGTACTCCTCTGTAGTCTACCTCAACTATACTCCACTGTACTCTACCTCTACTGTGCTCCACTGTACTCTACCTCTACTGTACTCCACTCTACTCTATCTCTACTGTGCTCCACTGTACTTTACCTCTACTGTACTCCACTGTACTCTATCTCTACTGTTCTCCACTGTGCTCTACCTCTACTGTGCTCCACTGTACTTCACTGTACTCTATCTCTACTGTGATCCACTGTACTCTACCTCTGCTGTGCTCCACTGTACTCTATCTCTACTCTACTCCACTGTACTCTATCTCTATTGTACTCCACTGTACTCTACCTCTACTGTGCTCCACTGTACTCGACCTCTACTGTGCTCTACTGTACTCTATCTATTGTGCTCCATTGTACTCTATTTCTACTGTACCCCACTGTACTCTACCTCTACTGTGCTCCACTGTACTCTACCTCTACTGTACTCCACTGTACTCTACCTCTACTGTGCTCCACTGTACTCTACCTCTACTGTGCTCCACTGTACTCTACCTCTACTGTGCTCCACTGTACTCTATCTCTACTGTACTCCACTGTACTCTACCTCTACTGTACTCTACTGTACTCCACCTCTAGTGTGCTCCACTGTACTCCACTGTACTCTATCTCTACTGTGCTCCACTGTACTCTACCTCTACTGTACTCCACTGTAGTCTACCTAAACTATACTCCACTGTACTCTACCTCCACTGTGCTCCACTGTACTCTACCTCAACTATACTCCACTGTACTCTATCTCTACTCTAATCCACTGTACTCTGTCTCTACTCTACTCCACTCTACTCTATCTCTACTGTACTCCACTGTACTCTACCTCTACTCTACTCTACTGTACTCCACCTCTACTGTGCTCCACTGTACTCCACTGTACTCTAGCTCTACTGTGCTCCACTGTACTCTACCTCTACTGTACTCCACTGTACTCTACATCTACTGTGCTCCACTGTACTCTACCTCTACTGTACTCCACTGTACTCTACCTCTACTGTACTCCACTGTACTCTACCTCTACTGTACTCCACTGTATTCTACCTCTACTGTGCTCTACTGTACCTTACCTCTACTGTACTCCACTGTACTCTACCTCTACTGTACTGTACTGTTCTCTACCTCTACTGTACTCTACTGTACTCCACCTCTACTGTGCTCCACTGTACTCCACTGTACTCTACCTCTACTGTGCTCCACTGCACTCTACCTCTACTGTACTCCACTGTACTGTATCTCTACTGTGCTCCACTGTACTCTACTTCTACTGTACTCCGCTGTACTCTATCTCTACTGTTCTCCACTGTACTCTACCTCTAGTGTACTCTACTGTACTCCACCTCTACTGTGCTCCACTGTACTCCACTGTACTCTTCCTCTACTGTACTCCACTGTACTCTATCTCTACTGTGCTCCACTGTACTCTACCTCTACTGTGCTCTACTGTACTCTACACTACTGTGCTCCACTGTACTCTATTTCTACTGTACCCCACTGTACTCTACCTCTACTGTGCTCCACTGTACTCTACCTCTACTGTGCTCCACTGTACACTACCTCTACTGTACTCCACTGTACTCTACCTCTACTGTGCTCCACTGTACTCTACCTCTACTCTGCTCCACTGTACTCTACCTCTACTCTGCTCCACTGTACTCTATCTCTACTGTACTCCACTGTACTCTACCTCCACAGTGCTCCACTGTGCTCTACCTCTACTGTACTCCACTGTACTCTACCTCTACTGTACTCCACTGTACTCTACATCTACTGTGCTCCACTGTACTCTACCTCTACTGTACTCCACTGTACTCTACCTCTACTTTACTCCACTGTACTCTACCTCTACTGTACTCCACTGTATTCTACCTCTACTGTGCTCTACTGTACCCTACCTCTACTGTACTCCACTGTACTCTACCTCTACTGTACTGTACTGTTCTCTACCTCTACTGTACTCTACTGTACTCCACCTCTACTGTGCTCCACTGTACTCCACTGTACTCTACCTCTACTGTGCTCCACTGCACTCTACCTCTACTGTACTCCACTGTACTCTATCTCTACTGTGCTCCACTGTACTCTACCTCTACTGTACTCCACTGTACTCTATCTCTACTGTTCTCCACTGTACTCTACCTCTACTGTGCTCCACTGTACTCCACTGTACTCTATCTCTACTGTGATCCACTGTACTCTACCTCTGCTGTGCTCCACTGTACTCTATCTCTACTCTACTCCACTGTACTCTATCTCTATTTTACTCCACTGTACTCTACCTCTAGTGTACTCTACTGTACTCCACCTCTACTGTGCTCCACTGTACTCCACTGTACTCTTCCTCTACTGTACTCCACTGTACCTTATCTCTACTGTGCTCCACTGTACTCTACCTCTACTGTGCTCTACTGTACTCTACTCTACTGTGCTCCACTGTACTCTATTTCTACTGTACCCCACTGTACTCTACGTCTACTGTGCTCCACTGTACTCTACCTCTACTGTGCTCCACTGTACACTACCTCTACTGTGCTCCACTGTACTCTACCTCTACTGTACTCCTCTGTAGTCTACCTCAACTATACTCCACTGTACTCTACATCTACTGTGCTCCACTGTACTCTATCTCTACTGTGCTCTACTGTAGTCTATCTCTACTGTGCTCCACTGTACTCTACCTCTACTGTACTCCACTGTACTCCACCTCTACAGTGCTCCACTGTACTCTACCTCTACTGTACTCCACTGTATTCTACCTCTACTCTGCTCTACTGTACTCTATCTCTACTGTGCTCCACTGTACTCTACCTCTACTGTACTCCACTGTAGTCTACCTAAACTATACTCCACTGTACTCTACCTCCACTGTGCTCCACTGTACTCTACCTCAACTATACTACACTGTACTCTATCTCTACTCTAATCCACTGTACTCTATCTCTACTCTACTCCACTCTACTCTATCTCTACTGTACTCCACTGTACTCTACCTCTACTGTACTCTACTGTACTCCACCTCTACTGTGCTCCACTGTACTCCACTGTACTCTAGCTCTACTGTGCTCCACTGTACTCTACCTCTACTGTACTCCACTGTACTCTACATCTAATGTGCTCCACTGTACTCTACCTCTACTGTACTCCACTGTACTCTACCTCTACTCTACTCCACTGTACTCTACCTCTACTGTACTCCACTGTATTCTACCTCTACTGTGCTCTACTGTACTCTACCTCTACTGTACTCCACTGTACTCTACCTCTACTGTACTGTACTGTTCTCTACCTCTACTGTACTCTACTGTACTCCACCTCTACTGTGCTCCACTGTACTCCACTGTACTCTACCTCTACTGTGCTCCACTGTACTCTACCTCTACTGTACTCCACTGTACTCTATCTCTACTGTTCTCCACTGTACTCTACCTCTACTGTACTCCACTGTACTCTATCCCTACTGTTCTCCACTGTACTCTACCTCTACTGTGCTCCACTGTACTCTACCTCTACTGTGCTCCACTGTACTCCACTGTACTCTATCTCTACTGTGATCCACTGTACTCTACCTCTGATGTGCTCCACCTCTACTGTGCTCCACTGTACTCCACTGTACTCTTCCTCTACTGTACTCCACTGTACTCTATCTCTACTGTGCTCCACTGTACTCTACCTCTACTCTGCTCTACTGTACTCTACTATACTGTGCTCCACTGTACTCTATTTCTACTGTACCCCACTGTACTCTAACTCTACTGTGCTCCACTGTACTCTACCTCTACTGTGCTCCTCTGTACACTACCTCTACTGTACTCCACTGTACTCTACCTCTACTGTGCTCCACTGTACTCTACTTCTACTCTGCTCCACTGTACTCTACCTCTACTGTGCTCCACTGTACTCTATCTCTACTGTACTCCACTGTACTCTACCTCCACAGTGCTCCACTCTGCTCTACCTCTACTCTACTCCACTGTACTCTACCTCTACTCTGCTCTACTGTGCTCTACCTCTACTGTACTCCACTGTACTCTACCTCTACTCTGCTCTACTGTACTCTATCTCTACTGTGCTCCACTGTACTCTACCTCTACTGTACTCCTCTGTAGTCTACCTCAACTATACTCCACTGTACTCTACCTCTACTGTGCTCCACTGTACTCTACCTCTACTGTACTCCACTCTACTCTATCTCTACTGTGCTCCACTGTACTTTACCTCTACTGTACTCCACTGTACTCTATCTCTACTGTTCTCCACTGTGCTCTACCTCTACTGTGCTCCACTGTACTTCACTGTACTCTATCTCTACTGTGATCCACTGTACTCTACCTCTGCTGTGCTCCACTGTACTCTATCTCTACTCTACTCCACTGTACTCTATCTCTATTGTACTCCACTGTACTCTACCTCTACTGTGCTCCACTGTACTCGACCTCTACTGTGCTCTACTGTACTCTATCTATTGTGCTCCATTGTACTCTATTTCTACTGTACCCCACTGTACTCTACCTCTACTGTGCTCCACTGTACTCTACCTCTACTGTACTCCCCTGTACTCTACCTCTACTGTGCTCCACTGTACTCTACCTCTACTGTGCTCCACTGTACTCTACCTCTACTGTGCTCCACTGTACTCTATCTCTACTGTACTCCACTGTACTCTACCTCTACTGTACTCTACTGTACTCCACCTCTAGTGTGCTCCACTGTACTCCACTGTACTCTATCTCTACTGTGCTCCACTGTACTCTACCTCTAATGTGCTCTACTGTACTCTACTCTATTGTGCTCCACTGTACTCTACCTCTACTCTGCTCCACTGTAATCTACCTCTACTGTACTGTACCTTTCTCTACCTCTACTGTACTCTACTCTACTCCACCTCTACTGTGCTCCACTGTACTCCACTGTACTCTACCTCTACTGTGCTCCACTGTACTCTATCTCTACTGTACTCCACTGTACTCTATCTCTACTGTGCTCCACTGTACTCTACCTCTACTGTACTCCACTGTACTCTATCTCTACTGTTCTCCACTGTACTCTACCTCTACTGTGCTCCACTGTACTCCACTGTACTCTATCTCTACTGTGATCCACTGTACTCTACCTCTGCTGTGCTCCACTGTACTCTTTCTCTACTCTACTCCACTGTACTCTATCTCTATTTTACTCCACTGTACTCTACCTCTACTGTACTCTACTTTACTCCACCTCTACTGTGCTCCACTGTACTCCACTGTACTCTTCCTCTACTGTACTCCACTGTACTCTATCTCTACTGTGCTCCACTGTACTCTACCTTTACTGTGCTCTACTGTACTCTACTCTACTGTGCTCCACTGTACTCTATTTCTACTGTACCCCACTGTACTCTACCTCTACTGTGCTCCACTGTACTCTACCTCTACTGTGCTCCACTGTACACTACCTCTACTGTACTCCACTGTACTCTACCTCTACTGTGCTCCACTGTACTCTACCTCTACTGTACTCCACTGTACTCTACCTCTACAGTGCTCCACTCTGCTCTACCTCTACTCTACTCCACTGTACTCTATCTCTACTCTGCTCTACTGTACTCTACCTCTACTGTACTACGCTGTACTCTACCTCTACTATACTCCACTGTACTCTACCTCTACTGTTCTCCACTGTACTCTACCTCTAATGTGCTCCACTCTACTCTACCTTTACTGTACTCCACTGTACTCTACCTCTAATCTGCTCTACTCTACTCTATCTCTACTCTGCTCCACTGTACTCAACCTCTACTGTACTCCACTGTAGTCTACCTCAACTATACTCCACTGTACTCTACCTCTACTGTGCTCCACTGTACTCTACCTCTACTGTGCTCTACTGTACTCTATCTCTACTGTGCTCCACTGTACTCTACCTCTACTGTACTCCACTGTACTCCACCTCTACAGTGCTCCACTGTACTCTACCTCTACTGTCCTCCACTGTACTCTACCTCTACTCTGCTTTACTGTACTCTATCTCTACTGTGCTCCACTGTACTCTACCTCTACTGTACTCCACTGTAGTCTACCTAAACTATACTCCACTGTACTCTACCTCCACTGTGCTCCACTGTACTCTACCTCAACTATACTCCACTCTACTCTATCTCTACTGTACTCCACTGTACTCTACCTCTACTCTACTCTACTGTACTCCACCTCTACTGTGCTCCACTGTACTCCACTGTACTCTAGCTCTACTGTGCTCCACTGTACTCTACCTCTACTGTACTCCACTGTACTCTACATCTACTGTGCTCCACTGTACTCTACCTCTACTGTACTCCACTGTACTCTACCTCTACTCTACTCCACTGTACTCTACCTCTACTGTACTCCACTGTATTCTACCTCTACTGTGCTCTACTGTACTCTACCTCTACTGTACTCCACTGTACTCTACCTCTACTGCACTGTACTGTTCTCTACATCTACTGTACTCTACTGTACTCCACCTCTACTGTGCTCCACTGTACTCCACTGTACTCTACCTCTACTGTGCTCCACTGTACTCTACCTCTACTGTACTCCACTGTACTCTATCTCTACTGTGCTCCACTGTACTCTACCTCTACTGTACTCCACTGTACTCTATCTCTACTGTTCTCCACTGTACTCTACCTCTACTGTGCTCCACTGTACTCTACCTCTACTGTGCTCCACTGTATTCCACTGTACTCTATCTCTACTGTACTCCACTGTACTCTACATCTACTGTGCTCCACTGTACTCTACCTCTACTGTACTCCACTGTACTCTACCTCTAGTGTACTCCACTGTACTCTACCTCTACTGTACTCCACTGTATTCTACCTCTACTGTGCTCTACTGTACCCTACCTCTACTGTACTCCACTGTACTCTACCTCTACTGTACTGTACTGTTCTCTACCTCTACTGTACTCTACTGTACTCCACCTCTACTGTGCTCCACTGTACTCCACTGTACTCTACCTCTACTGTGCTCCACTGCACTCAACCTCTACTGTACTCCACTGTACTCTATCTCTACTGTGCTCCACTGTACTCTACCTCTACTGTACTCCACTGTACTCTATCTCTACTGTTCTCATCTGTACTCTACCTCTACTGTGCTCCACTGTACTCCACTGTACTCTATCTCTACTGTGATTCACCGACTCTACCTCTGCTGTGCTCCACTGTACTCTATCTCTACTCTACTCCACTGTACTCTATCTCTATTGTACTCCACTGTACTCTACCTCTACTGTACTCTACTGTTCTCCACCTCTACTGTGCTCCACTGTACTCCACTGTACTCTTCCTCTACTGTACTCCACTGTACTCTATCTCTACTGTGCTCCACTGTACTCTACCTTTACTGTGCTCTACTGTACTCTACTCTACTGTGCTCCACTGTACTCTATTTCTACTGTACCCCACTGTACTCCAACTCTACTGTGCTCCACTGTACTCTACCTCTACTGTGCTCCACTGTACACTACCTCTACTGTGCTCCACTGTACTCTACCTCTACTGTACTCCACTGTACTCTACCTCTACAGTGCTCCACTCTGCTCTACCTCTACTCTACTCCACTGTACTCTACCTCTACTCTGCTCTACTGTACTCTACCTCTACTGTACTCCACTGTACTCTACCTCTACTATACTGCACTGTACTCTACCTCTACTGTACTCTACTGTACTCCACCTCTACTGTGCTCCACTGTACTCCACTGTACTCTTCCTCTACTGTACTCCACTGTACTCTATCTCTACTGTGCTCCACTTTACTCTACCTTTACTGTGCTCTACTGCACTCTACTCTACTGTGCTCCACTGTACTCTATTTCTACTGTACCCCACTGTACTCCAACTCTACTGTGCTCCACTGTACTCTACCTCTACTGTGCTCCACTGTACACTACCTCTACTGTACTCCACTGTACTCTACCTCTACTGTGCTCCACTGTACTCTACCTCTACTGTACTCCACTGTACTCTACCTCTACAGTGCTCCACTCTGCTCTACCTCTACTCTACTCCACTGTACTCTACCTCTACTCTGCTCTACTGTACTCTACCTCTACTGTACTCCACTGTACTCTACCTCTACTATACTCCACTGTACTCTACCTCTACTGTGCTCCACTGTACTCTACCTCTAATATGCTCCACTCTACTCTACCTTTACTGTACTCCACTGTACTCTACCTCTACTCTGCTCTACTCTACTCTACCTTTACTGTACTCCACTGTACTCTACCTCTACTCTGCTCTACTCTACTCTATCTCTACTGTGCTCCACTGTACTCTACCTCTACTGTACTCCACTGTAGTCTACCTCAACTATACTCCACTGTACTCTACCTCTACTGTGCTCCACTGTACTCTACCTCTACTGTGCTCTACTGTACTCTATCTCTACTGTGCTCCACTGTACTCTACCTCTACTGTACTCCACTGTACTCCACCTCTACAGTGCTCCACTGTACTCTACCTCTACTGTCCTCCACTCTACTCTACCTCTACTCTGCTCTACTGTACTCTATCTCTACTGTGCTCCACTGTACTCTACCTCTACTGTACTCCACTGTAGTCTACCTAAACTATACTCCACTGTACTCTACCTCCACTGTGCTCCACTGTACTCTACCTCAACTATACTCCACTGTACTCTATCTCTACTCTAATCCACTGTACACTATCTCTACTCTACTCCACTCTACTCTATCTCTACTGTACTCCACTGTACTCTACCTCTACTCTACTCTACTGTACTCCACCTCTACTGTGATCCACTGTACTCCACTGTACTCTAGCTCTACTGTGCTCCACTGTACTCTACCTCTACTGTACTCCACTGTACTCTACATCTACTGTGCTCCACTGTACTCTACCTCTACTGTACTCCACTGTACTCTACCTCTACTGTACTCCACTGTACTCTACCTCTACTGTACTCCACTGTATTCTACCTCTACTGTGCTCTACTGTACCCTACCTCTACTGTACTCCACTGTACTCTACCTCTACTGTACTGTACTGTTCTCTACCTCTACTGTACTCTACTGTACTCCACCTCTACTGTACTCCACTGTACTCCACTGTACTCTACCTCTACTGTGCTCCACTGCACTCTACCTCTACTGTACTCCACTGTACTCTATCTCTACTGTGCTCCACTGTACTCTACTTCTACTGTACTCCACTGTACTCTGTCTCTACTGTTCTCCACTGTACTCTACCTCTACTGTGCTCCACTGTACTCCACTGTACTCTTTCTCTACTGTGATCCACTGTACTCTACCTCTGCTGTGCTCCACTGTACTCTATCTCTACTCTACTCCACTGTACTCTATCTCTATTTTACTCCACTGTACTCTACCTCTAGTGTACTCTACTGTACTCCACCTCTACTGTGCTCCACTGTACTCCACTGTACTCTTCCTCTACTGTACTCCACTGTACTCTATCTCTACTGTGCTCCACTGTACTCTACCTCTACTGTGCTCTACTGTACTCTACTCTACTGTGCTCCACTGTACTCTATTTCTACTGTACCCCACTGTACTCTACCTCTACTGTGCTCCACTGTACTCTACCTCTACTGTGCTCCACTGTACACTACCTCTACTGTACTCCACTGTACTCTACCTCTACTGTGCTCCACTGTACTCTACCTCTACTCTGCTCCACTGTACTCTACCTCTACTGTGCTCCACTGTACTCTATCTCTACTGTACTCCACTGTACTCTACCTCCACAGTGCTCCACTGTGCTCTACCTCTACTGTACTCCACTGTACTCTACCTCTACTCTGCTCTACTGTGCTCTACCTCTACTGTACTCCACTGAACTCTACCTCTACTCTGCTCTACTGTACTCTATCTCTACTGTGCTCCACTGTACTCTACCTCTAATATACTCCTCTGTAGTCTACCTCAACTATACTCCACTGTACTCTACCTCTACTGTGCTCCACTGTACTCTACCTCTACTGTACTCCACTCTACTCTATCTCTACTGTGCTCCACTGTACTCTACCTCTACTGTACTCCACTGTACTCTATCTCTACTGTTCTCCACTGTACTCTACCTCTACTGTGCTCCACTGTACTTCACTGTACTCTATCTCTACTGTGATCCACTGTACTCTACCTCTGCTGTGCTCCACTGTACTCCACCTCTAGTGTGCTCCACTGTACTCCACTGTACTCTTACTCTACTGTACTCCACTGTACTCTATCTCTACTGTGCTCCACTGTACTCTACCTCTACTGTGCTCTACTGTACTCTACTCTATTGGGCTCCACTGTACTCTATTTCTACTGTACCCCACTGCACTCTACCTCTACTGTGCTCCACTGTACTCTACCTCTACTGTGCTCCACTGTACACTACCTCTACTGTACTCCACTGTACTCTACCTCTACTGTGCTCCACTGTACTCTACCTCTACTGTGCTCCACTGTACTCTACCTCTACTGTGCTCCACTGTGCTCTATCTCTACTGTACTCCACTGTACTCTACCTCTACAGTGATCCACTGTGCTCTACCTCTACTGTACTCCACTGTACTCTACCTCTACTCTGCTCTACTGTGCTCTACCTATACTGTACTTCACTGTACTCTACCTCTACTCTGCTCTACTGTACTCTATCTCTACTGTGCTCCACTGTACTCTACCTCTACTGTACTCCACTGTAGTCCACCTCAACTATACTCCACTGTACTCTACCTCTACTCTGCTCCACTGTACTCTACCTCTACTGTGCTCCAATGTACTCTATCTCTACTGTACTCCACTGTACTCTACCTCTACAGTGCTCCACTGTGCTCTACCTCTACTGTACTCCACTGTACTCTACCTCTACTCTGCTCTACTGTTCTCTACATCTACTGTACTCCACTGTACTCTACCTCTACTCTGCTCTACTGTACTCTATCTCTACTGTGCTCCACTGTACTCTACCTCTACTGCACTCCACTGTAGTCTACCTCAACTATACTCCACTGTACTCTACCTCTACTGTGCTCCACTGTAATCTACCTCTACTGTACTCCACTGTACTCTACCTCTACTATACTCCACTGTACTCTACCTCTACTGTGCTCTACTGTACTCTATCTCTACTATGCTCCACTGTACTCTACCTCTACTGTACTCCACTGTACTCTACCTCTACTCTGCTCTATTATACTCTATCTCTACTGTGCTCTACTGTACTCTACCTCTACTGTACTCCACTGTAATCTACCTCTACTGTACTGTACTGTTCTCTACCTCTACTGTACTCTACTCTACTCTACCTCTACTGTGCTCCACTGTACTCCACTGTACTCTACCTCTACTGTGCTCCACTGTACTCTACCTCTACTGTACTCCACTGTACTCTATCTCTACTGTGCTCCACTGTACTCTACCTCTACTGTACTCCACTGTACTCTATCTCTACTGTTCTCCACTGTACTCTACCTCTACTGTGCTCCACTGTACTCCACTGTACTCTATCTCTACTGTGATCCACTGTACTCTACCTCTGCTGTGCTCCACTGTATTCTATCTCTACTCTACTCCACTGTACTCTATCTCTATTTTACTCCACTGTACTCTACCTCTACTGTACTCTACTTTACTCCACCTCTACTGTGCTCCACTGTACTCCACTGTACTCTTCCTCTACTGTACTCCACTGTACTCTATCTCTACTGTGCTCCACTGTACTCTACCTTTACTGTGCTCTACTGTACTCTACTCTACTGTGCTCCACTGTACTCTATTTCTACTGTACCCCACTGTACTCTACCTCTACTGTGCTCCACTGTACTCTACCTCTACTGTGCTCCACTGTACACTACCTCTACTGTACTCCACTGTACTCTACCTCTACTGTGCTCCACTGTACTCTACCTCTACTGTACTCCACTGTACTCTACCTCTACAGTGCTCCACTCTGCTCTACCTCTACTCTACTCCACTGTACTCTATCTCTACTCTGCTCTACTGTACTCTACCTCTACTGTACTACGCTGTACTCTACCTCTACTATACTCCACTGTACTCTACCTCTACTGTTCTCCACTGTACTCTACCTCTAATGTGCTCCACTCTACTCTACCTTTACTGTACTCCACTGTACTCTACCTCTACTCTGCTCTACTCTACTCTATCTCTACTCTGCTCCACTGTACTCTACCTCTACTGTACTCCACTGTAGTCTACCTCAACTATACTCCACTGTACTCTACCTCTACTGTGCTCCACTGTACTCTACCTCTACTGTGCTCTACTGTACTCTATCTCTACTGTGCTCCACTGTACTCTACCTCTACTGTACTCCACTGTACTCCACCTCTACAGTGCTCCACTGTACTCTACCTCTACTGTCCTCCACTGTACTCTACCTCTACTCTGCTCTACTGTACTCTATCTCTACTGTGCTCCACTGTACTCTACCTCTACTGTACTCCACTGTAGTCTACCTAAACTATACTCCACTGTACTCTACCTCCACTGTGCTCCACTGTACTCTACCTAAACTATACTCCACTCTACTCTATCTCTACTGTACTCCACTGTACTCTACCTCTACTCTACTCTACTGTACTCCACCTCTACTGTGCTCCATTGTACTCCACTGTACTCTAGCTCTAATGTGCTCCACTGTACTCTACCTCTACTGTACTCCACTGTACTCTACATCTACTGTGCTCCACTGTACTCTACCTCTACTGTACTCCACTGTACTCTACCTCTACTCTACTCCACTGTACTCTACCTCTACTGTACTCCACTGTATTCTACCTCTACTGTGCTCTACTGTACTCTACCTCTACTGTACTCCACTGTACTCTACCTCTACTGCACTGTACTGTTCTCTACATCTACTGTACTCTACTGTACTCCACCTCTACTGTGCTCCACTGTACTCCACTGTACTCTACCTCTACTGTGCTCCACTGTACTCTACCTCTACTGTACTCCACTGTACTCTATCTCTACTGTGCTCCACTGTACTCTACCTCTACTGTACTCCACTGTACTCTATCTCTACTGTTCTCCACTGTACTCTACCTCTACTGTGCTCCACTGTACCCTACCTCTACTGTGCTCCACTGTATTCCACTGTACTCTATCTCTACTGTACTCCACTGTACTCTACATCTACTGTGCTCCACTGTACTCTACCTCTACTGTACTCCACTGTACTCTACCTCTAGTGTACTCCACTGTACTCTACCTCTACTGTACTCCACTGTATTCTACCTCTACTGTGCTCTACTGTACCCTACCTCTACTGTACTCCACTGTACTCTACCTCTACTGTACTGTACTGTTCTCTACCTCTACTGTACTCTACTGTAATCCACCTCTACTGTGCTCCACTGTACTCCACTGTACTCTACCTCTACTGTGCTCCACTGCACTCTACCTCTACTGTACTCCACTGTACTCTATCTCTACTGTGCTCCACTGTACTCTACCTCTACTGTACTCCACTGTACTCTATCTCTACTGTTCTCATCTGTACTCTACCTCTACTGTGCTCCACTGTACTCCACTGTACTCTATCTCTACTGTGATTCACTGTACTCTACCTCTGCTGTGCTCCACTGTACTCTATCTCTACTCTACTCCACTGTACTCTATCTCTATTGTACTCCACTGTACTCTACCTCTACTGTACTCTACTGTACTCCACCTCTACTGTGCTCCACTGTACTCCACTGTACTCTTCCTCTACTGTACTCCACTGTACTCTATCTCTACTGTGCTCCACTGTACTCTACCTTTACTGTGCTCTACTGTACTCTACTCTACTGTGCTCCACTGTACTCTATTTCTACTGTACCCCACTGTACTCCAACTCTACTGTGCTCCACTGTACTCTACCTCTACTGTGCTCCACTGTACACTACCTCTACTGTAGTCCACTGTACTCTACCTCTACTGTGCTCCACTGTACTCTACCTCTACTGTACTCCACTGTACTCTACCTCTACAGTGCTCCACTCTGCTCTACCTCTACTCTACTCCATTGTACTCTACCTCTACTCTGCTCTACTGTACTCTACCTCTACTGTACTCCACTGTACTCTACCTCTACTATACTCCACTGTACTCTACCTCTACTGTGCTCCACTGTACTCTACCTCTAATATGCGCCACTCTACTCTACCTTTACTGTACTCCACTGTACTCTACCTCTACTCTGCTCTACTCTACTCTATCTCTACTGTGCTCCACTGTACTCTACCTCTACTGTACTCCACTGTAGTCTACCTCAACTATACTCCACTGTACTCTACCTCTACTGTGCTCCACTGTACTCTACCTCTACTGTGCTCTACTGTACTCTATCTCTACTGTGCTCCACTGTACTCTACCTCTACTGTACTCCACTGTACTCCACCTCTACAGTGCTCCACTGTACTCTACCTCTACTGTCCTCCACTGTACTCTACCTCTACTCTGCTCTACTGTACTCTATCTCTACTGTGCTCCACTGTACTCTACCTCTACTGTACTCCACTGTAGTCTACCTAAACTATACTCCACTGTACTCTACCTCCACTCTGCTCCATTGTACTCTACCTCAACTATACTCCACTGTACTCTATCTCTACTCTAATCCACTGTACTCTATCTCTACTCTACTCCACTCTACTCTATCTCTACTGTACTCCACTGTACTCTACCTCTACTCTGCTCTACTGTACTCCACCTCTACTGTGCTCCACTGTACTCCACTGTACTCTAGCTCTACTGTGCTCCACTGTACTCTACCTCTACTGTACTCCACTGTACTCTACATCTACTGTGCTCCACTGTACTCTACCTCTACTGTACTCCACTGTACTCTACCTCTACTGTACTCCACTGTACTCTACCTCTACTGTACTCCACTGTATTCTACCTCTACTGTGCTCTACTGTACCCTACCTCTACTGTACTCCACTGTACTCTACCTCTACTGTACTGTACTGTTCTCTACCTCTACTGTACTCTACAGTACTCCACCTCTACTGTGCTCCACTGTACTCCACTGTACTCTACCTCTACTGTGCTCCACTGCACTCTACCTCTACTGTACTCCACTGTACTCTATCTCTACTGTGCTCCACTGTACTCTACTTCTACTGTACTCCACTGTACTCTATCTCTACTGTTCTCCACTGTACTCTACCTCTACTGTGCTCCACTGTACTCCACTGTACTCTTTCTCTACTGTGATCCACTGTACTCTACCTCTGCTGTGCTCCACTGTACTCTATCTCTACTCTACTCCACTGTACTCTATCTCTATTTTACTCCACTGTACTCTACCTCTAGTGTACTCTACTGTACTCCACCTCTACTGTGCTCCACTGTACTCCACTGTACTCTTCCTCTACTGTACTCCACTGTACTCTATCTCTACTGTGCTCCACTGTACTCTACCTCTACTGTGCTCTACTGTACTCTACTCTACTGTGCTCCACTGTACTCTATTTCTACTGTACCCCACTGTACTCTACCTCTACTGTGCTCCACTGTACTCTACCTCTACTGTGCTCCACTGTACACTACCTCTACTGTACTCCACTGTACTCTACCTCTACTGTGCTCCACTGTACTCTACCTCTACTCTGCTCCACTGTACTCTACCTCTACTGTGCTCCACTGTACTCTATCTCTACTGTACTCCAATGTACTCTACCTCCACAGTGCTCCACTGTGCTCTACCTCTACTGTACTCCACTGTACTCTACCTCTACTCTGCTCTACTGTGCTCTACCTCTACTGTACTCCACTGAACTCTACCTCTACTCTGCTCTACTGTACTCTATCTCTACTGTGCTCCATTGTACTCTATCTCTAATATACTCCTCTGTAGTCTACCTCAACTATACTCCACTGTACTCTACCTCTACTGTGCTCCACTGTACTCTACCTCTACTGTACTCCACTCTACTCTATCTCTACTGTACTCCACTGTACTCTACCTCTACTGTACTCCACTGTACTCTATCTCTACTGTTCTCCACTGTACTCTACCTCTACTGTGCTCCACTGTACTTCACTGTACTCTATCTCTACTGTGATCCACTGTACTCTACCTCTGCTGTGCTCCACTGTACTCTATCTCTACTCTACTCCACTGTACTCTATCTCTATTGTACTCCACTGTACTCTACCTCTACTGTACTCTACTGTACTCCACCTCTAGTGTGCTCCACTGTACTCCACTGTACTCTTACTCTACTGTACTCCACTGTACTCTATCTCTACTGTGCTCCACTGTACTCTACCTCTACTGTGCTCTACTGTACTCTACTCTATTGGGCTCCACTGTACTCTATTTCTACTGTACCCCACTGCACTCTACCTCTACTGTGCTCCACTGTACTCTACCTCTACTGTGCTCCACTGTACACTACCTCTACTGTACTCCACTGTACTCTACCTCTACTGTGCTCCACTGTACTCTACCTCTACTGTGCTCCACTGTACTCTACCTCTACTGTGCTCCACTGTGCTCTATCTCTACTGTACTCCACTGTACTCTACCTCTACAGTGATCCACTGTGCTCTACCTCTACTGTACTCCACTGTACTCTACCTCTACTCTGCTCTACTGTGCTCTACCTATACTGTACTTCACTGTACTCTACCTCTACTCTGCTCTACTGTACTCTATCTCTACTGTGCTCCACTGTACTCTACCTCTACTGTACTCCACTGTAGTCCACCTCAACTATACTCCACTGTACTCTACCTCTACTGTGCTCCACTGTACTCTACCTCTACTGTACTCCACTGTACTCTATCTCTACTTTAATCCACTGTAATCTATCTCTACTGTGCTCCACTGTACTATACCTCTACTGTGCTCCACTGTACTCCACTGTACTCTATCTCTACTGTGATCCACTGTACTCTACCTCTACTGTACTCCACTCTACTCTACCTCTACTGTGCTCCACTGTACTCTACCTCTAATGTACTCCACTGTACTCTACCTCTACTGTACTCATCTCTACTCCACCTCTAATGTGCTCCACTCTACTCTACCTCTACTGTACTCCACTGTACTCTACCTCTACTGTACTCCACTGTACTCTACCTCTCTTATACTCCACTGCACTTATCTCTACTGTGTTCGACTGTACTCTATCTCTACTTTACTCCACTGTACTCTATCTCTACTGTACTACATTGTACTCTTCCTCTACTGTGCTCTACTGTACTCTATCTTTACTGTGCTCTACTGTACTCTACCTCTACTATACTCCACTGTACTCTACCTCTACTGTGCTCCACTGTACTCTACCTCTACTGTGCTCCACTGTACTCTACCTCTAATGTACTCCACTGTACTCTACCTCTACTGTACTCTTCTCTACTCCAACTCTAATGTGCTCCACTCTACTCTACCTCTACTGTACTCCACTGTACTCTACCTCTACTGTACTCCACTGTACTCTACCTCTACTATACTCCACTCTACTTATCTCTACTGTGTTCGACTGTACTCTATCTCTACTTTACTCCACTGTACTCTATCTCTACTGTACTACACTGTACTCTTCCTCTACTGTGCTCCACTGTACTCTATCTCTACTGTGCTCTACTGTACTCTATCTTTACTGTGCTCTACTGTACTCTACCTCTACTATACTCCACTGTACTCTACCTCTACTGTGCTCCACTGTACTCTACCTCTACTGTGCTCCACTGTACACTACCTCTTCTGTATTCCACTGTACTCTACCTCTACTGTGCTCCACTCTACTCTACCTCTACTGTGCTCCACTGTACTCTACCTCTACTGTGCTCCACTGTACTCTATCTCTACTGTTCTCCACTGTACTCTACCTCTACTGTGCTCTACTGTACTCTAATCTATTGTGCTCCACTGTACTCTATTTCTACTGTACCCCACTGTACTCTACCTCTACTTTGCTCCACTGTACTCTACCTCTACTGTGCTCCACTGTACACTACCTCTACTGTACTCCACTGTACTCTACCTCTACTGTGCTCCACTGTACTCTACCTCTAGTGTGCTCCACTGTAATCTACCTCTACTCTACTCCACTCTACTCTATCTATACTGTACTCCACTGTACTCTACCTCTACTCTACTCTACTGTACTCTACCTCTACTGTGCTCCACTGTACTCCACTGTACTCTAGCTCTACTGTGCTCCACTGTACTCTACCTCTACTGTGCTCTACTGTACTCTATCTCTACTGTGCTCCACTGTACTCTACCTCTACTGTACTCCACTGTACTCCACCTCTACAGTGCTCCACTGTACTCTACCTCTACTGTACTCCACTGTATTCTACCTCTACTCTGCTCTACTGTACTCTATCTCTACTGTGCTCTACTGTACTCTACCTCTATTATACTCCACTGTACTCTACCTCTACTGTGCTCCACTGTACTCTACCTCTACTGTGCTCCACTGTACACTACCTCTACTGTAGTCCACTGTACTCTACCTCTACTGTGCTCCACTCTACTCTACCTCTACTGTGCTCAGCTGTACTCTACCTCTACTGTACTCCACTGTACTCTACCTCTACTATACTCCACTGCACTTATCTCTACTGTGCTCCACTGTACTCTATCTCTACTGTAGTCCACTGTACTCTACCTCTACTATACTCTAGTGTACTCCACCTCTACTGTACTCCACTGTAGTCTACCTCAACTATACTCCACTGTACTCTACCTCTACTGTGCTCCACTTTACTCTACCTCTACTCTGCTCTACTGTACTCTATCTCTACTGTACTCCACTATACTCTACCTCCACTGTACTCCATTGTACTCTAGCTCTACTGTGCTCCACTGTACTCTACCTCTACTGTACTCCACTGTACTCTACATCTACTGTGCTCCACTGTACTCTACCTCTACTGTACTCCACTGTACTCTACCTCTACTGTACTCCACTGTACTCTACCTCTACTGTACTCCACTGTATTCTACCTCTACTGTGCTCTACTGTACTCTACCTCTACTGTAATCCACTGTAATCTACCTCTACTGTACTGTACTGTTCTCTACCTCTACTGTACTCTACTGTACTCCACCTCTACTGTGCTCCACTGTACTCCACTGTACTCTACCTCTACTGTGCTCCACTGTACTCTACCTCTACTGTACTCCACTGTACTCTATCTCTACTGTGCTCCACTGTACTCTACCTCTACTGTACTCCACTGTACTCTATCTCTACTGTTCTCCACTGTACTCTACCTCTACTGTGCTCCACTGTACTCCACTGTACTCTATCTCTACTGTGATCCACTGTACTCTACCTCTGCTGTGCTCCACTGTACTCTATCTCTACTCTACTCCACTGTACTCTATCTCTATTTTACTCCACTGTACTCTACCTCTGCTGTACTCTACTGTACTCCACCTCTACTTTGCTCCACTCTACTCCACTGTACTCTTCCTCTACTGTACTCCACTGTACTCTATCTCTACTGTGCTCCACTGTACTCTACCTTTACTGTGCTCTACTGTACTCTACTCTACTGTGCTCCACTGTACTCTATTTCTACTGTACCCCACTGTACTCCAACTCTACTGTGCTCCACTGTACTCTACCTCTACTGTGCTCCACTGTACACTACCTCTACTGTACTCCACTGTACTCTACCTCTACTGTGCTCCACTGTACTCTACCTCTACTGTAGTACACTGTACTCTACCTCTACTCTGCTCTACTGTACTCTACCTCTACTGTACTCCACTGTACTCTACCTCTACTATACTCCACTGTACTCTACCTCTACTGTGCTCCACTGTACTCTACCTCTAATATGCTCCACTCTACTCTACCTTTACTGTACTCCACTGTACTCTACCTCTACTCTACTCCACTCTACTCTATCTCTACTGTGCTCCAATGTACTCTACCTCTACTGTACTCCACTGTAGTCTACCTCAACTATACTCCACTGTACTCTACCTCTACTGTGCTCCACTGTACTCTACCTCTACTGTGCTCTACTGTACTCTATCTCTACTGTGCTCCACTGTACTCTACCTCTACTGTACTCCACTGTACTCCACCTCTACAGTGCTCCACTGTACTCTACCTCTACTGTCCTCCACTGTACTCTACCTCTACTCTGCTCTACTGTACTCTATCTCTACTGTGCTCCACTGTACTCTACCTCTACTGTACTCCACTGTAGTCTACCTAAACTATACTCCACTGTACTCTACCTCCACTGTGCTCCACTGTACTCTACCTCAACTATACTCCACTGTACTCTATCTCTACTCTAATCCACTGTACTCTATCTCTACTCTACTCCACTGTACTCCACCTCTACTGTGCTCTACTGTACTCCACTGTACTCTAGCTCTACTGTGCTCCACTGTACTCTACCTCTACTGTACTCCACTGTACTCTACATCTACTGTGCTCCACTGTACTCTACCTCTACTGTACTCCACTGTACTCTACCTCTACTGTACTCCACTGTACTCTACCTCTACTGTACTCCACTGTATTCTACCTCTACTGTGCTCTACTGTACCCTACCTCTACTGTACTCCACTGTACTCTACCTCTACTGTACTGTACTGTTCTCTACCTCTACTGTACTCTACTGTACTCCACCTCTACTGTGCTCCACTGTACTCCACTGTACTCTACCTCTACTGTGCTCCACTGCACTCTACCTCTACTGTACTCCACTGTACTCTATCTCTACTGTGCTCCACTGTACTCTACCTCTGATGTGCTCCACCTCTACTGTGCTCCACTGTACTCCACTGTACTCTTCCTCTACTGTACTCCACTGTACTCTATCTCTACTGTGCTCCACTGTACTCTACCTCTACTCTGCTCTACTGTACTCTACTATACTGTGCTCCACTGTACTCTATTTCTACTGTACCCCACTGTACTCTAACTCTACTGTGCTCCACTGTACTCTACCTCTACTGTGCTCCTCTGTACACTACCTCTACTGTACTCCACTGTACTCTACCTCTACTGTGCTCCACTGTACTCTACTTCTACTCTGCTCCACTGTACTCTACCTCTACTGTGCTCCACTGTACTCTATCTCTACTGTACTCCACTGTACTCTACCTCCACAGTGCTCCACTCTGCTCTACCTCTACTCTACTCCACTGTACTCTACCTCTACTCTGCTCTACTGTGCTCTACCTCTACTGTACTCCACTGTACTCTACCTCTACTCTGCTCTACTGTACTCTATCTCTACTGTGCTCCACTGTACTCTACCTATACTGTACTCCTCTGTAGTCTACCTCAACTATACTCCACTGTACTCTACCTCTACTGTGCTCCACTGTACTCTACCTCTACTGTACTCCACTCTACTCTATCTCTACTGTGCTCCACTGTACTTTACCTCTACTGTACTCCACTGTACTCTATCTCTACTGTTCTCCACTGTGCTCTACCTCTACTGTGCTCCACTGTACTTCACTGTACTCTATCTCTACTGTGATCCACTGTACTCTACCTCTGCTGTGCTCCACTGTACTCTATCTCTACTCTACTCCACTGTACTCTATCTCTATTGTACTCCACTGTACTCTACCTCTACTGTGCTCCACTGTACTCGACCTCTACTGTGCTCTACTGTACTCTATCTATTGTGCTCCATTGTACTCTATTTCTACTGTACCCCACTGTACTCTACCTCTACTGTGCTCCACTGTACTCTACCTCTACTGTACTCCCCTGTACTCTACCTCTACTGTGCTCCACTGTACTCTACCTCTACTGTGCTCCACTGTACTCTACCTCTACTGTGCTCCACTGTACTCTATCTCTACTGTACTCCACTGTACTCTACCTCTACTGTACTCTACTGTACTCCACCTCTAGTGTGCTCCACTGTACTCCACTGTACTCTATCTCTACTGTGCTCCACTGTACTCTACCTCTAATGTGCTCTACTGTACTCTACTCTATTGTGCTCCACTGTACTCTACCTCTACTCTGCTCCACTGTAATCTACCTCTACTGTACTGTACCTTTCTCTACCTCTACTGTACTCTACTCTACTCCACCTCTACTGTGCTCCACTGTACTCCACTGTACTCTACCTCTACTGTGCTCCACTGTACTCTATCTCTACTGTACTCCACTGTACTCTATCTCTACTGTGCTCCACTGTACTCTACCTCTACTGTACTCCACTGTACTCTATCTCTACTGTTCTCCACTGTACTCTACCTCTACTGTGCTCCACTGTACTCCACTGTACTCTATCTCTACTGTGATCCACTGTACTCTACCTCTGCTGTGCTCCACTGTACTCTTTCTCTACTCTACTCCACTGTACTCTATCTCTATTTTACTCCACTGTACTCTACCTCTACTGTACTCTACTTTACTCCACCTCTACTGTGCTCCACTGTACTCCACTGTACTCTTCCTCTACTGTACTCCACTGTACTCTATCTCTACTGTGCTCCACTGTACTCTACCTTTACTGTGCTCTACTGTACTCTACTCTACTGTGCTCCACTGTACTCTATTTCTACTGTACCCCACTGTACTCTACCTCTACTGTGCTCCACTGTACTCTACCTCTACTGTGCTCCACTGTACACTACCTCTACTGTACTCCACTGTACTCTACCTCTACTGTGCTCCACTGTACTCTACCTCTACTGTACTCCACTGTACTCTACCTCTACAGTGCTCCACTCTGCTCTACCTCTACTCTACTCCACTGTACTCTATCTCTACTCTGCTCTACTGTACTCTACCTCTACTGTACTACGCTGTACTCTACCTCTACTATACTCCACTGTACTCTACCTCTACTGTTCTCCACTGTACTCTACCTCTAATGTGCTCCACTCTACTCTACCTTTACTGTACTCCACTGTACTCTACCTCTAATCTGCTCTACTCTACTCTATCTCTACTCTGCTCCACTGTACTCAACCTCTACTGTACTCCACTGTAGTCTACCTCAACTATACTCCACTGTACTCTACCTCTACTGTGCTCCACTGTACTCTACCTCTACTGTGCTCTACTGTACTCTATCTCTACTGTGCTCCACTGTACTCTACCTCTACTGTACTCCACTGTATTCCACCTCTACAGTGCTCCACTGTACTCTACCTCTACTGTCCTCCACTGTACTCTACCTCTACTCTGCTTTACTGTACTCTATCTCTACTGTGCTCCACTGTACTCTACCTCTACTGTACTCCACTGTAGTCTACCTAAACTATACTCCACTGTACTCTACCTCCACTGTGCTCCACTGTACTCTACCTCAACTATACTCCACTCTACTCTATCTCTACTGTACTCCACTGTACTCTACCTCTACTCTACTCTACTGTACTCCACCTCTACTGTGCTCCACTGTACTCCACTGTACTCTAGCTCTACTGTGCTCCACTGTACTCTACCTCTACTGTACTCCACGGTACTCTACATCTACTGTGCTCCACTGTACTCTACCTCTACTGTACTCCACTGTACTCTACCTCTACTCTACTCCACTGTACTCTACCTCTACTGTACTCCACTGTATTCTACCTCTACTGTGCTCTACTGTACTCTACCTCTACTGTACTCCACTGTACTCTACCTCTACTGCACTGTACTGTTCTCTACATCTACTGTACTCTACTGTACTCCACCTCTACTGTGCTCCACTGTACTCCACTGTACTCTACCTCTACTGTGCTCCACTGTACTCTACCTCTACTGTACTCCACTGTACTCTATCTCTACTGTGCTCCACTGTACTCTACCTCTACTGTACTCCACTGTACTCTATCTCTACTGTTCTCCACTGTACTCTACCTCTACTGTGCTCCACTGTACTCTACCTCTACTGTGCTCCACTGTATTCCACTGTACTCTATCTCTACTGTACTCCACTGTACTCTACATCTACTGTGCTCCACTGTACTCTACCTCTACTGTACTCCACTGTACTCTACCTCTAGTGTACTCCACTGTACTCTACCTCTACTGTACTCCACTGTATTCTACCTCTACTGTGCTCTACTGTACCCTACCTCTACTGTACTCCACTGTACTCTACCTCTACTGTACTGTACTGTTCTCTACCTCTACTGTACTCTACTGTACTCCACCTCTACTGTGCTCCACTGTACTCCACTGTACTCTACCTCTACTGTGCTCCACTGCACTCAACCTCTACTGTACTCCACTGTACTCTATCTCTACTGTGCTCCACTGTACTCTACCTCTACTGTACTCCACTGTACTCTATCTCTACTGTTCTCATCTGTACTCTACCTCTACTGTGCTCCACTGTACTCCACTGTACTCTATCTCTACTGTGATTCACCGACTCTACCTCTGCTGTGCTCCACTGTACTCTATCTCTACTCTACTCCACTGTACTCTATCTCTATTGTACTCCACTGTACTCTACCTCTACTGTACTCTACTGTTCTCCACCTCTACTGTGCTCCACTGTACTCCACTGTACTCTTCCTCTACTGTACTCCACTGTACTCTATCTCTACTGTGCTCCACTGTACTCTACCTTTACTGTGCTCTACTGTACTCTACTCTACTGTGCTCCACTGTACTCTATTTCTACTGTACCCCACTGTACTCCAACTCTACTGTGCTCCACTGTACTCTACCTCTACTGTGCTCCACTGTACACTACCTCTACTGTGCTCCACTGTACTCTACCTCTACTGTACTCCACTGTACTCTACCTCTACAGTGCTCCACTCTGCTCTACCTCTACTCTACTCCACTGTACTCTACCTCTACTCTGCTCTACTGTACTCTACCTCTACTGTACTCCACTGTACTCTACCTCTACTATACTGCACTGTACTCTACCTCTACTGTACTCTACTGTACTCCACCTCTACTGTGCTCCACTGTACTCCACTGTACTCTTCCTCTACTGTACTCCACTGTACTCTATCTCTACTGTGCTCCACTTTACTCTACCTTTACTGTGCTCTACTGTACTCTACTCTACTGTGCTCCACTGTACTCTATTTCTACTGTACCCCACTGTACTCCAACTCTACTGTGCTCCACTGTACTCTACCTCTACTGTGCTCCACTGTACACTACCTCTACTGTACTCCACTGTACTCTACCTCTACTGTGCTCCACTGTACTCTACCTCTACTGTACTCCACTGTACTCTACCTCTACAGTGCTCCACTCTGCTCTACCTCTACTCTACTCCACTGTACTCTACCTCTACTCTGCTCTACTGTACTCTACCTCTACTGTACTCCACTGTACTCTACCTCTACTATACTCCACTGTACTCTACCTCTACTGTGCTCCACTGTACTCTACCTCTAATATGCTCCACTCTACTCTACCTTTACTGTACTCCACTGTACTCTACCTCTACTCTGCTCTACTCTACTCTACCTTTACTGTACTCCACTGTACTCTACCTCTACTCTGCTCTACTCTACTCTATCTCTACTGTGCTCCACTGTACTCTACCTCTACTGTACTCCACTGTAGTCTACCTCAACTATACTCCACTGTACTCTACCTCTACTGTGCTCCACTGTACTCTACCTCTACTGTGCTCTACTGTACTCTATCTCTACTGTGCTCCACTGTACTCTACCTCTACTGTACTCCACTGTACTCCACCTCTACAGTGCTCCACTGTACTCTACCTCTACTGTCCTCCACTGTACTCTACCTCTACTCTGCTCTACTGTACTCTATCTCTACTGTGCTCCACTGTACTCTACCTCTACTGTACTCCACTGTAGTCTACCTAAACTATACTCCACTGTACTCTACCTCCACTGTGCTCCACTGTACTCTACCTCAACTATACTCCACTGTACTCTATCTCTACTCTAATCCACTGTACTCTATCTCTACTCTACTCCACTCTACTCTATCTCTACTGTACTCCACTGTACTCTACCTCTACTCTACTCTACTGTACTCCACCTCTACTGTGATCCACTGTACTCCACTGTACTCTAGCTCTACTGTGCTCCACTGTACTCTACCTCTACTGTACTCCACTGTACTCTACATCTACTGTGCTCCACTGTACTCTACCTCTACTGTACTCCACTGTACTCTACCTCTACTGTACTCCACTGTACTCTACCTCTACTGTACTCCACTGTATTCTACCTCTACTGTGCTCTACTGTACCCTACCTCTACTGTACTCCACTGTACTCTACCTCTACTGTACTGTACTGTTCTCTACCTCTACTGTACTCTACTGTACTCCACCTCTACTGTACTCCACTGTACTCCACTGTACTCTACCTCTACTGTGCTCCACTGCACTCTACCTCTACTGTACTCCACTGTACTCTATCTCTACTGTGCTCCACTGTACTCTACTTCTACTGTACTCCACTGTACTCTGTCTCTACTGTTCTCCACTGTACTCTACCTCTACTGTGCTCCACTGTACTCCACTGTACTCTTTCTCTACTGTGATCCACTGTACTCTACCTCTGCTGTGCTCCACTGTACTCTATCTCTACTCTACTCCACTGTACTCTATCTCTATTTTACTCCACTGTACTCTACCTCTAGTGTACTCTACTGTACTCCACCTCTACTGTGCTCCACTGTACTCCACTGTACTCTTCCTCTACTGTACTCCACTGTACTCTATCTCTACTGTGCTCCACTGTACTCTACCTCTACTGTGCTCTACTGTACTCTACTCTACTGTGCTCCACTGTACTCTATTTCTACTGTACCCCACTGTACTCTACCTCTACTGTGCTCCACTGTACTCTACCTCTACTGTGCTCCACTGTACACTACCTCTACTGTACTCCACTGTACTCTACCTCTACTGTGCTCCACTGTACTCTACCTCTACTCTGCTCCACTGTACTCTACCTCTACTGTGCTCCACTGTACTCTATCTCTACTGTACTCCACTGTACTCTACCTCCACAGTGCTCCACTGTGCTCTACCTCTACTGTACTCCACTGTACTCTACCTCTACTCTGCTCTACTGTGCTCTACCTCTACTGTACTCCACTGAACTCTACCTCTACTCTGCTCTACTGTACTCTATCTCTACTGTGCTCCACTGTACTCTACCTCTAATATACTCCTCTGTAGTCTACCTCAACTGTACTCCACTGTACTCTACCTCTACTGTGCTCCACTGTACTCTACCTCTACTGTACTCCACTCTACTCTATCTCTACTGTGCTCCACTGTACTCTACCTCTACTGTACTCCACTGTACTCTATCTCTACTGTTCTCCACTGTACTCTACCTCTACTGTGCTCCACTGTACTTCACTGTACTCTATCTCTACTGTGATCCACTGTACTCTACCTCTGCTGTGCTCCACTGTACTCCACCTCTAGTGTGCTCCACTGTACTCCACTGTACTCTTACTCTACTGTACTCCACTGTACTCTATCTCTACTGTGCTCCACTGTACTCTACCTCTACTGTGCTCTACTGTACTCTACTCTATTGGGCTCCACTGTACTCTATTTCTACTGTACCCCACTGCACTCTACCTCTACTGTGCTCCACTGTACTCTACCTCTACTGTGCTCCACTGTACACTACCTCTACTGTACTCCACTGTACTCTACCTCTACTGTGCTCCACTGTACTCTACCTCTACTGTGCTCCACTGTACTCTACCTCTACTGTGCTCCACTGTGCTCTATCTCTACTGTACTCCACTGTACTCTACCTCTACAGTGATCCACTGTGCTCTACCTCTACTGTACTCCACTGTACTCTACCTCTACTCTGCTCTACTGTGCTCTACCTATACTGTACTTCACTGTACTCTACCTCTACTCTGCTCTACTGTACTCTATCTCTACTGTGCTCCACTGTACTCTACCTCTAATGTACTCCACTGTAGTCCACCTCAACTATACTCCACTGTACTCTACCTCTACTCTGCTCCACTGTACTCTACCTCTACTGTGCTCCAATGTACTCTATCTCTACTGTACTCCACTGTACTCTACCTCTACAGTGCTCCACTGTGCTCTACCTCTACTGTACTCCACTGTACTCTACCTCTACTCTGCTCTACTGTTCTCTACATCTACTGTACTCCACTGTACTCTACCTCTACTCTGCTCTACTGTACTCTATCTCTACTGTGCTCCACTGTACTCTACCTCTACTGCACTCCACTGTAGTCTACCTCAACTATACTCCACTGTACTCTACCTCTACTGTGCTCCACTGTAATCTACCTCTACTGTACTCCACTGTACTCTACCTCTACTATACTCCACTGTACTCTACCTCTACTGTGCTCTACTGTACTCTATCTCTACTATGCTCCACTGTACTCTACCTCTACTGTACTCCACTGTACTCTACCTCTACTCTGCTCTATTATACTCTATCTCTACTGTGCTCTACTGTACTCTACCTCTACTGTACTCCACTGTAATCTACCTCTACTGTACTGTACTGTTCTCTACCTCTACTGTACTCTACTCTACTCTACCTCTACTGTGCTCCACTGTACTCCACTGTACTCTACCTCTACTGTGCTCCACTGTACTCTACCTCTACTGTACTCCACTGTACTCTATCTCTACTGTGCTCCACTGTACTCTACCTCTACTGTACTCCACTGTACTCTATCTCTACTGTTCTCCACTGTACTCTACCTCTACTGTGCTCCACTGTACTCCACTGTACTCTATCTCTACTGTGATCCACTGTACTCTACCTCTGCTGTGCTCCACTGTATTCTATCTCTACTCTACTCCACTGTACTCTATCTCTATTTTACTCCACTGTACTCTACCTCTACTGTACTCTACTTTACTCCACCTCTACTGTGCTCCACTGTACTCCACTGTACTCTTCCTCTACTGTACTCCACTGTACTCTATCTCTACTGTGCTCCACTGTACTCTACCTTTACTGTGCTCTACTGTACTCTACTCTACTGTGCTCCACTGTACTCTATTTCTACTGTACCCCACTGTAGTCTACCTCTACTGTGCTCCACTGTACTCTACCTCTACTGTGCTCCACTGTACACTACCTCTACTGTACTCCACTGTACTCTACCTCTACTGTGCTCCACTGTACTCTACCTCTACTGTACTCCACTGTACTCTACCTCTACAGTGCTCCACTCTGCTCTACCTCTACTCTACTCCACTGTACTCTATCTCTACTCTGCTCTACTGTACTCTACCTCTACTGTACTACGCTGTACTCTACCTCTACTATACTCCACTGTACTCTACCTCTACTGTTCTCCACTGTACTCTACCTCTAATGTGCTCCACTCTACTCTACCTTTACTGTACTCCACTGTACTCTACCTCTACTCTGCTCTACTCTACTCTATCTCTACTCTGCTCCACTGTACTCTACCTCTACTGTACTCCACTGTAGTCTACCTCAACTATACTCCACTGTACTCTACCTCTACTGTGCTCCACTGTACTCTACCTCTACTGTGCTCTACTGTACTCTATCTCTACTGTGCTCCACTGTACTCTACCTCTACTGTACTCCACTGTACTCCACCTCTACAGTGCTCCACTGTACTCTACCTCTACTGTCCTCCACTGTACTCTACCTCTACTCTGCTCTACTGTACTCTATCTCTACTGTGCTCCACTGTACTCTACCTCTACTATACTCCACTGTACTCTACCTCCACTGTGCTCCACTGTACTCTACCTAAACTATACTCCACTCTACTCTATCTCTACTGTACTCCACTGTACTCTACCTCTACTCTACTCTACTGTACTCCACCTCTACTGTGCTCCATTGTACTCCACTGTACTCTAGCTCTAATGTGCTCCACTGTACTCTACCTCTACTGTACTCCACTGTACTCTACATCTACTGTGCTCCACTGTACTCTACCTCTACTGTACTCCACTGTACTCTACCTCTACTCTACTCCACTGTACTCTACCTCTACTGTACTCCACTGTATTCTACCTCTACTGTGCTCTACTGTACTCTACCTCTACTGTACTCCACTGTACTCTACCTCTACTGCACTGTACTGTTCTCTACATCTACTGTACTCTACTGTACTCCACCTCTACTGTGCTCCACTGTACTCCACTGTACTCTACCTCTACTGTGCTCCACTGTACTCTACCTCTACTGTACTCCACTGTACTCTATCTCTACTGTGCTCCACTGTACTCTACCTCTACTGTACTCCACTGTACTCTATCTCTACTGTTCTCCACTGTACTCTACCTCTACTGTGCTCCACTGTACTCTACCTCTACTGTGCTCCACTGTATTCCACTGTACTCTATCTCTACTGTACTCCACTGTACTCTACATCTACTGTGCTCCACTGTACTCTACCTCTACTGTACTCCACTGTACTCTACCTCTAGTGTACTCCACTGTACTCTACCTCTACTGTACTCCACTGTATTCTACCTCTACTGTGCTCTACTGTACCCTACCTCTACTGTACTCCACTGTACTCTACCTCTACTGTACTGTACTGTTCTCTACCTCTACTGTACTCTACTGTAATCCACCTCTACTGTGCTCCACTGTACTCCACTGTACTCTACCTCTACTGTGCTCCACTGCACTCTACCTCTACTGTACTCCACTGTACTCTATCTCTACTGTGCTCCACTGTACTCTACCTCTACTGTACTCCACTGTACTCTATCTCTACTGTTCTCATCTGTACTCTACCTCTACTGTGCTCCACTGTACTCCACTGTACTCTATCTCTACTGTGATTCACTGTACTCTACCTCTGCTGTGCTCCACTGTACTCTATCTCTACTCTACTCCACTGTACTCTATCTCTATTGTACTCCACTGTACTCTACCTCTACTGTACTCTACTGTACTCCACCTCTACTGTGCTCCACTGTACTCCACTGTACTCTTCCTCTACTGTACTCCACTGTACTCTATCTCTACTGTGCTCCACTGTACTCTACCTTTACTGTGCTCTACTGTACTCTACTCTACTGTGCTCCACTGTACTCTATTTCTACTGTACCCCACTGTACTCCAACTCTACTGTGCTCCACTGTACTCTACCTCTACTGTGCTCCACTGTACACTACCTCTACTGTAGTCCACTGTACTCTACCTCTACTGTGCTCCACTGTACTCTACCTCTACTGTACTCCACTGTACTCTACCTCTACAGTGCTCCACTCTGCTCTACCTCTACTCTGCTCTACTGTACTCTATCTCTACTGTACTCCACTATACTCTACCTCCACTGTACTCCATTGTACTCTAGCTCTACTGTGCTCCACTGTACTCTACCTCTACTGTACTCCACTGTACTCTACATCTACTGTGCTCCACTGTACTCTACCTCTACTGTACTCCACTGTACTCTACCTCTACTGTACTCCACTGTACTCTACCTCTACTGTACTCCACTGTATTCTACCTCTACTGTGCTCTACTGTACTCTACCTCTACTGTAATCCACTGTAATCTACCTCTACTGTACTGTACTGTACTGTTCTCTACCTCTACTGTACTCTACTGTACTCCACCTCTACTGTGCTCCACTGTACTCCACTGTACTCTACCTCTACTGTGCTCCACTGTACTCTACCTCTACTGTACTCCACTGTACTCTATCTCTACTGTGCTCCACTGTACTCTACCTCTACTGTACTCCACTGTACTCTATCTCTACTGTTCTCCACTGTACTCTACCTCTACTGTGCTCCACTGTACTCCACTGTACTCTATCTCTACTGTGATCCACAGTACTCTACCTCTGCTGTGCTCCACTGTACTCTATCTCTACTCTACTCCACTGTACTCTATCTCTATTTTACTCCACTGTACTCTACCTCTGCTGTACTCTACTGTACTCCACCTCTACTTTGCTCCACTCTACTCCACTGTACTCTTCCTCTACTGTACTCCACTGTACTCTATCTCTACTGTGCTCCACTGTACTCTACCTTTACTGTGCTCTACTGTACTCTACTCTACTGTGCTCCACTGTACTCTATTTCTACTGTACCCCACTGTACTCCAACTCTACTGTGCTCCACTGTACTCTACCTCTACTGTGCTCCACTGTACACTACCTCTACTGTACTCCACTGTACTCTACCTCTACTGTGCTCCACTGTACTCTACCTCTACTGTACTACACTGTACTCTACCTCTACTCTGCTCTACTGTACTCTACCTCTACTGTACTCCACTGTACTCTACCTCTACTATACTCCACTGTACTCTACCTCTACTGTGCTCCACTGTACTCTACCTCTAATATGCTCCACTCTACTCTACCTTTACTGTACTCCACTGTACTCTACCTCTACTCTACTCCACTCTACTCTATCTCTACTGTGCTCCAATGTACTCTACCTCTACTGTACTCCACTGTAGTCTACCTCAACTATACTCCACTGTACTCTACCTCTACTGTGCTCCACTGTACTCTACCTCTACTGTGCTCTACTGTACTCTATCTCTACTGTGCTCCACTGTACTCTACCTCTACTGTACTCCACTGTACTCCACCTCTACAGTGCTCCACTGTACTCTACCTCTACTGTCCTCCACTGTACTCTACCTCTACTCTGCTCTACTGTACTCTATCTCTACTGTGCTCCACTGTACTCTACCTCTACTGTACTCCACTGTAGTCTACCTAAACTATACTCCACTGTACTCTACCTCCACTGTGCTCCACTGTACTCTACCTCAACTATACTCCACTGTACTCTATCTCTACTCTAATCCACTGTACTCTATCTCTACTCTACTCCACTGTACTCCACCTCTACTGTGCTCTACTGTACTCCACTGTACTCTAGCTCTACTGTGCTCCACTGTACTCTACCTCTACTGTACTCCACTGTACTCTACATCTACTGTGCTCCACTGTACTCTACCTCTACTGTACTCCACTGTACTCTACCTCTACTGTACTCCACTGTACTCTACCTCTACTGTACTCCACTGTATTCTACCTCTACTGTGCTCTACTGTACCCTACCTCTACTGTACTCCACTGTACTCTACCTCTACTGTACTGTACTGTTCTCTACCTCTACTGTACTCTACTGTACTCCACCTCTACTGTGCTCCACTGTACTCCACTGTACTCTACCTCTACTGTACTCCACTGTACTCTATCTCTACTGTGCTCCACTGTACTCTACCTCTACTGTACTCCACTGTACTCTATCTCTACTGTTCTCCACTGTACTCTACCTCTACTGTGCTCCACTGTACTCCACTGTACTCTATCTCTACTGTGATCCACTGTACTCTACCTCCGCTGTGCTCCACCGTACTCTATCTCTACTCTACTCCACTGTACTCTATCTATACTGTTATCCACTGTACTCTACCTCTACTGTGCTCCACTGTACTCCACTGTACTCTATCTCTACTGTGATCCACTGTACTCTACCTCTGCTGTGCTCCACTGTAATCTATCTCTACTCTACTCCACTGTACTCTATCTCTATTTTACTCCACTGTACTCTACCTGTAGTGTACTCTACTGTACTCCACCTCTACTGTGCTCCACTGTACTCCACTGTACTCTTCCTCTACTGTACTCCACTGTACTCTATCTCTACTGTGCTCCACTGTACTCTACCTCAACTGTGCTCTACTGTACTCTACTCTACTGTGCTCTACTGTACTCTATTTCTACTGTACCCCACTGTACTCTACCTCTACTGTGCTCCACTGTACTCTACCTCTACTGTGCCCCACTGTACACTACCTCTACTGTGCTCCACTGTACTCTACCTCTACTGTACTCCTCTGTAGTCTACCTCAACTATACTCCACTGTACTCTACCTCTACTGTGCTCCACTGTACTCTACCTCTACTGTACTCCACTCTACTCTATCTCTACTGTGCTCCACTGTACTCTACCTCTACTGTACTCCACTGTACTCTATCTCTACTGTTCTCCACTGTACTCTACCTCTACTGTGCTCCACTGTACTTCACTGTACTCTATCTCTACTGTGATCCACTGTACTCTACCTCTGCTGTGCTCCACTGTACTCTATCTCTACTCTACTCCACTGTACTCTATCTCTATTGTACTCCACTTTACTCTTCCTCTACTGTACTCTACTGTACTCCACCTCTAGTGTGCTCCACTGTACTCCACTGTACTCTTACTCTACTGTACTCCACTGTACTCTATCTCTACTGTAATACACTGTACTCTACCTCTACTGTGCTCTACTGTACTCTACTCTATTTTGCTCCAATGTACTATATTTCTACTGTACCCCACTGTACTCTACCTCTACTGTGCTCCACTGTACTCTACCTCTACTGTGCTCCACTGTACACTACCTCTACTGTACTCCACTGTACTCTACCTCTACTCTGCTCCACTGTACTCTACCTCTACTGTGCTCCACTGTACTCTACCTCTACTGTGCTCCACTGTGCTCTATCTCTACTGTACTCCACTGTACTCTACCTCTACAGTGATCCACTGTGCTCTACCTCTACTGTACTCCACTGTACTCTACCTCTACTCTGCTCTACTGTGCTCTACCTCTACTGTGCTCCACTGTACTCTATCTCTACTGTACTCCACTGTACTCTATCTCTACTGTACTCCACTGTAATCTATCTCTACTGTGCTCCACTGTACTATACCTCTACTGTGCTCTACTGTACTCCACTGTACTCTATCTCTACTGTGATCCACTGTACTCTACCTCTGCTGTGCTCCACTGTACTCTATCTCTACTCTAATCCACTGTACTCTACCTCTACTGTACTCCACTGTACTCTACCTCTACTGTACTCCACTCTACTCTACCTCTACTCTGCTCCACTGTACTCTACCTCTAATGTACTCCACTGTACTCTACCTCTACTGTACTCTTCTCTACTCCACCTCTAATGTGCTCCACTCTACTCTACCTCTACTGTGCTCCACTGTACTCTACCTCTACTGTGCTCCACTGTACACTACTTCTACTGTACTCCACTGTACTCTACCTCTACTGTGCTCCACTGTACTCTACCTCTACTGTGCTCCACTGTACTCTACCTCTACTGTGCTCCACTGTGCTCTATCTCTACTGTACTCCACTGTACTCTACCTCTACAGTGATCCACTGTGCTCTACCTCTACTGTACTCCACTGTACTCTACCTCTACTCTGCTCTACTGTGCTCTACCTATACTGTACTTCACTGTACTCTACCTCTACTCTGCTCTACTGTACTCTATCTCTACTGTGCTCCACTGTACTCTACCTCTACTGTACTCCACTGTAGTCCACCTCAACTATACTCCACTGTACTCTACCTCTACTCTGCTCCACTGTACTCTACCTCTACTGTGCTCCAATGTACTCTATCTCTACTGTACTCCACTGTACTCTACCTCTACAGTGCTCCACTGTGCTCTACCTCTACTGTACTCCACTGTACTCTACCTCTACTCTGCTCTACTGTTCTCTACATCTACTGTACTCCACTGTACTCTACCTCTACTCTGCTCTACTGTACTCTATCTCTACTGTGCTCCACTGTACTCTACCTCTACTGCACTCCACTGTAGTCTACCTCAACTATACTCCACTGTACTCTACCTCTACTGTGCTCCACTGTAATCTACCTCTACTGTACTCCACTGTACTCTACCTCTACTATACTCCACTGTACTCTACCTCTACTGTGCTCTACTGTACTCTATCTCTACTATGCTCCACTGTACTCTACCTCTACTGTACTCCACTGTACTCTACCTCTACTCTGCTCTATTTTACTCTATCTCTACTGTGCTCTACTGTACTCTACCTCTACTGTACTCCACTGTAATCTACCTCTACTGTACTGTACTGTTCTCTACCTCTACTGTACTCTACTCTACTCTACCTCTACTGTGCTCCACTGTACTCCACTGTACTCTACCTCTACTGTGCTCCACTGTACTCTACCTCTACTGTACTCCACTGTACTCTATCTCTACTGTGCTCCACTGTACTCTACCTCTACTGTACTCCACTGTACTCTATCTCTACTGTTCTCCACTGTACTCTACCTCTACTGTGCTCCACTGTACTCCACTGTACTCTATCTCTACTGTGATCCACTGTACTCTACCTCTGCTGTGCTCCACTGTATTCTATCTCTACTCTACTCCACTGTACTCTATCTCTATTTTACTCCACTGTACTCTACCTCTACTGTACTCTACTTTACTCCACCTCTACTGTGCTCCACTGTACTCCACTGTACTCTTCCTCTACTGTACTCCACTGTACTCTATCTCTACTGTGCTCCACTGTACTCTACCTTTACTGTGCTCTACTGTACTCTACTCTACTGTGCTCCACTGTACTCTATTTCTACTGTACCTCACTGTACTCTACCTCTACTGTGCTCCACTGTACTCTACCTCTACTGTGCTCCACTGTACACTACCTCTACTGTACTCCACTGTACTCTACCTCTACTGTGCTCCACTGTACTCTACCTCTACTGTACTCCACTGTACTCTACCTCTACAGTGCTCCACTCTGCTCTACCTCTACTCTACTCCACTGTACTCTATCTCTACTCTGCTCTACTGTACTCTACCTCTACTGTACTACGCTGTACTCTACCTCTACTATACTCCACTGTACTCTACCTCTACTGTTCTCCACTGTACTCTACCTCTAATGTGCTCCACTCTACTCTACCTTTACTGTACTCCACTGTACTCTACCTCTACTCTGCTCTACTCTACTCTATCTCTACTCTGCTCCACTGTACTCTACCTCTACTGTACTCCACTGTAGTCTACCTCAACTATACTCCACTGTACTCTACCTCTACTGTGCTCCACTGTACTCTACCTCTACTGTGCTCTACTGTACTCTATCTCTACTGTGCTCCACTGTACTCTACCTCTACTGTACTCCACTGTACTCCACCTCTACAGTGCTCCACTGTACTCTACCTCTACTGTCCTCCACTGTACTCTACCTCTACTCTGCTCTACTGTACTCTATCTCTACTGTGCTCCACTGTACTCTACCTCTACTGTACTCCACTGTAGTCTACCTAAACTATACTCCACTGTACTCTACCTCCACTGTGCTCCACTGTACTCTACCTAAACTATACTCCACTCTACTCTATCTCTACTGTACTCCACTGTACTCTACCTCTACTCTACTCTACTGTACTCCACCTCTACTGTGCTCCATTGTACTCCACTGTACTCTAGCTCTAATGTGCTCCACTGTACTCTACCTCTACTGTACTCCACTGTACTCTACATCTACTGTGCTCCACTGTACTCTACCTCTACTGTACTCCACTGTACTCTACCTCTACTCTACTCCACTGTACTCTACCTCTACTGTACTCCACTGTATTCTACCTCTACTGTGCTCTACTGTACTCTACCTCTACTGTACTCCACTGTACTCTACCTCTACTGCACTGTACTGTTCTCTACATCTACTGTACTCTACTGTACTCCACCTCTACTGTGCTCCACTGTACTCCACTGTACTCTACCTCTACTGTGCTCCACTGTACTCTACCTCTACTGTACTCCACTGTACTCTATCTCTACTGTGCTCCACTGTACTCTACCTCTACTGTACTCCACTGTACTCTATCTCTACTGTTCTCCACTGTACTCTACCTCTACTGTGCTCCACTGTACTCTACCTCTACTGTGCTCCACTGTATTCCACTGTACTCTATCTCTACTGTACTCCACTGTACTCTACATCTACTGTGCTCCACTGTACTCTACCTCTACTGTACTCCACTGTACTCTACCTCTAGTGTACTCCACTGTACTCTACCTCTACTGTACTCCACTGTATTCTACCTCTACTGTGATCTACTGTACCCTACCTCTACTGTACTCCACTGTACTCTACCTCTACTGTACTGTACTGTTCTCTACCTCTACTGTACTCTACTGTAATCCACCTCTACTGTGCTCCACTGTACTCCACTGTACTCTACCTCTACTGTGCTCCACTGCACTCTACCTCTACTGTACTCCACTGTACTCTATCTCTACTGTGCTCCACTGTACTCTACCTCTACTGTACTCCACTGTACTCTATCTCTACTGTTCTCATCTGTACTCTACCTCTATTGTGCTCCACTGTACTCCACTGTACTCTATCTCTACTGTGATTCACTGTACTCTACCTCTGCTGTGCTCCACTGTACTCTATCTCTACTCTACTCCACTGTACTCTATCTCTATTGTACTCCACTGTACTCTACCTCTACTGTACTCTACTGTACTCCACCTCTACTGTGCTCCACTGTACTCCACTGTACTCTTCCTCTACTGTACTCCACTGTACTCTATCTCTACTGTGCTCCACTGTACTCTACCTTTACTGTGCTCTACTGTACTCTACTCTACTGTGCTCCACTGTACTCTATTTCTACTGTACCCCACTGTACTCCAACTCTACTGTGCTCCACTGTACTCTACCTCTACTGTGCTCCACTGTACACTACCTCTACTGTAGTCCACTGTACTCTACCTCTACTGTGCTCCACTGTACTCTACCTCTACTGTACTCCACTGTACTCTACCTCTACAGTGCTCCACTCTGCTCTACCTCTACTCTACTCCACTGTACTCTACCTCTACTCTGCTCTACTGTACTCTACCTCTACTGTACTCCACTGTACTCTACCTCTACTATACTCCACTGCACTCTACCTCTACTGTGCTCCACTGTACTCTACCTCTAATATGCGCCACTCTACTCTACCTTTACTGTACTCCACTGTACTCTACCTCTACTCTGCTCTACTCTACTCTATCTCTACTGTGCTCCACTGTACTCTACCTCTACTGTACTCCACTGTAGTCTACCTCAACTATACTCCACTGTACTCTACCTCTACTGTGCTCCACTGTACTCTACCTCTACTGTGCTCTACTGTACTCTATCTCTACTGTGCTCCAGTGTACTCTACCTCTACTGTACTCCACTGTACTCCACCTCTACAGTGCTCCACTGTACTCTACCTCTACTGTCCTCCACTGTACTCTACCTCTACTCTGCTCTACTGTACTCTATCTCTACTGTGCTCCACTGTACTCTACCTCTACTGTACTCCACTGTAGTCTACCTAAACTATACTCCACTGTACTCTACCTCCACTGTGCTCCATTGTACTCTACCTCAACTATACTCCACTGTACTCTATCTCTACTCTAATCCACTGTACTCTATCTCTACTCTACTCCACTCTACTCTATCTCTACTGTACTCCACTGTACTCTACCTCTACTCTGCTCTACTGTACTCCACCTCTACTGTGCTCCACTGTACTCCACTGTACTCTAGCTCTACTGTGCTCCACTGTACTCTACCTCTACTGTACTCCACTGTACTCTACATCTACTGTGCTCCACTGTACTCTACCTCTACTGTACTCCACTGTACTCTACCTCTACTGTACTCCACTGTACTCTACCTCTACTGTACTCCACTGTATTCTACCTCTACTGTGCTCTACTGTACCCTACCTCTACTGTACTCCACTGTACTCTACCTCTACTGTACTGTACTGTTCTCTACCTCTACTGTACTCTACAGTACTCCACCTCTACTGTGCTCCACTGTACTCCACTGTACTCTACCTCTACTGTGCTCCACTGCACTCTACCTCTACTGTACTCCACTGTACTCTATCTCTACTGTGCTCCACTGTACTCTACTTCTACTCTACTCCACTGTACTCTATCTCTACTGTTCTCCACTGTACTCTACCTCTACTGTGCTCCACTGTACTCCACTGTACTCTTTCTCTACTGTGATCCACTGTACTCTACCTCTGCTGTGCTCCACTGTACTCTATCTCTACTCTACTCCACTGTACTCTATCTCTATTTTACTCCACTGTACTCTACCTCTAGTGTACTCTACTGTACTCCACCTCTACTGTGCTCCACTGTACTCCACTGTACTCTTCCTCTACTGTACTCCACTGTACTCTATCTCTACTGTGCTCCACTGTACTCTACCTCTACTGTGCTCTACTGTACTCTACTCTACTGTGCTCCACTGTACTCTATTTCTACTGTACCCCACTGTACTCTACCTCTACTGTGCTCCACTGTACTCTACCTCTACTGTGCTCCACTGTACACTACCTCTACTGTACTCCACTGTACTCTACCTCTACTGTGCTCCACTGTACTCTACCTCTACTCTGCTCCACTGTACTCTACCTCTACTGTGCTCCACTGTACTCTTTCTCTACTGTACTCCAATGTACTCTACCTCCACAGTGCTCCACTGTGCTCTACCTCTACTGTACTCCACTGTACTCTACCTCTACTCTGCTCTACTGTGCTCTACCTCTACTGTACTCCACTGAACTCTACCTCTACTCTGCTCTACTGTACTCTATCTCTACTGTGCTCCACTGTACTCTATCTCTAATATACTCCTCTGTAGTCTACCTCAACTATACTCCACTGTACTCTACCTCTACTGTGCTCCACTGTACTCTACCTCTACTGTACTCCACTCTACTCTATCTCTACTGTGCTCCACTGTACTCTACCTCTACTGTACTCCACTGTACTCTATCTCTACTGTTCTCCACTGTACTCTACCTCTACTGTGCTCCACTGTACTTCACTGTACTCTATCTCTACTGTGATCCACTGTACTCTACCTCTGCTGTGCTCCACTGTACTCTATCTCTACTCTACTCCACTGTACTCTATCTCTATTGTACTCCACTGTACTCTACCTCTACTGTACTCTACTGTACTCCACCTCTAGTGTGCTCCACTGTACTCCACTGTACTCTTACTCTACTGTACTCCACTGTACTCTATCTCTACTGTGCTCCACTGTACTCTACCTCTACTGTGCTCTACTGTACTCTACTCTATTGGGCTCCACTGTACTCTATTTCTACTGTACCCCACTGCACTCTACCTCTACTGTGCTCCACTGTACTCTACCTCTACTGTGCTCCACTGTACACTACCTCTACTGTACTCCACTGTACTCTATCTCTACTGTTCTCCACTGTACTCTACCTCTACTGTGCTCCACTGTACTTCACTGTACTCTATCTCTACTGTGATCCACTGTACTCTACCTCTGCTGTGCTCCACTGTACTCTATCTCTACTCTACTCCACTGTACTCTATCTCTATTGTACTCCACTTTACTCTTCCTCTACTGTACTCTACTGTACTCCACCTCTAGTGTGCTCCACTGTACTCCACTGTACTCTTACTCTACTGTACTCCACTGTACTCTATCTCTACTGTAATACACTGTACTCTACCTCTACTGTGCTCTACTGTACTCTACTCTATTGTGCTCCAATGTACTATATTTCTACTGTACCCCACTGTACTCTACCTCTACTGTGCTCCACTGTACTCTACCTCTACTGTGCTCCACTGTACACTACCTCTACTGTACTCCACTGTACTCTACCTCTACTCTGCTCCACTGTACTCTACCTCTACTGTGCTCCACTGTACTCTACCTCTACTGTGCTCCACTGTGCTCTATCTCTACTGTACTCCACTGTACTCTACCTCTACAGTGATCCACTGTGCTCTACCTCTACTGTACTCCACTGTACTCTACCTCTACTCTGCTCTACTGTGCTCTACCTCTACTGTGCTCCACTGTACTCTATCTCTACTGTACTCCACTGTACTCTATCTCTACTGTACTCCACTGTAATCTATCTCTACTGTGCTCCACTGTACTATACCTCTACTGTGCTCTACTGTACTCCACTGTACTCTATCTCTACTGTGATCCACTGTACTCTACCTCTGCTGTGCTCCACTGTACTCTATCTCTACTCTAATCCACTGTACTCTACCTCTACTGTACTCCACTGTACTCTACCTCTACTGTACTCCACTCTACTCTACCTCTACTCTGCTCCACTGTACTCTACCTCTAATGTACTCCACTGTACTCTACCTCTACTGTACTCTTCTCTACTCCACCTCTAATGTGCTCCACTCTACTCTACCTCTACTGTGCTCCACTGTACTCTACCTCTACTGTGCTCCACTGTACACTACTTCTACTGTACTCCACTGTACTCTACCTCTACTGTGCTCCACTGTACTCTACCTCTACTGTGCTCCACTGTACTCTACCTCTACTGTGCTCCACTGTGCTCTATCTCTACTGTACTCCACTGTACTCTACCTCTACAGTGATCCACTGTGCTCTACCTCTACTGTACTCCACTGTACTCTACCTCTACTCTGCTCTACTGTGCTCTACCTATACTGTACTTCACTGTACTCTACCTCTACTCTGCTCTACTGTACTCTATCTCTACTGTGCTCCACTGTACTCTACCTCTACTGTACTCCACTGTAGTCCACCTCAACTATACTCCACTGTACTCTACCTCTACTCTGCTCCACTGTACTCTACCTCTACTGTGCTCCAATGTACTCTATCTCTACTGTACTCCACTGTACTCTACCTCTACAGTGCTCCACTGTGCTCTACCTCTACTGTACTCCACTGTACTCTACCTCTACTCTGCTCTACTGTTCTCTACATCTACTGTACTCCACTGTACTCTACCTCTACTCTGCTCTACTGTACTCTATCTCTACTGTGCTCCACTGTACTCTACCTCTACTGCACTCCACTGTAGTCTACCTCAACTATACTCCACTGTACTCTACCTCTACTGTGCTCCACTGTAATCTACCTCTACTGTACTCCACTGTACTCTACCTCTACTATACTCCACTGTACTCTACCTCTACTGTGCTCTACTGTACTCTATCTCTACTATGCTCCACTGTACTCTACCTCTACTGTACTCCACTGTACTCTACCTCTACTCTGCTCTATTTTACTCTATCTCTACTGTGCTCTACTGTACTCTACCTCTACTGTACTCCACTGTAATCTACCTCTACTGTACTGTACTGTTCTCTACCTCTACTGTACTCTACTCTACTCTACCTCTACTGTGCTCCACTGTACTCCACTGTACTCTACCTCTACTGTGCTCCACTGTACTCTACCTCTACTGTACTCCACTGTACTCTATCTCTACTGTGCTCCACTGTACTCTACCTCTACTGTACTCCACTGTACTCTATCTCTACTGTTCTCCACTGTACTCTACCTCTACTGTGCTCCACTGTACTCCACTGTACTCTATCTCTACTGTGATCCACTGTACTCTACCTCTGCTGTGCTCCACTGTATTCTATCTCTACTCTACTCCACTGTACTCTATCTCTATTTTACTCCACTGTACTCTACCTCTACTGTACTCTACTTTACTCCACCTCTACTGTGCTCCACTGTACTCCACTGTACTCTTCCTCTACTGTACTCCACTGTACTCTATCTCTACTGTGCTCCACTGTACTCTACCTTTACTGTGCTCTACTGTACTCTACTCTACTGTGCTCCACTGTACTCTATTTCTACTGTACCTCACTGTACTCTACCTCTACTGTGCTCCACTGTACTCTACCTCTACTGTGCTCCACTGTACACTACCTCTACTGTACTCCACTGTACTCTACCTCTACTGTGCTCCACTGTACTCTACCTCTACTGTACTCCACTGTACTCTACCTCTACAGTGCTCCACTCTGCTCTACCTCTACTCTACTCCACTGTACTCTATCTCTACTCTGCTCTACTGTACTCTACCTCTACTGTACTACGCTGTACTCTACCTCTACTATACTCCACTGTACTCTACCTCTACTGTTCTCCACTGTACTCTACCTCTAATGTGCTCCACTCTACTCTACCTTTACTGTACTCCACTGTACTCTACCTCTACTCTGCTCTACTCTACTCTATCTCTACTCTGCTCCACTGTACTCTACCTCTACTGTACTCCACTGTAGTCTACCTCAACTATACTCCACTGTACTCTACCTCTACTGTGCTCCACTGTACTCTACCTCTACTGTGCTCTACTGTACTCTATCTCTACTGTGCTCCACTGTACTCTACCTCTACTGTACTCCACTGTACTCCACCTCTACAGTGCTCCACTGTACTCTACCTCTACTGTCCTCCACTGTACTCTACCTCTACTCTGCTCTACTGTACTCTATCTCTACTGTGCTCCACTGTACTCTACCTCTACTGTACTCCACTGTAGTCTACCTAAACTATACTCCACTGTACTCTACCTCCACTGTGCTCCACTGTACTCTACCTAAACTATACTCCACTCTACTCTATCTCTACTGTACTCCACTGTACTCTACCTCTACTCTACTCTACTGTACTCCACCTCTACTGTGCTCCATTGTACTCCACTGTACTCTAGCTCTAATGTGCTCCACTGTACTCTACCTCTACTGTACTCCACTGTACTCTACATCTACTGTGCTCCACTGTACTCTACCTCTACTGTACTCCACTGTACTCTACCTCTACTCTACTCCACTGTACTCTACCTCTACTGTACTCCACTGTATTCTACCTCTACTGTGCTCTACTGTACTCTACCTCTACTGTACTCCACTGTACTCTACCTCTACTGCACTGTACTGTTCTCTACATCTACTGTACTCTACTGTACTCCACCTCTACTGTGCTCCACTGTACTCCACTGTACTCTACCTCTACTGTGCTCCACTGTACTCTACCTCTACTGTACTCCACTGTACTCTATCTCTACTGTGCTCCACTGTACTCTACCTCTACTGTACTCCACTGTACTCTATCTCTACTGTTCTCCACTGTACTCTACCTCTACTGTGCTCCACTGTACTCTACCTCTACTGTGCTCCACTGTATTCCACTGTACTCTATCTCTACTGTACTCCACTGTACTCTACATCTACTGTGCTCCACTGTACTCTACCTCTACTGTACTCCACTGTACTCTACCTCTAGTGTACTCCACTGTACTCTACCTCTACTGTACTCCACTGTATTCTACCTCTACTGTGATCTACTGTACCCTACCTCTACTGTACTCCACTGTACTCTACCTCTACTGTACTGTACTGTTCTCTACCTCTACTGTACTCTACTGTAATCCACCTCTACTGTGCTCCACTGTACTCCACTGTACTCTACCTCTACTGTGCTCCACTGCACTCTACCTCTACTGTACTCCACTGTACTCTATCTCTACTGTGCTCCACTGTACTCTACCTCTACTGTACTCCACTGTACTCTATCTCTACTGTTCTCATCTGTACTCTACCTCTATTGTGCTCCACTGTACTCCACTGTACTCTATCTCTACTGTGATTCACTGTACTCTACCTCTGCTGTGCTCCACTGTACTCTATCTCTACTCTACTCCACTGTACTCTATCTCTATTGTACTCCACTGTACTCTACCTCTACTGTACTCTACTGTACTCCACCTCTACTGTGCTCCACTGTACTCCACTGTACTCTTCCTCTACTGTACTCCACTGTACTCTATCTCTACTGTGCTCCACTGTACTCTACCTTTACTGTGCTCTACTGTACTCTACTCTACTGTGCTCCACTGTACTCTATTTCTACTGTACCCCACTGTACTCCAACTCTACTGTGCTCCACTGTACTCTACCTCTACTGTGCTCCACTGTACACTACCTCTACTGTAGTCCACTGTACTCTACCTCTACTGTGCTCCACTGTACTCTACCTCTACTGTACTCCACTGTACTCTACCTCTACAGTGCTCCACTCTGCTCTACCTCTACTCTACTCCACTGTACTCTACCTCTACTCTGCTCTACTGTACTCTACCTCTACTGTACTCCGCTGTACTCTACCTCTACTATACTCCACTGCACTCTACCTCTACTGTGCTCCACTGTACTCTACCTCTAATATGCGCCACTCTACTCTACCTTTACTGTACTCCACTGTACTCTACCTCTACTCTGCTCTACTCTACTCTATCTCTACTGTGCTCCACTGTACTCTACCTCTACTGTACTCCACTGTAGTCTACCTCAACTATACTCCACTGTACTCTACCTCTACTGTGCTCCACTGTACTCTACCTCTACTGTGCTCTACTGTACTCTATCTCTACTGTGCTCCACTGTACTCTACCTCTACTGTACTCCACTGTACTCCACCTCTACAGTGCTCCACTGTACTCTACCTCTACTGTCCTCCACTGTACTCTACCTCTACTCTGCTCTACTGTACTCTATCTCTACTGTGCTCCACTGTACTCTACCTCTACTGTACTCCACTGTAGTCTACCTAAACTATACTCCACTGTACTCTACCTCCACTGTGCTCCATTGTACTCTACCTCAACTATACTCCACTGTACTCTATCTCTACTCTAATCCACTGTACTCTATCTCTACTCTACTCCACTCTACTCTATCTCTACTGTACTCCACTGTACTCTACCTCTACTCTGCTCTACTGTACTCCACCTCTACTGTGCTCCACTGTACTCCACTGTACTCTAGCTCTACTGTGCTCCACTGTACTCTACCTCTACTGTACTCCACTGTACTCTACATCTACTGTGCTCCACTGTACTCTACCTCTACTGTACTCCACTGTACTCTACCTCTACTGTACTCCACTGTACTCTACCTCTACTGTACTCCACTGTATTCTACCTCTACTGTGCTCTACTGTACCCTACCTCTACTGTACTCCACTGTACTCTACCTCTACTGTACTGTACTGTTCTCTACCTCTACTGTACTCTACAGTACTCCACCTCTACTGTGCTCCACTGTACTCCACTGTACTCTACCTCTACTGTGCTCCACTGCACTCTACCTCTACTGTACTCCACTGTACTCTATCTCTACTGTGCTCCACTGTACTCTACTTCTACTGTACTCCACTGTACTCTATCTCTACTGTTCTCCACTGTACTCTACCTCTACTGTGCTCCACTGTACTCCACTGTACTCTTTCTCTACTGTGATCCACTGTACTCTACCTCTGCTGTGCTCCACTGTACTCTATCTCTACTCTACTCCACTGTACTCTATCTCTATTTTACTCCACTGTACTCTACCTCTAGTGTACTCTACTGTACTCCACCTCTACTGTGCTCCACTGTACTCCACTGTACTCTTCCTCTACTGTACTCCACTGTACTCTATCTCTACTGTGCTCCACTGTACTCTACCTCTACTGTGCTCTACTGTACTCTACTCTACTGTGCTCCACTGTACTCTATTTCTACTGTACCCCACTGTACTCTACCTCTACTGTGCTCCACTGTACTCTACCTCTACTGTGCTCCACTGTACACTACCTCTACTGTACTCCACTGTACTCTACCTCTACTGTGCTCCACTGTACTCTACCTCTACTCTGCTCCACTGTACTCTACCTCTACTGTGCTCCACTGTACTCTTTCTCTACTGTACTCCAATGTACTCTACCTCCACAGTGCTCCACTGTGCTCTACCTCTACTGTACTCCACTGTACTCTACCTCTACTCTGCTCTACTGTGCTCTACCTCTACTGTACTCCACTGAACTCTACCTCTACTCTGCTCTACTGTACTCTATCTCTACTGTGCTCCACTGTACTCTATCTCTAATATACTCCTCTGTAGTCTACCTCAACTATACTCCACTGTACTCTACCTCTACTGTGCTCCACTGTACTCTACCTCTACTGTACTCCACTCTACTCTATCTCTACTGTGCTCCACTGTACTCTACCTCTACTGTACTCCACTGTACTCTATCTCTACTGTTCTCCACTGTACTCTACCTCTACTGTGCTCCACTGTACTTCACTGTACTCTATCTCTACTGTGATCCACTGTACTCTACCTCTGCTGTGCTCCACTGTACTCTATCTCTACTCTACTCCACTGTACTCTATCTCTATTGTACTCCACTGTACTCTACCTCTACTGTACTCTACTGTACTCCACCTCTAGTGTGCTCCACTGTACTCCACTGTACTCTTACTCTACTGTACTCCACTGTACTCTATCTCTACTGTGCTCCACTGTACTCTACCTCTACTGTGCTCTACTGTACTCTACTCTATTGGGCTCCACTGTACTCTATTTCTACTGTACCCCACTGCACTCTACCTCTACTGTGCTCCACTGTACTCTACCTCTACTGTGCTCCACTGTACACTACCTCTACTGTACTCCACTGTACTCTACCTCTACTGTGCTCCACTGTACTCTACCTCTACTGTGCTCCACTGTACTCTACCTCTACTGTGCTCCACTGTGCTCTATCTCTACTGTACTCCACTGTACTCTACCTCTACAGTGATCCACTGTGCTCTACCTCTACTGTACTCCACTGTACTCTACCTCTACTCTGCTCTACTGTACTCTATCTCTACTGTGCTCCACTGTACTCTACCTCTACTGTACTCCACTGTAGTCCACCTCAACTATACTCCACTGTACTCTACCTCTACTGTGCTCCACTGTACTCTACCTCTACTGTACTCCACTGTACTCTATCTCTACTTTACTCCACTGTAATCTATCTCTACTGTGCTCCACTGTACTATACCTCTACTGTGCTCCACTGTACTCCACTGTACTCTATCTCTACTGTGATCCACTGTACTCTACCTCTACTGTACTCCACTCTACTCTACCTCTACTGTGCTCCACTGTACTCTACCTCTAATGTACTCCACTGTACTCTACCTCTACTGTACTCATCTCTACTCCACCTCTAATGTGCTCCACTCTACTCTACCTCTACTGTACTCCACTGTACTCTACCTCTACTGTACTCCACTGTACTCTACCTCTCTTATACTCCACTGCACTTATCTCTACTGTGTTCGACTGTACTCTATCTCTACTTTACTCCACTGTACTCTATCTCTACTGTACTACATTGTACTCTTCCTCTACTGTGCTCTACTGTACTCTATCTTTACTGTGCTCTACTGTACTCTACCTCTACTATACTCCACTGTACTCTACCTCTACTGTGCTCCACTGTACTCTACCTCTACTGTGCTCCACTGTACTCTACCTCTAATGTACTCCACTGTACTCTACCTCTACTGTACTCTTCTCTACTCCAACTCTAATGTGCTCCACTCTACTCTACCTCTACTGTACTCCACTGTACTCTACCTCTACTGTACTCCACTGTACTCTACCTCTACTATACTCCACTCTACTTATCTCTACTGTGTTCGACTGTACTCTATCTCTACTTTACTCCACTGTACTCTATCTCTACTGTACTACACTGTACTCTTCCTCTACTGTGCTCCACTGTACTCTATCTCTACTGTGCTCTACTGTACTCTATCTTTACTGTGCTCTACTGTACTCTACCTCTACTATACTCCACTGTACTCTACCTCTACTGTGCTCCACTGTACTCTACCTCTACTGTGCTCCACTGTACACTACCTCTTCTGTATTCCACTGTACTCTACCTCTACTGTGCTCCACTCTACTCTACCTCTACTGTGCTCCACTGTACTCTACCTCTACTGTGCTCCACTGTACTCTATCTCTACTGTTCTCCACTGTACTCTACCTCTACTGTGCTCTACTGTACTCTAATCTATTGTGCTCCACTGTACTCTATTTCTACTGTACCCCACTGTACTCTACCTCTACTTTGCTCCACTGTACTCTACCTCTACTGTGCTCCACTGTACACTACCTCTACTGTACTCCACTGTACTCTACCTCTACTGTGCTCCACTGTACTCTACCTCTAGTGTGCTCCACTGTAATCTACCTCTACTCTACTCCACTCTACTCTATCTATACTGTACTCCACTGTACTCTACCTCTACTCTACTCTACTGTACTCTACCTCTACTGTGCTCCACTGTACTCCACTGTACTCTAGCTCTACTGTGCTCCACTGTACTCTACCTCTACTGTGCTCTACTGTACTCTATCTCTACTGTGCTCCACTGTACTCTACCTCTACTGTACTCCACTGTACTCCACCTCTACAGTGCTCCACTGTACTCTACCTCTACTGTACTCCACTGTATTCTACCTCTACTCTGCTCTACTGTACTCTATCTCTACTGTGCTCTACTGTACTCTACCTCTATTATACTCCACTGTACTCTACCTCTACTGTGCTCCACTGTACTCTACCTCTACTGTGCTCCACTGTACACTACCTCTACTGTAGTCCACTGTACTCTACCTCTACTGTGCTCCACTCTACTCTACCTCTACTGTGCTCAGCTGTACTCTACCTCTACTGTACTCCACTGTACTCTACCTCTACTATACTCCACTGCACTTATCTCTACTGTGCTCCACTGTACTCTATCTCTACTGTAGTCCACTGTACTCTACCTCTACTATACTCTAGTGTACTCCACCTCTACTGTACTCCACTGTAGTCTACCTCAACTATACTCCACTGTACTCTACCTCTACTGTCCTCCACTTTACTCTACCTCTACTCTGCTCTACTGTACTCTATCTCTACTGTACTCCACTATACTCTACCTCCACTGTACTCCATTGTACTCTAGCTCTACTGTGCTCCACTGTACTCTACCTCTACTGTACTCCACTGTACTCTACATCTACTGTGCTCCACTGTACTCTACCTCTACTGTACTCCACTGTACTCTACCTCTACTGTACTCCACTGTACTCTACCTCTACTGTACTCCACTGTATTCTACCTCTACTGTGCTCTACTGTACTCTACCTCTACTGTAATCCACTGTAATCTACCTCTACTGTACTGTACTGTTCTCTACCTCTACTGTACTCTACTGTACTCCACCTCTACTGTGCTCCACTGTACTCCACTGTACTCTACCTCTACTGTGCTCCACTGTACTCTACCTCTACTGTACTCCACTGTACTCTATCTCTACTGTGCTCCACTGTACTCTACCTCTACTGTACTCCACTGTACTCTATCTCTACTGTTCTCCACTGTACTCTACCTCTACTGTGCTCCACTGTACTCCACTGTACTCTATCTCTACTGTGATCCACTGTACTCTACCTCTGCTGTGCTCCACTGTACTCTATCTCTACTCTACTCCACTGTACTCTATCTCTATTTTACTCCACTGTACTCTACCTCCGCTGTACTCTACTGTACTCCACCTCTACTGTGCTCCACTCTACTCCACTGTACTCTTCCTCTACTGTACTCCACTGTACTCTATCTCTACTGTGCTCCACTGTACTCTACCTTTACTGTGCTCTACTGTACTCTACTCTACTGTGCTCCACTGTACTCTATTTCTACTGTACCCCACTGTACTCCAACTCTACTGTGCTCCACTGTACTCTACCTCTACTGTGCTCCACTGTACACTACCTCTACTGTACTCCACTGTACTCTACCTCTACTGTGCTCCACTGTACTCTACCTCTACTGTACTACACTGTACTCTACCTCTACTCTGCTCTACTGTACTCTACCTCTACTGTACTCCACTGTACTCTACCTCTACTATACTCCACTGTACTCTACCTCTACTGTGCTCCACTGTACTCTACCTCTAATATGCTCCACTCTACTCTACCTTTACTGTACTCCACTGTACTCTACCTCTACTCTACTCCACTCTACTCTATCTCTACTGTGCTCCAATGTACTCTACCTCTACTGTACTCCACTGTAGTCTACCTCAACTATACTCCACTGTACTCTACCTCTACTGTGCTCCACTGTACTCTACCTCTACTGTGCTCTACTGTACTCTATCTCTACTGTGCTCCACTGTACTCTACCTCTACTGTACTCCACTGTACTCCACCTCTACAGTGCTCCACTGTACTCTACCTCTACTGTCCTCCACTGTACTCTACCTCTACTCTGCTCTACTGTACTCTATCTCTACTGTGCTCCACTGTACTCTACCTCTACTGTACTCCACTGTAGTCTACCTAAACTATACTCCACTGTACTCTACCTCCACTGTGCTCCACTGTACTCTACCTCAACTATACTCCACTGTACTCTATCTCTACTCTAATCCACTGTACTCTATCTCTACTCTACTCCACTCTACTCTATCTCTAATGTACTCCACTGTACTCTACCTCTACTCTACTCTACTGTACTCCACCTCTACTGTGCTCTACTGTACTCCACTGTACTCTAGCTCTACTGTGCTCCACTGTACTCTACCTCTACTGTACTCCACTGTACTCTACATCTACTGTGCTCCACTGTACTCTACCTCTACTGTACTCCACTGTACTCTACCTCTACTGTACTCCACTGTACTCTACCTCTACTGTACTCCACTGTATTCTACCTCTACTGTGCTCTACTGTACCCTACCTCTACTGTACTCCACTGTACTCTACCTCTACTGTACTGTACTGTTCTCTACCTCTACTGTACTCTACTGTACTCCACCTCTACTGTGCTCCACTGTACTCCACTGTACTCTACCTCTACTGTGCTCCACTGCACTCTACCTCTACTGTACTCCACTGTACTCTATCTCTACTGTGCTCCACTGTACTCTACCTCTACTGTACTCCACTGTACTCTATCTCTACTGTTCTCCACTGTACTCTACCTCTACTGTGCTCCACTGTACTCCACTGTACTCTATCTCTACTGTGATCCACTGTACTCTACCTCCGCTGTGCTCCACAGTACTCTATCTCTACTCTACTCCACTGTACTCTATCTATACTGTTATCCACTGTACTCTACCTCTACTGTGCTCCACTGTACTCCACTGTACTCTATCTCTACTGTGATCCACTGTACTCTACCTCTGCTGTGCTCCACTGTAATCTATCTCTACTCTACTCCACTGTACTCTATCTCTATTTTACTCCACTGTACTCTACCTGTAGTGTACTCTACTGTACTCCACCTCTACTGTGCTCCACTGTACTCCACTGTACTCTTCCTCTACTGTACTCCACTGTACTCTATCTCTACTGTGCTCCACTGTACTCTACCTCAACTGTGCTCTACTGTACTCTACTCTACTGTGCTCCACTGTACTCTATTTCTACTGTACCCCACTGTACTCTACCTCTACTGTGCTCCACTGTACTCTACCTCTACTGTGCTCCACTGTACACTACCTCTACTGTGCTCCACTGTACTCTACCTCTACTGTACTCCTCTGTAGTCTACCTCAACTATACTCCACTGTACTCTACCTCTACTGTGCTCCACTGTACTCTACCTCTACTGTACTCCACTCTACTCTATCTCTACTGTGCTCCACTGTACTCTAACTCTACTGTACTCCACTGTACTCTATCTCTACTGTTCTCCACTGTACTCTACCTCTACTGTGCTCCACTGTACTTCACTGTACTCTATCTCTACTGTGATCCACTGTACTCTACCTCTGCTGTGCTCCACTCTACTCTATCTCTACTCTACTCCACTGTACTCTATCTCTATTGTACTCCACTTTACTCTTCCTCTACTGTACTCTACTGTACTCCACCTCTAGTGTGCTCCACTGTACTCCACTGTACTCTTACTCTACTGTACTCCACTGTACTCTATCTCTACTGTAATACACTGTACTCTACCTCTACTGTGCTCTACTGTACTCTACTCTATTGTGCTCCAATGTACTATATTTCTACTGTACCCCACTGTACTCTACCTCTACTGTGCTCCACTGTACTCTACCTCTACTGTGCTCCACTGTACACTACCTCTACTGTACTCCACTGTACTCTACCTCTACTCTGCTCCACTGTACTCTACCTCTACTGTGCTCCACTGTACTCTACCTCTACTGTGCTCCACTGTGCTCTATCTCTACTGTACTCCACTGTACTCTACCTCTACAGTGATCCACTGTGCTCTACCTCTACTGTACTCCACTGTACTCTACCTCTACTCTGCTCTACTGTGCTCTACCTCTACTGTGCTCCACTGTACTCTATCTCTACTGTACTCCACTGTACTCTATCTCTACTGTACTCCACTGTAATCTATCTCTACTGTGCTCCACTGTACTATACCTCTACTGTGCTCTACTGTACTCCACTGTACTCTATCTCTACTGTGATCCACTGTACTCTACCTCTGCTGTGCTCCACTGTACTCTATCTCTACTCTAATCCACTGTACTCTACCTCTACTGTACTCCACTGTACTCTACCTCTACTGTACTCCACTCTACTCTACCTCTACTCTGCTCCACTGTACTCTACCTCTAATGTACTCCACTGTACTCTACCTCTACTGTACTCTTCTCTACTCCACCTCTAATGTGCTCCACTCTACTCTACCTCTACTGTGCTCCACTGTACTCTACCTCTACTGTGCTCCACTGTACACTACCTCTACTGTACTCCACTGTACTCTACCTCTACTGTGCTCCACTTTACTCTACCTCTACTGTGCTCCACTGTACTCTACCTCTACTGTGCTCCACTGTGCTCTATCTCTACTGTACTCCACTGTACTCTACCTCTACAGTGATCCACTGTGCTCTACCTCTACTGTACTCCACTGTACTCTACCTCTACTCTGCTCTACTGTGCTCTACCTATACTGTACTTCACTGTACTCTACCTCTACTCTGCTCTACTGTACTCTATCTCTACTGTGCTCCACTGTACTCTACCTCTACTGTACTCCACTGTAGTCCACCTCAACTATACTCCACTGTACTCTACCTCTACTGTGCTCCACTGTACTCTACCTCTACTGTACTCAACTGTACTCTATCTCTACTGTACTCCACTGTAATCTATCTCTACTGTGCTCCACTGTACTATACCTCTACTGTGCTCCACTGTACCCACTGTACTCTATTTCTACTGTGATCCACTGTACTCTACCTCTGCTTTGCTCCACTGTACTCTATCTCTACTCTACTCCACTGTACTCTACCTCTACTGTACTCCACTGTACTCTACCTCTACTGTACTCCACTCTACTCTACCTCTACTGTGCTCCACTGTACTCTACCTCTAATGTACTCCACTGCACTCTACCTCTACTGTACTCATCTCTACTCCACCTCTAATGTGCTCCACTCTACTCTACCTCTACTGTACTCCACTGTACTCTACCTCTACCGTACTCCACTGTATTCAACCTCTACTATACTCCACTGCACTTATCTCTACTGTGTTCGACTGTACTCTATCTCTACTTTACTCCACTGTACTCTATCTCTACTGTACTACATTGTACTCTTCCTCTACTGTGCTCTACTGTACTCTATCTTTACTGTGCTCTACTGTACTCTACCTCTACTATACTCCACTGTACTCTACCTCTACTGTGCTCCACTGTACTCTACCTCTACTGTGCTCCACTGTACTCTACCTCTAATGTACTCCACTGTACTCTACCTCTACTGTACTCTTCTCTACTCCACCTCTAATGTGCTCCACTCTACTCTACCTCTACTGTACTCCACTGTACTCTACCTCTACTGTACTCCACTGTACTCTACCTCTACTATACTCCACTCTACTTATCTCTACTGTGTTCGACTGTACTCTATCTCTACTTTACTCCACTGTACTCTATCTCTACTGTACTACACTGTACTCTTCCTCTACTGTGCTCCACTGTACTCTATCTCTACTGTGCTCTACTGTACTCTATCTTTACTGTGCTCTACTGTACTCTACCTCTACTATACTCCACTGTACTCTACCTCTACTGTGCTCCACTGTACTCTACCTCTACTGTGCTCCACTGTACACTACCTCTTCTGTATTCCACTGTACTCTACCTCTACTGTGCTCCACTCTACTCTACCTCTACTGTGCTCCACTGTACTCTACCTCTACTGTGCTCCACTGTACTCTATCTCTACTGTACTCCACTGTACTCTACCTCTACTGTGCTCTACTGTACTCTAATCTATTGTGCTCCACTGTACTCTATTTCTACTGTACCCCACTGTACTCTACCTCTACTTTGCTCCACTGTACTCTACCTCTACTGTGCTCCACTGTACACTACCTCTACTGTACTCCACTGTACTCTACCTCTACTGTGCTCCACTGTACTCTATCTCTACTGTACTCCACTGTACTCTACCTCCACAGTGCTCCACTGTGCTCTACATCTACTGTACTCCACTGTACTCTACCTCTACTCTGCTCTACTGTGCTCTACCTCTACTGTACTCCACTGTACTCTACCTCTACTCTGCTCTACTGTACTCTATCTCTACTGAGCTCCACTGTACTTTACCTCTACTGTACTCCTCTGTAGTCTACCTCAACTATACTCCACTGTACTCTACCTCTACTGTGCTCCACTGTACTCTACCTCTACTCTACTCCACTCTACTCTATCTCTACTGTGCTCCACTGTACTTTACCTCTACTGTACTCCACTGTACTCTATCTCTACTGTTCTCCACTGTACTCTACCTCTACTGTGCTCCACTGTACTTAACTGTACTCTATCTCTACTGTGATCCACTGTACTCTACCTCTGCTGTGCTCCACTGTACTCTATCTCTACTCTACTCCACTGTACTCTATCTCTATTGTACTCCACTGTACTCTACCTCTACTGTACTCTACTGTACTCCACCTCTAGTGTGCTCCACTGTACTCCACTGTACTCTTCCTCTACTGTACTCCACTGTACTCTATCTCTACTGTGCTCCACTGTACTCTACCTCTACTGTGCTCCACTGTACTCTACTCTATTGTGCTGCACTGTACTCTATTTCTACTGTACCCCGCTGTACTCTACCTCTACTGTGCTCCACTGTACTCTACCTCTACTGTGATCCACTGTACACTACCTCTACTGTACTCCACTGTACTCTACCTCTACTGTGCTCCACTGTACTCTACCTCTACTGTGCTCCACTGTACTCTACCTCTACTGTGCTCCACTGTACTCTATCTCTACTGTACTCCACTGTACTCTACATCTACAGTGATCCACTGTGCTCTACCTCTACTGTACTCCACTGTACTCTACCTCTACTCTGCTCTACTGTGCTCTACCTATACTGTACTTCACTGTACTCTACCTCTACTCTGCTCTACTGTACTCTATCTCTACTGTGCTCCACTGTACTCTACCTCTACTGTACTCCACTGTAGTCCACCTCAACTATACTCAACTGTACTCTACCTCTACTGTGCTCCACTGTACTCTACCTCTAATGTGCTCTACTGTACTCTACTCTACTGTGCTCCACTGTACTCTATTTCTACTGTACCCCACTGTACTCTACCTCTACTCTGCTCCACTGTACTCTACCTCTACTGTGCTCCACTGTACACTACCTCTACTGTACTCCACTGTACTCTACCTCTACTGTGCTCCACTGTACTCTACCTCTACTGTACTCCACTGTAGTCTACCTAAACTATACTCCACTGTACTCTACCTCCACTGTGCTCCACTGTACTCTACCTCAACTATACTCCACTGTACTCTATCTCTACTCTAATCCACTGTACTCTATCTCTACTCTACTCCACTCTACTCTATCTCTACTGTACTCCACTGTACTCTACCTCTACTCTACTCTACTTTACTCCACCTCTACTGTGCTCCACTGTACTCCACTGTACTCTAGCTCTACTGTGCTCCACTGTACTCTACCTCTACTGTACTCCACTGTACTCTACATCTACTGTGCTCCACTGTACTCTACCTCTACTGTACTCCACTGTACTCTACCTCTAGTGTACTCCACTGTACTCTACCTCTACTGTACTCCACTGTATTCTACCTCTACTGTGCTCTACTGTACCCTACCTCTACTGTACTCCACTGTACTCTACCTCTACTGTACTGTACTGTTCTCTACCTCTACTGTACTCTACTGTACTCCACCTCTACTGTGCTCCACTGTACTCCACTGTACTCTACCTCTACTGTGCTCCACTGCACTCTACCTCTACTGTACTCCACTGTACTCTATCTCTACTGTTCTCATCTGTACTCTACCTCTACTGTGCTCCACTGTACTCCACTGTACTCTATCTCTACTGTGATTCACTGTACTCTACCTCTGCTGTGCTCCACTGTACTCTATCTCTACTCTACTCCACTGTACTCTATCTCTATTGTACTCCACTGTACTCTACCTCTACTGTACTCTACTGTACTCCACCTCTACTGTGCTCCACTGTACTCCACTGTACTCTTCCTCTACTGTACTCCACTGTACTCTATCTCTACTGTGCTCCACTGTACTCTACCTTTACTGTGCTCTACTGTACTCTACTCTACTGTGCTCCACTGTACTCTATTTCTACTGTACCCCACTGTACTCCAACTCTACTGTGCTCCACTGTACTCTACCTCTACTGTGCTCCACTGTACACTACCTCTACTGTACTCCACTGTACTCTACCTCTACTGTGCTCCACTGTACTCTACCTCTACTGTACTCCACTGTACTCTACCTCTACAGTGCTCCACTCTGCTCTACCTCTACTCTACTCCACTGTACTCTACCTCTACTCTGCTCTACTGTACTCTACCTCTACTGTACTCCACTGTACTCTACCTCTACTATACTCCACTGTACTCTACCTCTACTGTGCTCCACTGTACTCTACCTCTAATATGCGCCACTCTACTCTACCTTTACTGTACTCCACTGTACTCTACCTCTACTCTGCTCTACTCTACTCTATCTCTACTGTGCTCCACTGTACTCTACCTCTACTGTACTCCACTGTAGTCTACCTCAACTATACTCCACTGTACTCTACCTCTACTGTGCTCCACTGTACTCTAACTCTACTGTGCTCTACTGTACTCTATCTCTACTGTGCTCCACTGTACTCTACCTCTACTGTACTCCACTGTACTCCACCTCTACAGTGCTCCACTGTACTCTACCTCTACTGTCCTCCACTGTACTCTACCTCTACTCTGCTCTACTCTACTCTATCTCTACTGTGCTCCACTGTACTCTACCTCTACTGTACTCCACTGTAGTCTACCTAAACTATACTCCACTGTACTCTACCTCCACTGTGCTCCACTGTACTCTACCTCAACTATACTCCACTGTACTCTATCTCTACTCTAATCCACTGTACTCTATCTCTACTCTACTCCACTCTACTCTATCTCTACTGTACTCCACTGTACTCTACCTCTACTCTACTCTACTGTACTCCACCTCTACTCTGCTCCACTGTACTCCACTGTACTCTAGCTCTACTGTGCTCCACTGTACTCTACCTCTACTGTACTCCACTGTACTCTACATCTACTGTGCTCCACTGTACTCTACCTCTACTCTACTCCACTGTACTCTACCTCTACTGTACTCCACTGTACTCTACCTCTACTGTACTCCACTGTATTCTACCTCTACTGTGCTCTACTGTACCCTACCTCTACTGTACTCCACTGTACTCTACCTCTACTCTACTCCACTGTACTCTATCTCTATTTTACTCCACTGTACTCTACCTCTAGTGTACTCTACTGTACTCCACCTCTACTGTGCTCCACTGTACTCAACTGTACTCTTCCTCTACTGTACTCCACTGTACTCTATCTCTACTGTGCTCCACTGTACTCTACCTCTACTGTGCTCTACTGTACTCTACTCTACTGTGCTCCACTGTACTCTATTTCTACTGTACCCCACTGTACTATACCTCTACTGTGCTCCACTGTACTCTACCTCTACTGTGCTCCACTGTACACTACCTCTACTGTGCTCCACTGTACTCTACCTCTACTGTACTCCTCTGTAGTCTACCTCAACTATACTCCACTGTACTCTACCTCTACTGTGCTCCACTGTACTCTACCTCTACTGTACTCCACTCTACTCTATCTCTACTGTGCTCCACTGTACTCTACCTCTACTGTACTCCACTGTACTCTATCTCTACTGTTCTCCACTGTACTCTACCTCTACTGTGCTCCACTGTACTTCACTGTACTCTATTTCTACTGTGATCCACTGTACGCTACCTCTGCTGTGCTCCACTGTACTCTATCTCTACTCTACTCCACTGTACTCTATCTCTATTGTACTCCACTTTACTCTACCTCTACTGTACTCTACTGTACTCCACCTCTAGTGTGCTCCACTGTACTCCACTGTACTCTTACTCTACTGTACTCCACTGTACTCTATCTCTACTGTGCTCCACTGTACTCTACCTCTACTGTGCTCTACTGTACTCTGCTCTATTGTGCTCCACTGTACTCTATTTCTACTGTACCCCACTGTACTCTACCTATACTGTGCTCCACTGTACTCTACCTCTACTGTGCTCCACTGTACACTACCTCTACTGTACTCCACTGTACTCTACCTCTACTGAGCTCCACTGTACTCTACCTCTACTGTGCTCCACTGTACTCTACCTCTACTGTGCTCCACTGTGCTCTATCTCTACTGTACTCCACTGTACTCTACCTCTACAGTGATCCACTGTGCTCTACCTCTACTGTACTCCACTGTACTCTACCTCTACTCTGCTCTACTGTGCTCTACCTATACTGTGCTCCACTGTACTCTACCTCTACTTTACTCCACTGTAGTCCACCTTAACTATACTCCACTGTACTCTACCTCCACTGTGCTCCACTGTACTCTACTGTACTCCACTGTACTCTATCTCTACTGTACTCCACTGTAATCTATCTCTACTGTGCTCCACTGTACTATACCTCTACTGTGCTCCACTGTACTCCACTGTACTCTATCTCTACTGTGATCCACTGTACTCTACCTCTGCTGTGCTCCACTGTACTCTATCTCTACTCTACTCCACTGTACTCTACCTCTACTGTGCTCCACTGTACTCTACCTCTACTGTACTCCACTGTACACTACCTCTACTGTACTCCACTGTACTCTACCTCTAATGTACTCCACTCTACTCTACCTCTACTCTGCTCCACTGTACTCTACCTCTAATGTACTCCACTGTACTCTACCTCTACTGTACTCTTCTCTACTCCACCTCTAATGTGCTCCACTCTACTCTACCTCTACTGTACTCCACTGTACTCTACCTCTACTGTACTCCACTGTACTCTACCTCTACTATACTCCACTGCACTTATCTCTACTGTGTTCGACTGTACTCTATCTCTACTTTACTCCACTGTACTCTATCTCTACTGTACTACACTGTACTCTTCCTCTACTGTGCTCCACTGTACTCTATCTCTATTGTGCTCTACTGTACTCTATCTTTACTGTGCTCTACTGTACTCTACCTCTACTATACTCCACTGTACTCTACCTCTACTGTGCTCCACTCTACTCTACCTCTACTGTGCTCCATTGTACTCTACCTCTACTGTGCTCCACTGTACTCTATCTCTACTGTACTCCACTGTACTCTACCTCTACTGTGCTCTACTGTACTCTACTCTATTGTGCTCCACTGTACTCTATTTCTACTGTACCCCACTGTACTCTACCTCTACTGTGCTCCACTGTACTCTACCTCTACTGTACTCCACTGTACACTACCTCTACTGTACTCCACTGTACTCTACCTCTACTGTGCTCCACTGTACTCTACCTCTACTGTGCTCCACTGTACTCTACCTCTACTGTGCTCCACTGTACTCTATCTCTACTGTAATCCACTGTACTCTACCTTTACAGTGATCCACTGTGCTCTACCTCTACTGTACTCCACTGTACTCTACCTCTACTCTGCTCTACTGTGCTCTACCTATACTGTACTTCACTGTACTCTACCTCTACTTTACTCCACTGTAGTCCACCTCAACTATACTCCACTGTACTCTACCTCTACTGTGCACCACTGTACTCTACCTCTACTGTGCTCCACTGTACTCTACCTCTACTGTACTCCATTGTACTATACCTCTACTGTACTGTACGGTTCTCTACCTCTACTGTACTCTACTGTACTCCACCTCTACTGTGCTCCACTGTACTCCACTGTACTCTACCTCTACTGTACTCCACTGTACTCTATCTCTACTGTTATCCACTGTACTCTACCTCTACTGTGCTCCACTGTACTACACTGTACTCTATCTCTACTGTGATCCACTGTACTCTACCTCTGCTATGCTCCACTTTTCTCTATCTCTACTCTACTCCACTGTACTCTATCTCTATTGTACTCCACTGTACTCTACCTCTACTCTACTCTACTGTACTCCACCTCTACTGTGCTCCACTGTACTCCACTGTACTCTTCCTCTACTGTACTCCACTGTACTCTATCTCTACTGTGCTCCACTGTACTCTACCTCTAATGTGCTCTACTGTACTCTACTCTACTGTGCTCCACTAAACTCTATTTCTACTGTACCCCACTGTACTCTACCTCTACTGTGCTCCACTGTACTCTACCTCTACTGTGCTCCACTGTACACTACCTCTACTGTACTCCACTGTACTCTACCTCTACTGTGCTCCACTGTACTCTACCTCTACTGTGCTCCACTGTACTCTACCTCTACTGTGCTCCACTGTACTCTATCTCTACTTTACTCCACTGTACTCTACCTCTACAGTGCTCCACTGTGCTCTACCTCTACTGTACTCCACTGTACTCTACCTCTACTCTGCTCTACTGTTCTCTACCTCTACTGTACTCCACTGTACTCTACCTCTACTCTGCTCTAATGTACTCTATCTCTACTGTGCTCCACTGTACTCTACCTCTACTGCACTCCACTGTAGTGTACCTCAACTATACTCCACTGTACTCTACCTCTACTGTGCTCCACTGTAATCTACCTCTACTGTACTCCACTGTACTCTACCTCTACTATACTCCACTGTACTCTACCTCTACTGTGCTCTACTGTACTCTATCTCTACTATGCTCCATTGTACTCTACCTCTACTGTACTCCACTCTACTCTACCTCTACTCTGCTCTATTTTACTCTATCTCTACTGTGCTCCACTGTACTCTACCTCTACTGTACTCCACTGTACTCCACCTCTACAGTGTTCTACTGTACTCTACCTCTACTGTACTCCACTGTACTCTACCTCTACTCTGCTCTACTGTACTCTATCTCTACTGTGCTCCACTGTACTCTACCTCTAATATGCGCCACTCTACTCTACCTTTACTGTACTCCACTGTACTCTACCTCTACTCTGCTCTACTCTACTCTATCTCTACTGTGCTCCACTGTACTCTACCTCTACTGTACTCCACTGTAGTCTACCTCAACTATACTCCACTGTACTCTACCTCTACTGTGCTCCACTGTACTCTACCTCTACTGTGCTCTACTGTACTCTATCTCTACTGTGCTCCACTGTACTCTACCTCTACTGTACTCCACTGTACTCCACCTCTGCAGTGCTCCACTGTACTCTACCTCTACTGTCCTCCACTGTACTCTACCTCTACTCTGCTCTACTCTACTCTATCTCTACTGTGCTCCACTGTACTCTACCTCTACTGTACTCCACTGTAGTCTACCTAAACTATACTCCACTGTACTCTACCTCCACTGTGCTCCACTGTACTCTACCTCAACTATACTCCACTGTACTCTATCTCTACTCTAATCCACTGTACTCTATCTCTACTCTACTCCACTCTACTCTATCTCTACTGTACTCCACTGTACTCTACCTCTACTCTACTCTACTGTACTCCACCTCTACTCTGCTCCACTGTACTCCACTGTACTCTAGCTCTACTGTGCTCCACTGTACTCTACCTCTACTGTACTCCACTGTACTCTACATCTACTGTGCTCCACTGTACTCTACCTCTACTCTACTCCACTGTACTCTACCTCTACTGTACTCCACTGTACTCTACCTCTACTGTACTCCACTGTATTCTACCTCTACTGTGCTCTACTGTACCCTACCTCTACTGTACTCCACTGTACTCTACCTCTACTCTACTCCACTGTACTCTATCTCTATTTTACTCCACTGTACTCTACCTCTAGTGTACTCTACTGTACTCCACCTCTACTGTGCTCCACTGTACTCAACTGTACTCTTCCTCTACTGTACTCCACTGTACTCTATCTCTACTGTGCTCCACTGTACTCTACCTCTACTGTGCTCTACTGTACTCTACTCTACTGTGCTCCACTGTACTCTATTTCTACTGTACCCCACTGTACTATACCTCTACTGTGCTCCACTGTACTCTACCTCTACTGTGCTCCACTGTACACTACCTCTACTGTGCTCCACTGTACTCTACCTCTACTGTACTCCTCTGTAGTCTACCTCAACTATACTCCACTGTACTCTACCTCTACTGTGCTCCACTGTACTCTACCTCTACTGTACTCCACTCTACTCTATCTCTACTGTGCTCCACTGTACTCTACCTCTACTGTACTCCACTGTACTCTATCTCTACTGTTCTCCACTGTACTCTACCTCTACTGTGCTCCACTGTACTTCACTGTACTCTATTTCTACTGTGATCCACTGTACGCTACCTCTGCTGTGCTCCACTGTACTCCATCTCTACTCTACTCCACTGTACTCTATCTCTATTGTACTCCACTTTACTCTACCTCTACTGTACTCTACTGTACTCCACCTCTAGTGTGCTCCACTGTACTCCACTTTACTCTTACTCTACTGTACTCCACTGTACTCTATCTCTACTGTGCTCCACTGTACTCTACCTCTACTGTGCTCTACTGTACTCTACTCTATTGTGCTCCACTGTACTCTATTTCTACTGTACCCCACTGTACTCTACCTATACTGTGCTCCACTGTACTCTACCTCTACTGTGCTCCACTGTACACTACCTCTACTGTACTCCACTGTACTCTACCTCTACTGAGCTCCACTGTACTCTACCTCTACTGTGCTCCACTGTACTCTACATCTACTGTGCTCCACTGTGCTCTATCTCTACTGTACTCCACTGTACTCTACCTCTACAGTGATCCACTGTGCTCTACCTCTACTGTACTCCACTGTACTCTACCTCTACTCTGCTCTACTGTGCTCTACCTATACTGTGCTCCACTGTACTCTACCTCTACTTTACTCCACTGTAGTCCACCTTAACTATACTCCACTGTACTCTACCTCCACTGTGCTCCACTGTACTCTACCTCTACTGTACTCCACTGTACTCTATCTCTACTGTACTCCACTGTAATCTATCTCTACTGTGCTCCACTGTACTATACCTCTACTGTGCTCCACTGTACTCCACTGTACTCTATCTCTACTGTGATCCACTGTACTCTACCTCTGCTGTGCTCCACTGTACTCTATCTCTACTCTACTCCACTGTACTCTACCTCTACTGTGCTCCACTGTACTCTACCTCTACTGTACTCCACTGTACACTACCTCTACTGTACTCCACTGTACTCTACCTCTAATGTACTCCACTCTACTCTACCTCTACTCTGCTCCACTGTACTCTACCTCTAATGTACTCCACTGTACTCTACCTCTACTGTACTCTTCTCTACTCCACCTCTAATGTGCTCCACTCTACTCTACCTCTACTGTACTCCACTGTACTCTACCTCTACTGTACTCCACTGTACTCTACCTCTACTATACTCCACTGCACTTATCTCTACTGTGTTCGACTGTACTCTATCTCTACTTTACTCCACTGTACTCTATCTCTACTGTACTACACTGTACTCTTCCTCTACTGTGCTCCACTGTACTCTATCTCTACTGTGCTCTACTGTACTCTATCTTTACTGTGCTCTACTGTACTCTACCTCTACTATACTCCACTGTACTCTACCTCTACTGTGCTCCACTCTACTCTACCTCTACTGTGCTCCACTGTACTCTACCTCTACTGTGCTCCACTGTACTCTATCTCTACTGTACTCCACTGTACTCTACCTCTACTGTGCTCTACTGTACTCTACTCTATTGTGCTCCACTGTACTCTATTTCTACTGTACCCCACTGTACTCTACCTCTACTGTGCTCCACTGTACTCTACCTCTACTGTACTCCACTGTACACTACCTCTACTGTACTCCACTGTACTCTACCTCTACTGTGCTCCACTGTACTCTACCTCTACTGTGCTCCACTGTACTCTACCTCTACTGTGCTCCACTGTACTCTATCTCTACTGTACTCCACTGTACTCTACCTTTACAGTGATCCACTGTGCTCTACCTCTACTGTACTCCACTGTACTCTACCTCTACTCTGCTCTACTGTGCTCTACCTATACTGTACTTCACTGTACTCTACCTCTACTTTACTCCACCGTAGTCCACCTCAACTATACTCCACTGTACTCTACCTCTACTGTGCACCACTGTACTCTACCTCTACTGTGCTCCACTGTACTCTACCTCTACTGTACTCCATTGTACTATACCTCTACTGTACTGTACGGTTCTCTACCTCTACTGTACTCTACTGTACTCCACCTCTACTGTGCTCCACTGTACTCCACTGTACTCTACCTCTACTGTACTCCACTGTACTCTATCTCTACTGTTATCCACTGTACTCTACCTCTACTGTGCTCCACTGTACTACACTGTACTCTATCTCTACTGTGATCCACTGTACTCTACCTCTGCTATGCTCCACTTTTCTCTACCTCTACTCTACTCTACTGTACTCCACCTCTACTGTGCTCCACTGTACTCCACTGTACTCTTCCTCTACTGTACTCCACTGTACTCTATCTCTACTGTGCTCCACTGTACTCTACCTCTAATGTGCTCTACTGTACTCTACTCTACTGTGCTCCACTAAACTCTATTTCTACTGTACCCCACTGTACTCTACCTCTACTGTGCTCCACTGTACTCTACCTCTACTGTGCTCCACTGTACACTACCTCTACTGTACTCCACTGTACTCTACCTCTACTGTGCTCCACTGTACTCTACCTCTACTGTGCTCCACTGTACTCTACCTCTACTGTGCTCCACTGTACTCTATCTCTACTGTACTCCACTGTACTCTACCTCTACAGTGCTCCACTGTGCTCTACCTCTACTGTACTCCACTGTACTCTACCTCTACTCTGCTCTACTGTTCTCTACCTCTACTGTACTCCACTGTACTCTACCTCTACTCTGCTCTAATGTACTCTATCTCTACTGTGCTCCACTGTACTCTACCTCTACTGCACTCCACTGTAGTGTACCTCAACTATACTCCACTGTACTCTACCTCTACTGTGCTCCACTGTAATCTACCTCTACTGTACTCCACTGTACTCTACCTCTACTATACTCCACTGTACTCTACCTCTACTGTGCTCTACTGTACTCTATCTCTACTATGCTCCATTGTACTCTACCTCTACTGTACTCCACTCTACTCTACCTCTACTCTGCTCTATTTTACTCTATCTCTACTGTGCTCCACTGTACTCTACCTCTACTGTACTCCACTGTACTCCACCTCTACAGTGTTCTACTGTACTCTACCTCTACTGTACTCCACTGTACTCTACCTCTACTCTGCTCTACTGTACTCTATCTCTACTGTGCTCCACTGTACTCTACCTCTACTGTACTCCACTGTAGTCTACCTCAACTATACTCCACTGTACTCTACCTCTACTGTGCTCCACTGTACTCTACCTCAACTATACTCCACTGTACTCTATCTCTACTCTAATCCACTGTACTCTATCTCTACTCTACTCTACTGTACTCCACCTCTACTGTGCTCTACTGTGCTCCACTGTACTCTACCTCTACTGTGCTCTACTGTAGTCTATCTCTACTGTGCTCCACTGTACTCTACCTCTACTGTACTCCACTGTACTCCACCTCTACAGTGCTCCACTGTACTCTACTGTTGTGGCAAAAATTCTCAAACAAACATCACTGCGTAAGAGACACTCAGAGTCAAATTATATAAAATAGAAGTATTTATTCTTGCAAGAATAGGAGCAGTCTAATACACAGTTGTTACCCTGTGCAGAAGAGTGACACACCCCCAGACAGACTGAACTAGCTTTTATCTTAGTTTCAAGGCCTTCTTCCCCCCAGAGCCTTCCTCCCAGTAGTTTTCCATAGACGTCACTAGTTGGCCCACTAAGCTCCCCTGCACCAAATGGCCTTCTGACATCTAGGTCAGAGGTCCTTGTTCGTCTGTTCTCTGGAGTGTCTCCCTCTTCTGCCTCCCCAGGTACATAAACAGAATCCTCTCACTACAAGTGAGAGACACACATGTGACATTCTTTGAATCATCTATATTTTACTAAAGATCAATGAATATCATTAAAATTGCCACTACAACTCCTCACTTTTTATCATTCTGATTACCCATAATCACAATAATAAACAATAAGACAAATTTTAAGTCATATCATCACACTTATACTTTTCATCTCTGATTTTTGCATAAATGATCACTCTCATTGAAACCTGTGAAGAAAAGTTTAGAATGAAGAGGCATAAGGCTGTTTTTGTGGGGGAAAGTCCCCGTAATATTTTAGCAAGCAAGTAAACATAGTAAGGAAACAAAAAAAATATAAAAAGTATAATAAAAATCACTCAGTTTCATACCCTATCTTTGTACGCCATCTCGTAACACGGATGACTGCTGCTTTTAACCCTCTTTAAATCTTTTGCCCTTAATCTTTCTCAGAAAATAAACAAATAGAAGAAAAACAAACAGAACATACATTTAACACATATCTCACTGTAGCTCCCACTACCTGTATCGTCACATAATTTTGTTCATCCTTGGGATAGACTGTCATTTTCACCAATTGAACAGACAGCATGTTTCACCTGTCACTGTAATCATATTCACCCATGAATAACAAAATTATTAGAATAACAATCCTAACTCCTATCATTAAGCCTTTTCCATTAATCTACGCCCATCTCCATATTTCATTTACTTCTAATTCAATTTAGTAAGCTCTATTTAATGCCATATTTAACAAAATCTAACCAGAGAAGTCTTATAATTTATCCATTCTTCTAACCAATGCAGTTGTTCAATATTAACAATCAAATCAATACTTTTAATTCAAACATGCTGTGGTTCTACTTAATAAGCTTCAACAATTATCCCTATAATTTACATTAATTAATAGATCTCTTCCCAAAAACATTTTCCTTAAATATTTCCTAATGAATAAGTAACCAATCAAATCTTTTGATCTACTGTATATCAATACTAAGCCCTATTTTGATTTAATCAAATCAAATCCTCAAAATAATCACAAAACCCCATTCTTCTGTTAAATTTAAACCATCAGTTGGCAGTTGGTTCCTCCTCCAGGCGTGTTGATAATCTCGTTCGCCCCATGGACTATGGGATGGTTGTGGCCTGTTGGTGTTGTCTAAGGTGAGAGGGTTGGACCCAGGTGTCACACTCCAACCATTTTCTGATCCTTATAAGGTTTTCCCTTATATCACGACCGCACCCCCACTGGAGTGAACTGTCACCTGTGAATGGAGACCTTAAGTATTTTGTTAGTGACCGCTTGTCTAGCCGCTCGTCCCCTTTGGTGTGACCTGTGGAATCAACCTGAAACATTATCACCGGATAATTTCTCGCTCACTTAATAGCACTCAGGGGTCCTTTTCCCCTGAAAAACAATATTTATACATTTGGAACAGAATCAGTTCTCTGCAACCCATCCTGACATTCTGTAAAAGGAAAATTTAAGTTATGCGCTGCGCAGGTGTGGCCTTGTTTCTTCTACAATAATAACCCAGGCCAGGATAGTTAGTCAAATTCATCCGTAACCATTATTTTATAGGGGACATTCTCCCCTGTATCCAAAAGTCTGCATGCTCTGTAAAGAAAAACAAATGTCGAGGTTATTTTCAGATAGTAAAATACGTAGTTTCTTTTGTCTGCTGTGCTGCCACGGCCTTCGCTGCTGCATCTGCCCTAGCGTTTCCTGTTGAAACAGTCCTGCAAATACATGTACAGACAGCAAATTTTGTTTGGGACCCAAGTAAACCATATTTGGCAATTGTTATACCATCTCCCTCTTGATGCACGACACAACTCGAGCATCAATTTAAACTAATTTGATTTGCCATCAACACCAACCCAAACGGCGTCCTTCAGCCAAATTTTGCCCAGACATCCTTCTCTGCCTCTGAAACAAAAATATTACATTCTTCACTTAAAGCCCAATCTCATCTTCTTCTCGCAGTATTTGAAAGGCAACGTCCCTGAGTCTCACAGCGAATCTTGCTTTTCAGGCCTGTTGTTTGGTCTCTCAAGTCAGTCATCTACAAACATTTCTAAAGTCATCAATTTTCAGGTCAGGTCGTGCTGTACAGACTTGGTCAATGTCAGTCAATCATTTCTCCCCCTTTGTTCACAATTATCATAAATGTTAAGGGCTCTCTTGATACTTCGAAATTGACTTAGCCAATATGTCACTTTGTTGTTGCCATCAAATCTACAACATTTTCATTTATCTCAGCCCATGCCAGATGGTGATCTACAACTACACAATTCCAATTTACACAAATACTTAAACTGATCCAGAACATAATTCAAATCGACATCCTGCATGACAAAAGTATTACTACCAGACAGAGCTTGATGTCCAATCAACTTAAAGCTCGTCCCATGTTCTGTATTGTCTTTTCAACCGATCCCCTCAGAATTATCGGCTTCTTTAAAATGTGTCATTTGCCTTAACCCATCTGTAATGATAAAACTGTTCTGTTCTAATTTCAATACTGTTCTAATATTAGTACCCCAAACTAATACATACAACATAAAGTGCTGTCACCATCACACACACTCATACTAGACACACATATGTTAACTGCTCATTCTCAATGTTTGCCCTTCCTTATATCATCGTTAAAAGGATTTAAATTTTAAATAAGATTTTAAACTTCACATATTTTCTGTACCTTTTCCCTAATTTTACATGGTCTCTTAACCACTTTCAAAGCATGTCTTGTTCATTATTCATTAGATTTTTAGACAAGTCAGCTGGGTTGTTTTGGATTCATTATCATTATTTTTCTTCAGCTTGCTCTAGCAGGCCGATAACAGAAAGACAGACACAGTTACCCTTCCTTCTTCAGCTCAAGCAGTCTCTCTCACTATAAATCAATTTCTTATACCAAAATGTAATATTAAATTCATTACAATAACCTTTGACCATCCACCTTTGTTATCCAGACTTAAATCTACAAAGCTGTCTTCATCTTTAGTCACCACCATGTCTAACGACCTTCAGGAGTTAGAACTATGTTATAGACTAGTTCTAAATCAACTTCTATACATTTTCCTTGCCCATAAGGCAACCGACATCAAAAAGTTTTATTACTGTCTCCACAACAATTAATAATGGCAATCCCCCTTACGGTCTCAGCTGGCTCCTGAAAGCCCATTGCCATTAGCTCTTTGTCTATAATTTTCTTCTCAGGGTGTTGTCCCCCTGGTATAGTTGCAGACACTTGTCACAATGAAAAACAAGCCATACAACTAATGCGGTTTCTTCTGGTGAGTGGTATAGAGGAGCTTTGCATCATGGGGAAGACTGGCGTGACTCGTCATAGCTTCATCTCCCCCTAACGGTATAAGGACGCTGCTGGCCTCACAGCTCCTGCTCAACTCTCATACCTGTCTCACATAAAACATCTCCATTCAGGAAATGCCCAGTGACTTTACGTGAGCCCTCTGGCTTGGGTTGCCCCCTGTCTGGCCAAAGAAGGTCTTACCCGTCATGGAGGTGGTCACTCGTGCCCACTGGTGACCGCTTTTTTTCCCATCACACAATCGGTTTTCTTCAACAGAACTCAGCTGCTTTCTGGAGCTTAGGAAAGGCACGTTCAAGAGTCACCAGAGCCATTCTCATTGCCTAATAGTGTTCACACAGGGAGACAGGTCAATAACAACAGTATTTAATCACTTAAATCCATTATTTTATCTTAAAAGCAGAAACCCTAGCTGCTTAGACTATACTCAGCGAATTTGGATCATCCGTACGTTCAGTGAACTTTACCTGTAGACGGAGCCATCAGTCCTGAATGGTGGAGACTAAATGAGACAAAGAAGTTACTGGTCCTAAAATAAAATAAAATGTCTTCAAGTTCTGCATTATTATTTTAAAGACTTCTTTAAAGTCATTCAGTTTTACATTTAAAACATTTACAAATACAAATTGCCCTTTATGGCAATTGTTTCTTTAAACATCTCTGTGTCTATGATTCTTCAACTGAAACACTGTGTTTTAATTCAAATAGCTTATTATCACTAATGACAGGTCCAGATAACAGCTTTTAGCTGACATTGAATGAGAGAGACTCTGAGACATTCAGGACTGGCACACTGCACTCTCATAAACTTCTAACATCAAACTTTTATCTACCATCCTATAGCTCTATCCCAGCTTAAGGCATATTTGCCAGAAATTACATGTGTTTCCAAATAAACATAATTTTTATAGTTGTCTTTATTTAGACATTACAAATTTCCACTCAGATTGAGTCTCTGTTGCACTGGCAGTTTCAGCCACAGCACACATCAGATCCAGATAAGCAAACTGTTTCATTACAGCCAATAATAAACTTATCTTTGAAAGCAAAACATCAGCTTCTAGTTCTTTCATGGTCAACTTTTCAAGCTGTTTGTTTAATCAGCATTCAGCAACTGTTAATCCAATATTGCTTCTGCTTACTTGATCTTAAATAAAAATAATTATTTTAGTTCTAAATAATGTTTCACATTTCTCAATCTTGATTTTAGTGTCAAGTTCTCAATTACGTTAACTTTGACAAGGCTAGCACTCTCTGCTTGATACATCTTTTGCAATTATTATAAATCATTCGTGAGATCAGTCTCTCTCCTTAATCTAAACCCTTTCTAAAATGTTTAATTAAACACAATCATCCTGTTAGTTACTTTGATATATTTTGCAACTCACATTTGTTGGAGTCATTAATTTTACATCAACCTGTATTCATCAATTCACTATTATAGAGCTTTTCTTCAAAAGGATTCACTTTAAGACTTCAATCTTTTGACCTTGTTTTCTATCTCTTATTTCTCAGACAAAATGTCAATGTCGTCGTTTAAACACTGATCTACTTTCAAACCCACATTATTATCAGAAATGTGTCACTATCACATTTTCAAACACCTTCTTGGTGGTCATTTAGTTACCTATTAAATTGTCCTGATGACCACCAAACACTCTCTGTCATCTAGTGAATTTGTTTCAGCCTCAACTTCAGCATCAGACACCTGTCCTTGACTATAGTTTGATCACTGTGAGCTTGCAAACGGCTCCAACTTACTGCACACTCTTGAAGCAGTGTGTGTCCCATTTCAGGAATGTAAACAGAGCCACTGATAAGCAGTCCTCTGTATTCTTTTACAGTCCACCAGTCGCGGATTTAATCACAATAGCCAAATCATAATCTTCATCATTTTATTGGCGGAACATAATTTCATGAGCAGCACAGAAAATGCTCAAAATATTCGAATTTGTTTTCTGTCTTTACACATTTCTCCCAGCTTATCTTTTACAAAACATCATCTGCAAATCTCTTCAAAGTGAGATCTTCTGAGCAGAGCTGTTTACAGCATTTGCTCTCTTCTGTCTCACTATTCATTTATTTATTTATTTTCCCGGACTGTTCCGTTACTCTTCATAAAGTGTAACAATTTGTACATCATTATTTTCATTACAACTGGTTTGAAGCCTTTTCCCTTCCATCACATTGTTAGTCTATTTAACTTAATATTATCATTATTGTCTTATCTCTACTGTTTCTCCAAAACAGATTATATTACTCAGTCCGTAAATTACACAGACAACCATTATAGCTACTTGCTTCAATACCCTTATTTTCTTAACATTTAATAAAATAAAGCAGATATATCATCATTTCAATCATTTTTTATCAAAATCTAGAATTGTTCCCCATTCTGCTTAAAACATTCTTCATATCATGTTAATCCCTGTCAATCATACAATGCCTTATTTTATTCTAAAACTGACTTTTCATTTCAACATTTAAACAGTTAATTTGACTTCCATAAATTCTGTCAGACCATGTCTATTTTCATCACATATAGTTTTCTACTATATTTCTCCTTTCTTTTCCCTACATGCCAGTTCCCTCATTATCCTCTCCTTTCTTTTCTCAAACATGCCAGTTCCTTCATTATCTAACCAGTACATGATTGTTTGAACAATCCCCACACACACATATCTCACACACCAACCTTTTTGTTTTTTCACTTCCCTCTTCCACCAAGTCTCACTTACAGTTCCCTCTATTTCACACAGACAGCCTTATTGCTTCTTGCTTCAATCCTTGTCATATAAATTTAAGTTCTATAGACATCTAATGTCATGCATCCATTTACTGGATGAAGAAGTAAAAAAAACATTATTTCTCCTGGCAGTTTGACATTTTATCTTCAAGCCAACAATCCATTATCTGTTCACATTTTTTTTACACACATGTTGAACGCAGACACAACTTTTGTTTCTCACTGCTCTGTTCAACTGATTCCCGCACCATCTTTAATGTTGTGGCGCTCAATACCTCATTTGACAAAACACCGGTGTACCAAATTTCGCAAGCTTGCTTTTGAGACATCCCCATACCGGCTGTTTTCTGTTCTCTGTGGATTTTCTCTTCAACGCGCGTTTTCTTTAATCTGTTAGGCGTCCCTAAACAAATCCGACTCTTTTCTTTTAACCCAAATCGGTCGGGTTGCACTTGTTAGTGCCCTCCTAATTAAGGTTTACCAAAAAAAAAATCTTTTCTGGCTCCCCCTAATTAGCTTCAGCACCTAAAAACAATTTGCTCCGTGGTGGAACAACTGATTTTCAGGTTACCTATCTGTTTGAAACTTCTTGATCCGCTACAAATCTCAGTTAATCTCAGATACTTTCGTATCTGTTTGAAACCTCTTGATCCGCTACAAATCCCAGTTCATCTCAGATAATTTTCTCTCGTATCTGTTCAAAACCTTCTTGATCTATCTATAGATCTCAGTTAAAATCCAGATTACGCACCACAGAGACAGCCCTCAGCCAATATGGTTCAATTTCTCTCTTTCCCCTCTATTAAACTGAATTTGCTTTGCTTACCCAGAGATGTTGTTCTGTGCCACTTGCGGGTTCTTTAGATTCCAGTGGTCGATTCTCCCGGCCCTGATATCGGTCGGCCCCTCTCTCTCAAGTTTACGAGGTAGAGCTGGAACTTACTTAGTCCAGGTGGCCAAACACCGTCCGATCTCAGGTCCAGGGAACACGTTCAAGGAATCCCACTTCTGACACCAAAACTGTTGTGGCAAAAATTCTCAAACAAACATCACTGCGTAAGAGACACTCAGAGTCAAATTATATAAAATAGAAGTATTTATTCTTGCAAGAATAGGAGCAGTCTAATACACAGTTGTTACCCTGTGCAGAAGAGTGACACACCCCCAGACAGACTGAACTAGCTTTTATCTTAGTTTCAAGGCCTTCTTCCCCCCAGAGCCTTCCTCCCAGTAGTTTTCCATAGACGTCACTAGTTGGCCCACTAAGCTCCCCTGCACCAAATGGCCTTCTGACATCTAGGTCAGAGGTCCTTGTTCGTCTGTTCTCTGGAGTGTCTCCCTCTTCTGCCTCCCCAGGTACATAAACAGAATCCTCTCACTACAAGTGAGAGACACACATGTGACATTCTTTGAATCATCTATATTTTACTAAAGATCAATGAATATCATTAAAATTGCCACTACACTACCTCTACTCTACTCCACTGTATTCTACCTCTACTCTGCTCTAGTGTACTCTATCTCTACTGTGCTCTACTGTACTCTACCTCTATTATACTCCACTGTACTCTACCTCTATTGTGCTCCACTGTACTCTACCTCTACTGTGCTCCACTGTACACTACCTCTACTGTAGTCCACTGTACTCTACCTCTACTGTGCTCCACTCTACTCTACCTCTACTGTGCTCAGCTGTACTCTACCTCTACTGTACTCCACTGTACTCTACCTCTACTATACTCCACTGCACTTATCTCTACTGTGCTCCACTGTACTCTATCTCTACTGTAGTCCACTGTACTCTACCACTACTATACTCTACTGTACTCCACCTCTACTCTACTCCACTGTAGTCTACCTCAACTATACTCCACTCTATTCTACCTCTACTGTGCTCCACTGTACTCTACCTCTACTCTGCTCTACTGTACTCTATCTCTACTGTACTCCACTATACTCTACCTCCACTGTACTCCACTGTACTCTAGCTCTACTGTGCTCCCATGTACTCTACCTCTACTGTACTCCACTGTATTCTACATCTACTGTGCTCCACTGTACTCTACCTCTACTGTACTCCACTGTACTCTACCTCTACTGTACTCCACTGTACTCTACCTCTATTGTACTCCACTGTACTCTACCTCTACTGTACTCTACTGTACTCCACCTCTAGTGTGCTCCACTGTACTCCACTGTACTCTTACTCTACTGTAATCCACTGTACTCTATCTCTACTGTGCTCCACTGTACTCTACCTCTACTGTGCTCTACTGTACTCTACTCTATTGTGCTCCACTGTACTCTATTTCTACTGTAACCCACTGTACTCTACCTCTACTGTGCTCCACTGTACTCTACCTCTACTGTGCTCCACTGTACACTACCTCTACTGTACTCCACTGTACTCTACCTCTACTGTGCTCCACTGTACTCTACGTCTACTGTGCTCCACTGTACTCTACCTCTACTGTGCTCCACTGTGCTCTATCTCTACTGTACTCCACTGTACTCTACCTCTACAGTGATCCACTGTGCTCTATCTCTACTGTACTCCACTGTACTCTACCTCTACTCTGCTCTACTGTGCTCTACCTATACTGTGCTCCACTGTACTCTACCTCTACTCTACTCCACTGTAGTCCACCTCAACTATACTCCACTGTACTCTACCTCTACTGTGCTCCACTGTACTCTACCTCTACTGTACTCCACTGTACTCTATCTCTACTGTACTCCACTGTAATCTATCTCTACTGTGCTCCACTGTACTATACCTCTACTGTGCTCCACTGTACTCCACTGTACTCTATCTCTACTGTGATCCACTGTACTCTACCTCTGCTGTGCTCCACTGTACTCTACCTCTACTGTACTCCACTCTACTCAACCTCTACTCTGCTCCACTGTACTCTACCTCTAATGTACTCCACTGTACTCTACCTCTACTGTACTCTTCTCTACTCCACCTCTAATGTGCTACACTCTACTCTACCTCTACTGTACTCCACTTTACTCTACCTCTACTGTACTCCACTGTACTCTACCTCTACTATACTCCACTGCACTTATCTCTACTGTGTGCGACTGTACTCTATCTCTACTTTACTCCACTGTACTCTATCTCTACTGTACTACACTGTACTCTTCCTCTACTGTGCTCCACTGTACTCTATCTCTACTGTGCTCTACTGTACTCTATCTTTACTGTGCTATACTGTACTCTACCTCTACTATACTCCACTGTACTCTACCTCTACTGTGCTCCACTGTACTCTACCTCTACTGTGCTCCACTGTACACTACCTCTACTGTATTCCAATGTACTCTACCTCTACTGTGCTCCACTCTACTCTACCTCTACTGTGCTCCACTGTACTCTACCTCTACTGTGCTCCACTGTACTCTACCTCTACTGTGCTCCACTGTACACTACCTCTACTGTACTCCACTGTACTCTACCTCTACTGTGCTCCACTGTACTCTACCTCTACTGTGCTCCACTGTACTCTACCTCTACTGTGCTCCACTGTGCTCTATCTCTACTGTACTCCACTGTACTCTACCTCTAGAGTGATCCACTGTGCTCTATCTCTACTGTACTCCACTGTACTCTACCTCTACTCTGCTCTACTGTGCTCTACCTATACTGTGCTCCACTGTACTCTACCTCTACTCTACTCCACTGTAGTCCACCTCAACTATACTCCACTGTACTCTACCTCTACTGTGCTCCACTGTACTCTACCTCTACTGTACTCCACTGTACTCTATCTCTACTGTAGTCCACTGTAATCTATCTCTACTGTGCTCCACTGTACTATACCTCTACTGTGCTCCACTGTACTCCACTGTACTCTATCTCTACTGTGATCCACTGTACTCTACCTCTGCTGTGCTCCACTGTACTCTACCTCTACTGTACTCCACTCTACTCAACCTCTACTCTGCTCCACTGTACTCTACCTCTAATGTACTCCACTGTACTCTACCTCTACTGTACTCTTCTCTACTCCACCTCTAATGTGCTACACTCTACTCTACCTCTACTGTACTCCACTGTACTCTACCTCTACTGTACTCCACTGTACTCTACCTCTACTATACTCCACTGCACTTATCTCTACTGTGTGCGACTGTACTCTATCTCTACTTTACTCCACTGTACTCTATCTCTACTGTACTACACTGTACTCTTCCTCTACTGTGCTCCACTGTACTCTATCTCTACTGTGCTCTACTGTACTCTATCTTTACTGTGCTATACTGTACTCTACCTCTACTATACTCCACTGTACTCTACCTCTACTGTGCTCCACTGTACACTACCTCTACTGTATTCCAATGTACTCTACCTCTACTGTGCTCCACTCTACTCTACCTCTACTGTGCTCCACTGTACTCTACCTCTACTGTACTCCACTGTACTATACCTCTACTGTACTCCACTGTACTCTACCTCTACTGTACTCCACTGTATTCTACCTCTACTGTGCTCTACTGTACTCTACCTCTACTGTACTCCAATGTACTCTACCTCTACTGTACTGTACGGTTCTCTACCTCTACTGTACTCTACTGTACTCCACCTCTACTGTGCTCCACTGTACTCCAGTGTACTCTACCTCTACTGTACTCCACTGTACTCTATCTCTACTGTTCTCCACTGTACTCTACCTCTACTGTGCTCCACTGTACTACACTGTACTCTATCTCTACTGTGATCCACTGTACTCTACCTCTGCTCTGCTCCACTTTACTCTATCTCTACTCTACTCCACTGTACTCTATCTCTATTGTACTCCACTGTACTCTACCTCTGCTGTACTCTACTGTACTCCACCTCTACTGTGCTCCACTGTACTCCACTGTACTCTTCCTCTACTGTACTCCACTGTACTCTATCTCTACTGTGCTCCACTGTACTCTACCTCTAATGTGCTCTACTTTACTCTACTCTACTGTGCTCCACTGTAATCTATTTCTACTGTACCCCACTGTACTCTACCTCTACTGTGCTCCACTGTACTCTACCTCTACTGTGCTCCACTGTACACTACCTCTACTGTACTCCACTGTACTCTACCTCTACTGTGCTCCACTGTACTCTACCTCTACTGTGCTCCACTGTACTCTACCTCTACTGTGCTCCACTGTACTCTATCTCTACTGTACTCCACTGTACTCTACCTCTACAGTGCTCCACTGTGCTCTACCTCTACTGTACTCCACTGTACTATACCTCTACTCTGCTCTACTGTTCTCTACCTCTACTGTACTCCACTGTACTCTACCTCTACTCTGCTCTACTGTACTCTATCTCTACTGTGCTCCACTGTACTCTACCTCTACTGCACTCCACTGTAGTCTACCTCAACTATACTCCACTTTACTCTACCTCTACTGTGCTCCACTGTAATCTACCTCTACTGTACTCCACTGTACTCTACCTCTACTATACTCCACTGTACTCTACCTCTACTGTGCTCTACTGTACTCTATCTCTACTATGCTCAACTGTACTCTACCTCTACTGTACTCCACTGTACTCTACCTCTACTCTGCTCTATTTTACTCTATCTCTACTGTGCTCCACTGTACTCTACCTCTACTGTACTCCACTGTACTCCACCTCTACAGTGTTCTACTGTACTCTACCTCTACTGTACTCCACTGTACTCTACCTCTACTCTGCTCTACTGTACTCTATCTCTACTGTGCTCCACTGTACTCTACCTCTACTGTACTCCACTGTAGTCTACCTCAACTATACTCCACTGTTCTCTACCTCTACTGTGCTCCACTGTACTCTACCTCAACTATACTCCACTGTACTCTATCTCTACTCTAATCCACTGTACCCTATCTCTACTCTACTCCACTCTACTCTATCTCTACTGTACTCCACTGTACTCTACCTCTACTCTACTCTACTGTACTCCACCTCTACTGTGCTCCACTGTACTCCACTGTACTCTAGCTCTACTGTGCTCCACTGTACTCTACCTCTACTGTGCTCTACTGTAGTCTATCTCTACTGTGCTCCACTGTACTCTACCTCTACTGTACTCCACTGTACTCAACCTCTACAGTGCTCCACTGTACTCTACCTCTACTGTACTCCACTGTATTCTACCTCTACTCTGCTCTACTGTACTCTATCTCTACTGTGCTCTACTGTACTCTACCTCTATTATACTCCACTGTACTCTACCTCTATTGTGCTCCACTGTACTCTACCTCTACTGTGCTCCACTGTACACTACATCTACTGTAGTCTACTGTACTCTACCTCTACTGTGCTCCACTCTACTCTACTTCTACTGTGCTCAGCTGTACTCTACCGCTACTGTACTCCACTGTACTCTACCTCTACTATACTCCACTGCACTTATCTCTACTGTGCTCCACTGTACTCTATCTCTACTGTAGTCCACTGTACTCTACCTCTACTATACTCTACTGTACTCCACCTCTACTGTACTCCACTGTAGTCTACCTCAACTATACTCCACTATACTCTACCTCTACTGTGCTCCACTGTACTCTACCTCTACTCTGCTCTACTGTACTCTATCTCTACTGTACTCCACTATACTCTACCTCCACTGTACTCCACTGTACTCTAGCTCTACTGTGCTCCACTGTACTCTACCTCTACTGTACTCCACTGTACTCTACATCTACTGTGCTCCACTGTACTCTACCTCTACTGTACTCCACTGTACTCTACCTCTACTGTACTCCACTGTACTCTACCTCTACTGTACTCCACTGTATTCTACCTCTACTGTGCTCTACTGTACTCTACCTCTACTGTACTCCACTGTAATCTACCTCTACTGTACTGTACTGTTCTCTACCTCTACTGTACTCTACTGTACTCCACCTCTACTGTGCTCCACTGTACTCCACTGTACTCTACCTCTACTGTGCTCCACTGTACTCTACCTCTACTCTACTCCACTGTACTCTATCTCTACTGTGCTCCACTGTACTCTACCTCTACTGTACTCCACTGTACTCTATCTCTACTGTTCTCCACTGTACTCTACCTCTACTGTGCTCCACTGTACTCCACTGTACTCTATCTCTACTGTGATCCACTGTACTCTACCTCTGCTGTGCTCCACTGTACTCTATCTCTACTCTACTCCACTGTACTCTATCTCTATTTTACTCCACTGTAATCTACCTCTACTGTACTCTACTGTACTCCACCTCTACTGTGCTCCACTGTACTCCACTGTACTCTTCCTCTACTGTACTCCACTGTACTCTATCTCTACTGTGCTCCACTGTACTCTACCTCTACTGTACTCCACTGTACTCTATCTCTACTCTTCTCCACTGTACTCTACCTCTACTGTGCTCCACTGTACTCCACTGTACTCTATCTCTACTGTGATCCACTGTACTCTACCTCTGCTGTGCTCCACTGTACTCTATCTCTACTCTACTCCACTGTACTCTATCTCTATTTTACTCCACTGTACTCTACCTGTAGTGTACTCTACTGTACTCCACCTCTACTGTGCTCCACTGTACTCCACTGTACTCTTCCTCTACTGTACTCCACTGTACTCTATCTCTACTGTGCTCCACTGTACTCTACCTCTACTGTGCTCTACTGTACTCTACTCTACTGTGCTCCACTGTACTCTATTTCTACTGTACCCCACTGTACTCTACCTCTACTGTGCTCCACTGTACTCTACCTCTACTGTGCTCCACTGTACACTACCTCTACTGTGCTCCACTGTACTCTACCTCTACTGTACTCCTCTGTAGTCTACCTCAACTATACTCCACTGTACTCTACCTCTACTGTGCTCCACTGTACTCTACCTCTACTGTACTCCACTCTACTCTATCTCTACTGTGCTCCAATGTACTCTACCTCTACTGTACTCCACTGTACTCTATCTCTACTGTTCTCCACTGTACTCTACCTCTACTGTGCTCCACTGTACTTCACTGTACTCTATCTCTACTGTGATCCACTGTACTCTACCTCTGCTGTGCTCCACTGTACTCTATCTCTACTCTACTCCACTGTACTCTATCTCTATTGTACTCCACTTTACTCTACCTCTACTGTACTCTACTGTACTCCACCTCTAGTGTGCTCCACTGTACTCCACTGTACTCTTACTCTACTGTACTCCACTGTACTCTATCTCTACTGTGCTCCACTTTACTCTACCTCTACTGTGCTCTACTGTACTCTACTCTATTGTGCTCCAATGTACTCTATTTCTACTGTACCCCACTGTACTCTACCTCTACTGTGCTCCACTGTACTCTACCTCTACTGTGCTCCACTGTACACTACCTCTACTGTACTCCACTGTACTCTACCTCTACTCTGCTCCACTGTACTCTACCTCTACTGTGCTCCACTGTACTCTACCTCTACTGTACTCCACTCTACTCTATCTCTACTGTGCTCCACTGTACTCTACCTCTACTGTACTCCACTGTACTCTATCTCTACTGTTCTCCACTGTACTCTACCTCTACTGTGCTCCACTGTACTTCACTGTACTCTATCTCTACTGTGATCCACTGTACTCTACCTCTGCTGTGCTCCACTGTACTCTATCTCTACTCTACTCCACTGTACTCTATCTCTATTGTACTCCACTTTACTCTACCTCTACTGTACTCTACTGTACTCCACCTCTAGTGTGCTCCACTGTACTCCACTGTACTCTTACTCTACTGTACTCCACTGTACTCTACCTCTACAGTGATCCACTGTGCTCTACCTCTACTGTACTCCACTGTACTCTACCTCTACTCTGCTCTACTGTGCTCTACCTCTACTGTGCTCCACTGTACTCTACCTCTACTGTACTCCACTGTACTCTATCTCTACTGTACTCCACTGTAATCTATCTCTACTGTGCTCCACTGTACTATACCTCTACTGTGCTCTACTGTACTCCACTGTACTCTATCTCTACTGTGATCCACTGTACTCTACCTCTGCTGTGCTCCACTGTACTCTATCTCTACTCTAATCCACTGTACTCTACCTCTACTGTACTCCACTGTACTCTACCTCTACTGTACTCCACTCTACTCTACCTCTACTCTGCTCCACTGTACTCTACCTCTAATGTACTCCACTGTACTCTACCTCTACTGTACTCTTCTCTACTCCACCTCTAATGTGCTCCACTCTACTCTACCTCTACTGTGCTCCACTGTACTCTACCTCTACTGTGCTCCACTGTACACTACCTCTACTGTACTCCACTGTACTCTACCTCTACTGTGCTCCACTGTACTCTACCTCTACTGTGCTCCACTGTGCTCTACCTCTACGGTACTCCACTGTACTCTACCTCTACTCTGCTCTACTGTGCTCTACCTATACTGTACTTCACTGTACTCTACCTCTACTCTGCTCTACTGTACTCTATCTCTACTGTGCTCCACTGTACTCTACCTCTACTGTACTCCACTGTAGTCCACCTCAACTATACTCCACTGTACTCTACCTCTACTGTGCTCCACTGTACTCTACCTCTACTGTACTCCACTGTACTCTATCTCTACTGTACTCCACTGTAATCTATCTCTACTGTGCTCCACTGTACTATATCTCTACTGTGCTCCACTGTACCCACTGTACTCTATTTCTACTGTGATCCACTGTACTCTACCTCTGCTTTGCTCCACTGTACTCTATCTCTACTCTACTCCACTGTACTCTACCTCTACTGTACTCCACTGTACTCTACCTCTACTGTACTCCACTCTACTCTACCTCTACTGTGCTCCACTGTACTCTACCTCTAATGTACTCCACTGCACTCTACCTCTACTGTACTCATCTCTACTCCACCTCTAATGTGCTCCACTCTACTCTACCTCTACTGTACTCCACTGTACTCTACCTCTACTGTACTCCACTGTATTCAACCTCTATTATACTCCACTGCACTTATCTCTACTGTGTTCGACTGTACTCTATCTCTACTTTACTCCACTGTACTCTATCTCTACTGTACTACATTGTACTCTTCCTGTACTGTGCTCTACTGTACTCTATCTTTACTGTGCTCTACTGTACTCTACCTCTACTATACTCCACTGTACTCTACCTCTACTGTGCTCCACTGTACTCTACCTCTACTGTGCTCCACTGTACTCTACCTCTAATGTACTCCACTGTACTCTACCTCTACTGTACTCTTCTCTACTCCACCTCTAATGTGCTCCACTCTACTCTACCTCTACTGTACTCCACTGTACTCTACCTCTACTGTACTCCACTGTACTCTACCTCTACTATACTCCACTCTACTTATCTCTACTGTGTTCGACTGTACTCTATCTCTACTTTACTCCACTGTACTCTATCTCTACTGTACTACACTGTACTCTTCCTCTACTGTGCTCCACTGTACTCTATCTCTACTGTGCTCTACTGTACTCTATCTTTACTGTGCTCTACTGTACTCTACCTCTACTATACTCCACTGTACTCTACCTCTACTGTGCTCCACTGTACTCTACCTCTACTGTGCTCCACTGTACACTACCTCTTCTGTATTCCACTGTACTCTACCTCTACTGTGCTCCACTGTACTCTACCTCTACTATACTCCACTGTACTCTACCTCTACTGTGCTCCACTGTACTCTACCTCTACTGTGCTCCACTGTACACTACCTCTACTGTATTCCAATGTACTCTACCTCTACTGTGCTCCACTCTACTCTACCTCTACTGTGCTCCACTGTACTCTACCTCTACTGTGCTCCACTGTACTCTACCTCTACTGTGCTCCACTGTACACTACCTCTACTGTACTCCACTGTACTCTACCTCTACTGTGCTCCACTGTACTCTACCTCTACTGTGCTCCACTGTACTCTACCTCTACTGTGCTCCACTGTGCTCTATCTCTACTGTACTCCACTGTACTCTACCTCTAGAGTGATCCACTGTGCTCTATCTCTACTGTACTCCACTGTACTCTACCTCTACTCTGCTCTACTGTGCTCTACCTATACTGTGCTCCACTGTACTCTACCTCTACTCTACTCCACTGTAGTCCACCTCAACTATACTCCACTGTACTCTACCTCTACTGTGCTCCACTGTACTCTACCTCTACTGTACTCCACTGTACTCTATCTCTACTGTACTCCACTGTAATCTATCTCTACTGTGCTCCACTGTACTATACCTCTACTGTGCTCCACTGTACTCCACTGTACTCTATCTCTACTGTGATCCACTGTACTCTACCTCTGCTGTGCTCCACTGTACTCTACCTCTACTGTACTCCACTCTACTCAACCTCTACTCTGCTCCACTGTACTCTACCTCTAATGTACTCCACTGTACTCTACCTCTACTGTACTCTTCTCTACTCCACCTCTAATGTGCTACACTCTACTCTACCTCTACTGTACTCCACTGTACTCTACCTCTACTGTACTCCACTGTACTCTACCTCTACTATACTCCACTGCACTTATCTCTACTGTGTGCGACTGTACTCTATCTCTACTTTACTCCACTGTACTCTATCTCTACTGTACTACACTGTACTCTTCCTCTACTGTGCTCCACTGTACTCTATCTCTACTGTGCTCTACTGTACTCTATCTTTACTGTGCTATACTGTACTCTACCTCTACTATACTCCACTGTACTCTACCTCTACTGTGCTCCACTGTACTCTACCTCTACTGTGCTCCACTGTACACTACCTCTACTGTATTCCAATGTACTCCACCTCTAATGTGCTCCACTCTACTCTACCTCTACTGTGCTCCACTGTACTCTACCTCTACTGTGCTCCACTGTACACTACCTCTACTGTACTCCACTGTACTCTACCTCTACTGTGCTCCACTGTACTCTACCTCTACTGTGCTCCACTGTATTCTACCTCTACTGTGCTCCACTGTGCTCTATCTCTACTGTACTCCACTGTACTCTACCTCTACAGTGATCCACTGTGCTCTACCTCTACGGTACTCCACTGTACTCTACCTCTACTCTGCTCTACTGTGCTCTACCTATACTGTACTTCACTGTACTCTACCTCTACTCTGCTCTACTGTACTCTATCTCTACTGTGCTCCACTGTACTCTACCTCTACTGTACTCCACTGTAGTCCACCTCAACTATACTCCACTGTACTCTACCTCTACTGTGCTCCACTGTACTCTACCTCTACTGTACTCCACTGTACTCTATCTCTACTGTACTCCACTGTAATCTATCTCTACTGTGCTCCACTGTACTATATCTCTACTGTGCTCCACTGTACCCACTGTACTCTATTTCTACTGTGATCCACTGTACTCTACCTCTGCTTTGCTCCACTGTACTCTATCTCTACTCTACTCCACTGTACTCTACCTCTACTGTACTCCACTGTACTCTACCTCTACTGTACTCCACTCTACTCTACCTCTACTGTGCTCCACTGTACTCTACCTCTAATGTACTCCACTGCACTCTACCTCTACTGTACTCATCTCTACTCCACCTCTAATGTGCTCCACTCTACTCTACCTCTACTGTACTCCACTGTACTCTACCTCTACTGTACTCCACTGTATTCAACCTCTATTATACTCCACTGCACTTATCTCTACTGTGTTCGACTGTACTCTATCTCTACTTTACTCCACTGTACTCTATCTCTACTGTACTACATTGTACTCTTCCTGTACTGTGCTCTACTGTACTCTATCTTTACTGTGCTCTACTGTACTCTACCTCTACTATACTCCACTGTACTCTACCTCTACTGTGCTCCACTGTACTCTACCTCTACTGTGCTCCACTGTACTCTACCTCTAATGTACTCCACTGTACTCTACCTCTACTGTACTCTTCTCTACTCCACCTCTAATGTGCTCCACTCTACTCTACCTCTACTGTACTCCACTGTACTCTACCTCTACTGTACTCCACTGTACTCTACCTCTACTATACTCCACTCTACTTATCTCTACTGTGTTCGACTGTACTCTATCTCTACTTTACTCCACTGTACTCTATCTCTACTGTACTACACTGTACTCTTCCTCTACTGTGCTCCACTGTACTCTATCTCTACTGTGCTCTACTGTACTCTATCTTTACTGTGCTCTACTGTACTCTACCTCTACTATACTCCACTGTACTCTACCTCTACTGTGCTCCACTGTACTCTACCTCTACTGTGCTCCACTGTACACTACCTCTTCTGTATTCCACTGTACTCTACCTCTACTGTGCTCCACTGTACTCTACCTCTACTATACTCCACTGTACTCTACCTCTACTGTGCTCCACTGTACTCTACCTCTACTGTGCTCCACTGTACACTACCTCTACTGTATTCCAATGTACTCTACCTCTACTGTGCTCCACTCTACTCTACCTCTACTGTGCTCCACTGTACTCTACCTCTACTGTGCTCCACTGTACTCTACCTCTACTGTGCTCCACTGTACACTACCTCTACTGTACTCCACTGTACTCTACCTCTACTGTGCTCCACTGTACTCTACCTCTACTGTGCTCCACTGTACTCTACCTCTACTGTGCTCCACTGTGCTCTATCTCTACTGTACTCCACTGTACTCTACCTCTAGAGTGATCCACTGTGCTCTATCTCTACTGTACTCCACTGTACTCTACCTCTACTCTGCTCTACTGTGCTCTACCTATACTGTGCTCCACTGTACTCTACCTCTACTCTACTCCACTGTAGTCCACCTCAACTATACTCCACTGTACTCTACCTCTACTGTGCTCCACTGTACTCTACCTCTACTGTACTCCACTGTACTCTATCTCTACTGTACTCCACTGTAATCTATCTCTACTGTGCTCCACTGTACTATACCTCTACTGTGCTCCACTGTACTCCACTGTACTCTATCTCTACTGTGATCCACTGTACTCTACCTCTGCTGTGCTCCACTGTACTCTACCTCTACTGTACTCCACTCTACTCAACCTCTACTCTGCTCCACTGTACTCTACCTCTAATGTACTCCACTGTACTCTACCTCTACTGTACTCTTCTCTACTCCACCTCTAATGTGCTACACTCTACTCTACCTCTACTGTACTCCACTGTACTCTACCTCTACTGTACTCCACTGTACTCTACCTCTACTATACTCCACTGCACTTATCTCTACTGTGTGCGACTGTACTCTATCTCTACTTTACTCCACTGTACTCTATCTCTACTGTACTACACTGTACTCTTCCTCTACTGTGCTCCACTGTACTCTATCTCTACTGTGCTCTACTGTACTCTATCTTTACTGTGCTATACTGTACTCTACCTCTACTATACTCCACTGTACTCTACCTCTACTGTGCTCCACTGTACTCTACCTCTACTGTGCTCCACTGTACACTACCTCTACTGTATTCCAATGTACTCTACCTCTACTGTGCTCCACTCTACTCTACCTCTACTGTGCTCCACTGTACTCTACCTCTACTGTACTCCACTGTACTATACCTCTACTGTACTCCACTGTACTCTACCTCTACTGTACTCCACTGTATTCTACCTCTACTGTGCTCTACTGTACTCTACCTCTACTGTACTCCAATGTACTCTACCTCTACTGTACTGTACGGTTCTCTACCTCTACTGTACTCTACTGTACTCCACCTCTACTGTGCTCCACTGTACTCCAGTGTACTCTACCTCTACTGTACTCCACTGTACTCTATCTCTACTGTTCTCCACTGTACTCTACCTCTACTGTGCTCCACTGTACTACACTGTACTCTATCTCTACTGTGATCCACTGTACTCTACCTCTGCTCTGCTCCACTTTACTCTATCTCTACTCTACTCCACTGTACTCTATCTCTATTGTACTCCACTGTACTCTACCTCTGCTGTACTCTACTGTACTCCACCTCTACTGTGCTCCACTGTACTCCACTGTACTCTTCCTCTACTGTACTCCACTGTACTCTATCTCTACTGTGCTCCACTGTACTCTACCTCTAATGTGCTCTACTGTACTCTACTCTACTGTGCTCCACTGTACTCTATTTCTACTGTACCCCACTGTACTCTACCTCTACTGTGCTCCACTGTACTCTACCTCTACTGTGCTCCACTGTACACTACCTCTACTGTACTCCACTGTACTCTACCTCTACTGTGCTCCACTGTACTCTACCTCTACTGTGCTCCACTGTACTCTACCTCTACTGTGCTCCACTGTACTCTATCTCTACTGTACTCCACTGTACTCTACCTCTACAGTGCTCCACTGTGCTCTACCTCTACTGTACTCCACTGTACTATACCTCTACTCTGCTCTACTGTTCTCTACCTCTACTGTACTCCACTGTACTCTACCTCTACTCTGCTCTACTGTACTCTATCTCTACTGTGCTCCACTGTACTCTACCTCTACTGCACTCCACTGTAGTCTACCTCAACTATACTCCACTTTACTCTACCTCTACTGTGCTCCACTGTAATCTACCTCTACTGTACTCCACTGTACTCTACCTCTACTATACTCCACTGTACTCTACCTCTACTGTGCTCTACTGTACTCTATCTCTACTATGCTCAACTGTACTCTACCTCTACTGTACTCCACTGTACTCTACCTCTACTCTGCTCTATTTTACTCTATCTCTACTGTGCTCCACTGTACTCTACCTCTACTGTACTCCACTGTACTCCACCTCTACAGTGTTCTACTGTACTCTACCTCTACTGTACTCCACTGTACTCTACCTCTACTCTGCTCTACTGTACTCTATCTCTACTGTGCTCCACTGTACTCTACCTCTACTGTACTCCACTGTAGTCTACCTCAACTATACTCCACTGTTCTCTACCTCTACTGTGCTCCACTGTACTCAACCTCAACTATACTCCACTGTACTCTATCTCTACTCTAATCCACTGTACCCTATCTCTACTCTACTCCACTCTACTCTATCTCTACTGTACTCCACTGTACTCTACCTCTACTCTACTCTACTGTACTCCACCTCTACTGTGCTCCACTGTACTCCACTGTACTCTAGCTCTACTGTGCTCCACTGTACTCTACCTCTACTGTGCTCTACTGTAGTCTATCTCTACTGTGCTCCACTGTACTCTACCTCTACTGTACTCCACTGTACTCAACCTCTACAGTGCTCCACTGTACTCTACCTCTACTGTACTCCACTGTATTCTACCTCTACTCTGCTCTACTGTACTCTATCTCTACTGTGCTCTACTGTACTCTACCTCTATTATACTCCACTGTACTCTACCTCTATTGTGCTCCACCGTACTCTACCTCTACTGTGCTCCACTGTACACTACATCTACTGTAGTCCACTGTACTCTACCTCTACTGTACTCCACTCTACTCTACTTCTACTGTGCTCAGCTGTACTCTACCGCTACTGTACTCCACTGTACTCTACCTCTACTATACTCCACTGCACTTATCTCTACTGTGCTCCACTGTACTCTATCTCTACTGTAGTCCACTGTACTCTACCTCTACTATACTCTACTGTACTCCACCTCTACTGTACTCCACTGTAGTCTACCTCAACTATACTCCACTATACTCTACCTCTACTGTGCTCCACTGTACTCTACCTCTACTCTGCTCTACTGTACTCTATCTCTACTGTACTCCACTATACTCTACCTCCACTGTACTCCACTGTACTCTAGCTCTACTGTGCTCCACTGTACTCTACCTCTACTGTACTCCACTGTACTCTACATCTACTGTGCTCCACTGTACTCTACCTCTACTGTACTCCACTGTACTCTACCTCTACTGTACTCCACTGTACTCTACCTCTACTGTACTCCACTGTATTCTACCTCTACTGTGCTCTACTGTACTCTACCTCTACTGTACTCCACTGTAATCTACCTCTACTGTACTGTACTGTTCTCTACCTCTACTGTACTCTACTGTACTCCACCTCTACTGTGCTCCACTGTACTCCACTGTACTCTACCTCTACTGTGCTCCACTGTACTCTACCTCTACTCTACTCCACTGTACTCTATCTCTACTGTGCTCCACTGTACTCTACCTCTACTGTACTCCACTGTACTCTATCTCTACTGTTCTCCACTGTACTCTACCTCTACTGTGCTCCACTGTACTCCACTGTACTCTATCTCTACTGTGATCCACTGTACTCTACCTCTGCTGTGCTCCACTGTACTCTATCTCTACTCTACTCCACTGTACTCTATCTCTATTTTACTCCACTGTACTCTACCTCTACTGTACTCTACTGTACTCCACCTCTACTGTGCTCCACTGTACTCCACTGTACTCTTCCTCTACTGTACTCCACTGTACTCTATCTCTACTGTGCTCCACTGTACTCTACCTCCACTGTACTCCACTGTACTCTATCTCTACTCTTCTCCACTGTACTCTACCTCTACTGTGCTCCACTTGACTCCACTGTACTCTATCTCTACTGTGATCCACTGTACTCTACCTCTGCTGTGCTCCACTGTACTCTATCTCTACTCTACTCCACTGTACTCTATCTCTACTGTTCTCCACTGTACTCTACCTTTACTGTGCTCCACTGTACTCCACTGTACTCTATCTCTACTGTGATCCACTGTACTCTACCTCTGCTGTGCTCCACTGTACTCTATCTCTACTCTACTCCACTGTACTCTATCTCTATTTTACTCCACTGTACTCTACCTGTAGTGTACTCTACTGTACTCCACCTCTACTGTGCTCCACTGTACTCCACTGTACTCTTCCTCTACTGTACTCCACTGTACTCTATCTCTACTGTGCTCCACTGTACTCTACCTCTACTGTGCTCTACTGTACTCTACTCTACTGTGCTCCACTGTACTCTATTTCTACTGTACCCCACTGTACTCTACCTCTACTGTGCTCCACTGTACTCTACCTCTACTGTGCTCCACTGTACACTACCTCTACTGTGCTCCACTGTACTCTACCTCTACTGTACTCCTCTGTAGTCTACCTCAACTATACTCCACTGTACTCTACCTCTACTGTGCTCCACTGTACTCTACCTCTACTGTACTCCACTCTACTCTATCTCTACTGTGCTCCACTGTACTCTACCTCTACTGTACTCCACTGTACTCTATCTCTACTGTTCTCCACTGTACTCTACCTCTACTGTGCTCCACTGTACTTCACTGTACTCTATCTCTACTGTGATCCACTGTACTCTACCTCTGCTGTGCTCCACTGTACTCTATCTCTACTCTACTCCACTGTACTCTATCTCTATTGTACTCCACTTTACTCTACCTCTACTGTACTCTACTGTACTCCACCTCTAGTGTGCTCCACTGTACTCCACTGTACTCTTACTCTACTGTACTCCACTGTACTCTATCTCTACTGTGCTCCACTTTACTCTACCTCTACTGTGCTCTACTGTACTCTACTCTATTGTGGTCCAATGTACTCTATTTCTACTGTACCCCACTGTACTCTACCTCTACTGTGCTCCACTGTACTCTACCTCTACTGTGCTCCACTGTACACTACCTCTACTGTACTCCACTGTACTCTACCTCTACTCTGCTCCACTGTACTCTACCTCTACTGTGCTCCACTGTACTCTACCTCTACTGTGCTCCACTGTGCTCTATCTCTACTGTACTCCACTGTACTCTACCTCTACAGTGATCCACTGTGCTCTACCTCTACTGTACTCCACTGTACTCTACCTCTACTCTGCTCTACTGTGCTCTACCTCTACTGTGCTCCACTGTACTCTACCTCTACTGTACTCCACTGTACTCTATCTCTACTGTACTCCACTGTAATCTATCTCTACTGTGCTCCACTGTACTATACCTCTACTGTGCTCTACTGTACTCCACTGTACTCTATCTCTACTGTGATCCACTGTACTCTACCTCTGCTGTGCTCCACTGTACTCTATCTCTACTCTAATCCACTGTACTCTACCTCTACTGTACTCCACTGTACTCTACCTCTACTGTACTCCACTCTACTCTACCTCTACTCTGCTCCACTGTACTCTACCTCTAATGTACTCCACTGTACTCTACCTCTACTGTACTCTTCTCTACTCCACCTCTAATGTGCTCCACTCTACTCTACCTCTACTGTGCTCCACTGTACTCTACCTCTACTGTGCTCCACTGTACACTACCTCTACTGTACTCCACTGTACTCTACCTCTACTGTGCTCCACTGTACTCTACCTCTACTGTGCTCCACTGTACTCTACCTCTACTGTGCTCCACTGTGCTCTATCTCTACTGTACTCCACTGTACTCTACCTCTACAGTGATCCACTGTGCTCTACCTCTACTGTACTCCACTGTACTCTACCTCTACTCTGCTCTACTGTGCTCTACCTATACTGTACTTCACTGTACTCTACCTCTACTCTGCTCTACTGTACTCTATCTCTACTGTGCTCCACTGTACTCTACCTCTACTGTACTCCACTGTAGTCCACCTCAACTATACTCCACTGTACTCTACCTCTACTGTGCTCCACTGTACTCTACCTCTACTGTACTCCACTGTACTCTATCTCTACTGTACTCCACTGTAATCTATCTCTACTGTGCTCCACTGTACTATACCTCTACTGTGCTCCACTGTACCCACTGTACTCTATTTCTACTGTGATCCACTGTACTCTACCTCTGCTTTGCTCCACTGTACTATATCTCTACTCTACTCCACTGTACTCTACCTCTACTGTACTCCACTGTACTCTACCTCTACTGTACTCCACTCTACTCTACTTCTACTGTGCTCCACTGTACTCTACCTCTAATGTACTCCACTGCACTCTACCTCTACTGTACTCATCTCTACTCCACCTCTAATGTGCTCCACTCTACTCTACCTCTACTGTACTCCACTGTACTCTACCTCTACTGTACTCCACTGTATTCAACCTCTACTATACTCCACTGCACTTATCTCTACTGTGTTCGACTGTACTCTATCTCTACTTTACTCCACTGTACTCTATCTCTACTGTACTACATTGTACTCTTCCTCTACTGTGCTCTACTGTACTCTATCTTTACTGTGCTCTACTGTACTCTACCTCTACTATACTCCACTGTACTCTACCTCTACTGTGCTCCACTGTACTCTACCTCTACTGTGCTCCACTGTACTCTACCTCTAATGTACTCCACTGTACTCTACCTCTACTGTACTCTTCTCTACTCCACCTCTAATGTGCTCCACTCTACTCTACCTCTACTGTACTCCACTGTACTCTACCTCTATTGTACTCCACTGTACTCTACCTCTACTATACTCCACTCTACTTATCTCTACTGTGTTCGACTGTACTCTATCTCTACTTTACTCCACTGTACTCTATCTCTACTGTACTACACTGTACTCTTCCTCTACTGTTCTCCACTGTACTCTATCTCTACTGTGCTCTACTGTACTCTATCTTTACTGTGCTCTACTGTACTCTACCTCTACTATACTCCACTGTACTCTACCTCTACTGTGCTCCACTGTACTCTACCTCTACTGTGCTCCACTGTACACTACCTCTTCTGTATTCCACTGTACTCTACCTCTACTGTGCTCCACTGTACTCTACCTCTACTGTGCTCCACTGTACTCCATCTCTACTGTACTCCACTGTACTCTACCTCTACTGTGCTCTACTGTACTCTAATCTATTGTGCTCCACTGTACCCTATTTCTACTGTACCCCACTGTACTCTACCTCTACTTTGCTCCACTGTACTCTACCTCTACTGTGCTCCACTGTACACCACCTCTACTGTACTCCACTGTACTCTACCTCTACTGTGCTCCACTGTACTCTATCTCTACTGTACTCCACTGTACTCTACCTCCACAGTGCTCCACTGTGCTCTACCTCTACTGTACTCCACTGTACTCTACCTCTACCCTGCTCTACTGTGCTCTACCTCTACTGTACTCCACTGTACTCTACCTCTACTCTGCTCTACTGTACTCTATCTCTACTGTGCTCCACTGTACTTTACCTCTACTGTACTCCTCTGTAGTCTACCTCAACTATACTCCACTGTACTCTACCTCTACTGTGCTCCACTGTACTCTACCTCTACTGTACTCCACTCTACTCTATCTCTACTGTGCTCCACTGTACTTTACCTCTACTGTACTCCACTGTACTCTATCTCTACTGTTCTCCACTGTACTCTACCTCTACTGTGCTCCACTGTACTTCACTGTACTCTATCTCTACTGTGATCCACTGTACTCTACCTCTGATGTGCTCCACTGTACTCTATCTCTACTCTACTCCACTGTACTCTATCTTTATTGTACTCCACTGTACTCTACCTCTACTGTACTCTACTGTACTCCACCTCTAGTTTGCTCCACTGTACTCCACTGTACTCTTCCTCTACTGTACTCCACTGTACTCTATCTCTACTGTGCTCCACTGTACTCTACCTCTACTGTGCTCTACTGTACTCTACTCTATTGTGCTGCACTGTACTCTATTTCTACTGTACCCCGCTGTACTCTACCTCTACTGTGCTCCACTGTACTCTACCTCTACTGTGCTCCACTGTACACTACCTCTACTGTACTCCACTGTACTCTACCTCTACTGTGCTCCACTGTACTCTACCTCTACTGTGCTCCACTGTACTCTACCTCTACTGTGCTCCACTGTACTCTATCTCTACTGTACTCCACTGTACTCTACATCTACAGTGATCCACTGTGCTCTACCTCTACTGTACTCCACTGTACTCTACCTCTACTCTGCTCTACTGTGCTCTACCTATACTGTACTTCACTGTACTCTACCTCTACTCTGCTCTACTGTACTCTATCTCTACTGTGCTCCACTGTACTCTACCTCTACTGTACTCCACTGTAGTCCACCTCAACTATACTCAACTGTACTCTACCTCTACTGTGCTCCACTGTACTCTACCTCTAATGTGCTCTACTGTACTCTACTCCACTGTGCTCCACTGTACTCTATTTCTACTGTACCCCACTGTACTCTACCTCTACTCTGCTCCACTGTACTCTACCTCTACTGTGCTCCACTGTACACTACCTCTACTGTACTCCACTGTACTCTACCTCTACTGTGCTCCACTGTACTCTACCTCTACTGTACTCCACTGTAGTCTACCTAAACTATACTCCACTGTACTCTACCTCCACTGTGCTCCACTGTACTCTACCTCAACTATACTCCACTGTACTCTATCTCTACTCTAATCCACTGTACTCTATCTCTACTCTACTCCACTCTACTCTATCTCTACTGTACTCCACTGTACTCTACCTCTACTCTACTCTACTTTACTCCACCTCTACTGTGCTCCACAGTACTCCACTGTACTCTAGCTCTACTGTGCTCCACTTTACTCTACCTCTACTGTACTCCACTGTACTCTACATCTACTGTGCTCCACTGTACTCTACCTCTACTGTACTCCACTGTACTCTACCTCTAGTGTACTCCACTGTACTCTACCTCTACTGTACTCCACTGTATTCTACCTCTACTGTGCTCTACTGTACCCTACCTCTACTGTACTCCACTGTACTCTACCTCTACTGTACTGTACTGTTCTCTACCTCTACTGTACTCTACTGTACTCCACCTCTACTGTGCTCCACTGTACTCCACTGTACTCTACCTCTACTGTGCTCCACTGCACTCTACCTCTACTGTACTCCACTGTACTCTATCTCTACTGTGCTCCACTGTACTCTACCTCTACTGTACTCCACTGTACTCTATCTCTACTGTTCTCATCTGTACTCTACCTCTACTGTGCTCCACTGTACTCCACTGTACTCTATCTCTACTGTGATTCACTGTACTCTACCTCTGCTGTGCTCCACTGTACTCTATCTCTACTCTACTCCACTGTACTCTATCTCTATTGTACTCCACTGTACTCTACCTCTACTGTACTCTACTGTACTCCACCTCTACTGTGCTCCACTGTACTCCACTGTACTCTTCCTCTACTGTACTCCACTGTACTCTATCTCTACTGTGCTCCACTGTACTCTACCTTTACTGTGCTCTACTGTACTCTACTCTACTGTGCTCCACTGTACTCTATTTCTACTGTACCCCACTGTACTCCAACTCTACTGTGCTCCACTGTACTCTACCTCTACTGTGCTCCACTGTACACTACCTCTACTGTACTCCACTGTACTCTACCTCTACTGTGCTCCACTGTACTCTACCTCTACTGTACTCCACTGTACTCTACCTCTACAGTGCTCCACTCTGCTCTACCTCTACTCTACTCCACTGTACTCTACCTCTACTCTGCTCTACTGTACTCTACCTCTACTGTACTCCACTGTACTCTACCTCTACTATACTCCACTGTACTCTACCTCTACTGTGCTCCACTGTACTCTACCTCTAATATGCGCCACTCTACTCTACCTTTACTCTACTCCACTGTACTCTACCTCTACTCTGCTCTACTCTACTCTATCTCTACTGTGCTCCACTGTACTCTACCTCTACTGTACTCCACTGTAGTCTACCTCAACTATACTCCACTGTACTCTACCTCTACTGTGCTCCACTGTACTCTACCTCTACTGTGCTCTACTGTACTCTATCTCTACTGTGCTCCACTGTACTCTACCTCTACTGTACTCCACTGTACTCCACCTCTACAGTGCTCCACTGTACTCTACCTCTACTGTACTGTACTGTTCTCTAAGTCTACTGTACTCTACTGTACTCCACCTCTACTGTGCTCCACTGTACTCCACTGTACTCTACCTCTACTGTGCTCCACTGTACTCTACCTCTACTGTACTCCACTGTACTCTATCTCTACTGTGCTCCACTGTACTCTACCTCTACTGTACTCTACTGTACTCTATCTCTACTGTGCTCCACTGTACTCTACCTCTACTGTACTCCACTGTACTCCACCTCTACAGTGCTCCACTGTACTCTACCTCTACTGTACTCCAATGTACTCTACCTCTACTCTGCTCTACTGTACTCTATCTCTACTTTGCTCTACTGTACTCTACCTCTATTATACTCCACTGTACTCTACCTCTACTGTGCTCCACTGTACTCTACCTCTACTGTGCTCCACTGTACACTACCTCTACTGTAGTCCAATGTACTCTACCTCTACTGTGCTCCACTCTACTCTACCTCTACTGTGCTCAGCTGTACTCTACATCTACTGTACTCCACTGCACTCTATCTCTTCTGTACTACACTGTACTCTTCCTCTACTGTGCTCCACTGTACTCTACCTCTACTGTGCTCTACTGTACTCTATCTCTACTGTGCTCTACTGTACTCTACCTCTACTATACTCCACTGTACTCTACCTCTACTGTGCTCCACTGTACTCTACCTCTACTGTGCTCCACTGTACACTACCTCAACTGTACTCCACTGTACTCTACCTCTACTGTGCTCCACTCTACTCTTCCTCTACTGTGCTCCACTGTACTCTACCTCTACTGTGCTCTACTGTACTCTATCTCTACTGTGCTCCACTGTACTCTACCTCTACTGTACTCTACTCTACTCCACCTCTAATGTGCTCCACTCTACTCTACCTCTACTGTACTCCACTGTACTCTACCTCTACTCTGCTCTACTGTACTCTATCTCTACTGTGCTCCACTGTACTCTACCTCTACTGTACTCTACTGTAGTCTACCTCAACTATACTCCACTGTACTCTACCTCTACTGTGCTCCACTGTACTCTACCTCTACTGTGCTCTACTGTACTCTATCTCTACTGTGCTCCACTGTACTCTACCTCTACTGTGCTCTACTGTACTCTACTCTATTGTGCTCCACTGTACTCTATTTCTACTGTACCCCACTGTACTCTACCTCTACTGTGCTCCACTGTACTCTACCTCTACTGTACTCCACTGTACACTACCTCTACTGTACTCCACTGTACTCTACCTCTACTGTGCTCCACTGTACTCTACCTCTACTGTGCTCCACTGTACTCTACCTCTACTGTGCTCCACTGTACTCTACCTCTACTGTGCTCCACTGTACTCTATCTCTACTGTACTCCACTGTACTCTACCTTTACAGTGATCCACTGTGCTCTACCTCTACTGTACTCCACTGTACTCTACCTCTACTCTGCTCTACTGTGCTCTACCTATACTGTACTTCACTGTACTCTACCTCTACTTTACTCCACTGTAGTCCACCTCAACTATACTCCACTGTACTCTACCTCTACTGTGCTCCACTGTACTCTACCTCTACTGTGCTCTACTGTACTCTACCTCTACTGTACTCCATTGTACTATACCTCTACTGTACTGTACGGTTCTCTACCTCTACTGTACTCTACTGTACTCTACCTCTACTGTGCTCCACTGTACTCTACCTCTACTGTGCTCCACTGTACACTACCTCTTCTGTATTCCACTGTACTCTACCTCTACTGTGCTCCACTGTACTCTACCTCTACTGTGCTCCACTCTACTCTATCTCTACTGTACTCCACTGTACTCTACCTCTACTTTGCTCCACTGTACTCTACCTCTACTGTGCTCCACTGTACACTACCTCTACTGTACTCCACTGTACTCTACCTCTACTGTGCTCCACTGTACTCTATCTCTACTGTACTCCACTGTACTCTACCTCCACAGTGCTCCACTGTGCTCTACCTCTACTGTACTCCACTGTACTCTACCTCTACCCTGCTCTACTGTGATCTACCTCTACTGTACTCCACTGTACTCTACCTCTACTCTGCTCTACTGTACTCTATCTCTACTGTGCTCCACTGTACTTTACCTCTACTGTACTCCTCTGTAGTCTACCTCAACTATACTCCACTGTACTCTACCTCTACTGTGCTCCACTGTACTCTACCTCTACTGTACTCCACTCTACTCTATCTCTACTGTGCTCCACTGTACTTTACCTCTACTGTACTCCACTGTACTCTATCTCTACTGTTCTCCACTGTACTCTACCTCTACTGTGCTCCACTGTACTTCACTGTACTCTATCTCTACTGTGATCCACTGTACTCTACCTCTGCTGTGCTCCACTGTACTCTATCTCTACTCTACTCCACTGTACTCTATCTTTATTGTACTCCACTGTACTCTACCTCTACTGTACTCTACTGTACTCCACTTCTAGTGTGCTCCACTGTACTCCACTGTACTCTTCCTCTACTGTACTCCACTGTACTCTATCTCTACTGTGCTCCACTGTACTCTACCTCTACTGTGCTCTACTGTACTCTACTCTATTGTGCTGCACTGTACTCTATTTCTACTGTACCCCGCTGTACTCTACCTCTACTGTGCTCCACTGTACTCTACCTCTACTGTGCTCCACTGTACACTACCTCTACTGTACTCCACTGTACTCTACCTCTACTGTGCTCCACTGTACTCTACCTCTACTGTGCTCCACTGTACTCTACCTCTACTGTGCTCCACTGTACTCTATCTCTACTGTACTCCACTGTAGTCCACCTCAACTATACTCAACTGTACTCTACCTCTACTGTGCTCCACTGTACTCTACCTCTAATGTACTCTACTGTACTCTACTCTACTGTGCTCCACTGTACTCTATTTCTACTGTACCCCACTGTACACTACCTCTACTCTGCTCCACTGTACTCTACCTCTACTGTGCTCCACTGTACACTACCTCTACTGTACTCCACTGTACTCTACCTCTACTGTGCTCCACTGTACTCTACCTCTACTGTGCTCCACTGTACTCTACCTCTACTGTGCTCCACTGTACTCTATCTCTACTGTACTCCACTGTACTCTACCTCTACAGTGCTCCACTGTGCTCTACCTCTACTGTACTCCACTGTACTATACCTCTACTCTGCTCTACTGTTCTCTACCTCTACTGTACTCCACTGTACTCTACCTCTACTCTGCTCTACTGTACTCTATCTCTACTGTGCTCCACTGTACTCTACCTCTACTGCACTCCACTGTAGTCTACCTCAACTATACTCCACTTTACTCTACCTCTACTGTGCTCCACTGTAATCTACCTCTACTGTACTCCACTGTACTCTACCTCTACTATACTCCACTGTACTCTACCTCTACTGTGCTCTACTGTACTCTATCTCTAGTATGCTCAACTGTACTCTACCTCTACTGTACTCCACTGTACTCTACATCTACTGTGCTCCACTGTACTCTACTTCTACTGTACTCCACTGTACTCTACCTCTAGTGTACTCCACTGTACTCTACCTCTACTGTACTCCACTGTATTCTACCTCTACTGTGCTCTACTGTACCCTACCTCTACTGTACTCCACTGTACTCTACCTCTACTGTACTGTACTGTTCTCTACCTCTACTGTACTCTACTGTACTCTACCTCTACTGTGCTCCACTGTACTCTACCTCTACTGTGCTCCACTGTACTCTACCTCTACTGTGCTCCACTGTACTCTACCTCTACTGTGCTCCACTGTACTCTATCTCTACTGTACTCCACTGTACTCTACCTCTACAGTGCTCCACTGTGCTCTACCTCTACTGTACTCCACTGTACTATACCTCTACTCTGCTCTACTGTTCTCTACCTCTACTGTACTCCACTGTACTCTACCTCTACTCTGCTCTACTGTACTCTATCTCTACTGTGCTCCACTGTACTCTACCTCTACTGCACTCCACTGTAGTCTACCTCAACTATACTCCACTTTACTCTACCTCTACTGTGCTCCACTGTAATCTACCTCTACTGTACTCCACTGTACTCTACCTCTACTATACTCCACTGTACTCTACCTCTACTGTGCTCTACTGTACTCTATCTCTACTATGCTCAACTGTACTCTACCTCTACTGTACTCCACTGTACTCTACATCTACTGTGCTCCACTGTACTCTACTTCTACTGTACTCCACTGTACTCTACCTCTAGTGTACTCCACTGTACTCTACCTCTACTGTACTCCACTGTATTCTACCTCTACTGTGCTCTACTGTACCCTACCTCTACTGTACTCCACTGTACTCTACCTCTACTGTACTGTACTGTTCTCAACCTCTACTGTACTCTACTGTACTCCACCTCTACTGTGCTCCACTGTACTCCACTGTACTCTACCTCTACTGTGCTCCACTGCACTCTACCTCTACTGTATTCCACTGTACTCTATCTCTACTGTGCTCCACTGTACTCTACCTCTACTGTACTCCACTGTACTCTATCTCTACTGTTCTCATCTGTACTCTACCTCTACTGTGCTCCACTGTACTCCACTGTACTCTATCTCTACTGTGATTCACTGTACTCTACCTCTGCTGTGCTCCACTGTACTCTATCTCTACTCTACTCCACTGTACTCTATCTCTATTGTACTCCACTGTACTCTACCTCTACTGTACTCTACTGTACTCCACCTCTACTGTGCTCCACTGTACTCCACTGTACTCTTCCTCTACTGTACTCCACTGTACTCTATCTCTACTGTGCTCCACTGTACTGTACCTTTACTGTGCTCTACTGTACTCTACTCTACTGTGCTCCACTGTACTCTATTTCTACTGTACCCCACTGTACTCCAACTCTACTGTGCTCCACTGTACTCTACCTCTACTGTGCTCCACTGTACACTACCTCTACTGTACTCCACTGTACTCTACCTCTACTGTGCTCCACTGTACTCTACCTCTACTGTACTCCACTGTACTCTACCTCTACAGTGCTCCACTCTGCTCTACCTCTACTCTACTCCACTGTACTCTACCTCTACTCTGCTCTACTGTACTCTACCTCTACTGTACTCCACTGTACTCTACCTCTACTATACTCCACTGTACTCTACCTCTACTGTGCTCCACTGTACTCTACCTCTAATATGCGCCACTCTACTCTACCTTTACTGTACTCCACTGTACTCTACCTCTACTCTGCTCTACTCTACTCTATCTCTACTGTGCTCCACTGTACTCTACCTCTACTGTACTCCACTGTAGTCTACCTCAACTATACTCCACTGTACTCTACCTCTACTGTGCTCCACTGTACTCTACCTCTACTGTGCTCTACTGTACTCTATCTCTACTGTGCTCCACTGTACTCTACCTCTACTGTACTCCACTGTACTCCACCTCTACAGTGCTCCACTGTACTCTACCTCTACTGTCCTCCACTGTACTCTACCTCTACTCTGCTCTACTCTACTCTATCTCTACTGTGCTCCACTGTACTCTACCTCTACTGTACTCCACTGTAGTCTACCTAAACTATACTCCACTGTACTCTACCTCCACTGTGCTCCACTGTACTCTACCTCAACTATACTCCACTGTACTCTATCTCTACTCTAATCCACTGTACTCTGTCTCTACTCTACTCCACTCTACTCTATCTCTACTGTACTCCACTGTACTCTACCTCTACTCTACTCTACTGTACTCCACCTCTACTGTGCTCCACTGTACTCCACTGTACTCTAGCTCTACTGTGCTCCACTGTACTCTACCTCTACTGTACTCCACTGTATTCTACCTTTACTGTGCTCTACTGTACCCTACCTCTACTGTACTCCACTGTACTCTACCTCTACTGTACTGTACTGTTCTCTACCTCTACTGTACTCTACTGTACTCCACCTCTACTGTGCTCCACTGTACTCCACTGTACTCTACCTCTACTGTGCTCCACTGCACTCTACCTCTACTGTACTCCACTGTACTGTATCTCTACTGTGCTCCACTGTACTCTACTTCTACTGTACTCCGCTGTACTCTATCTCTACTGTTCTACACTGTACTCTACCTCTAGTGTACTCTACTGTACTCCACCTCTACTGTGCTCCACTGTACTCCACTGTACTCTTCCTCTACTGTACTCCACTGTACTCTATCTCTACTGTGCTCCACTGTACTCTACCTCTACTGTGCTCTACTGTACTCTACACTACTGTGCTCCACTGTACTCTATTTCTACTGTACCCCACTGTACTCTACCTCTACTGTGCTCCACTGTACTCTACCTCTACTGTGCTCCACTGTACACTACCTCTACTGTACTCCACTGTACTCTACCTCTACTGTGCTCCACTGTACTCTACCTCTACTCTGCTCCACTGTACTCTACCTCTACTCTGCTCCACTGTACTCTATCTCTACTGTACTCCACTGTACTCTACCTCCACAGTGCTCCACTGTGCTCTACCTCTACTGTACTCCACTGTACTCTACCTCTACTGTACTCCACTGTACTCTACATCTACTGTGCTCCACTGTACTCTACCTCTACTGTACTCCACTGTACTCTACCTCTACTGTACTCCACTCTACTCTACCTCTACTGTACTCCACTGTATTCTACCTCTACTGTGCTCTACTGTACCCTACCTCTACTGTACTCCACTGTACTCTACCTCTACTGTACTGTACTGTTCTCTACCTCTACTGTACTCTACTCTACTCCACCTCTACTGTGCTCCACTGTACTCCACTGTACTCTACCTCTACTGTGCTCCACTGCACTCTACCTCTACTGTACTCCACTGTACTCTATCTCTACTGTGCTCCACTGTACTCTACCTCTACTGTACTCCACTGTACTCTATCGCTACTGTTCTCCACTGTACTCTACCTCTACTGTGCTCCACTGTACTCCACTGTACTCTATCTCTACTGTGATCCACTGTACTCTACCTCTGCTGTGCTCCACTGTACTCTATCTCTACTCTACTCCACTGTACTCTATCTCTATTTTACTCCACTGTACTCTACCTCTAGTGTACTCTACTGTACTCCACCTCTACTGTGCTCCACTGTACTCCACTGTACTCTTCCTCTACTGTACTCCACTGTACTCTATCTCTACTGTGCTCCACTGTACTCTACCTCTACTGTGCTCTACTGTACTCTACTCTACTGTGCTCCACTGTACTCTATTTCTACTGTACCCCACTGTACTCTACCTCTACTGTGCTCCACTGTACTCTACCTCTACTGTGCTCCACTGTACACTACCTCTACTGTGCTCCACTGTACTCTACCTCTACTGTACTCCTCTGTAGTCTACCTCAACTATACTCCACTGTACTCTACCTCTACTGTGCTCCACTGTACTCTACCTCTACTGTACTCCACTCTACTCTATCTCTACTGTGCTCCACTGTACTCTACCTCTACTGTACTTCACTGTACTCTATCTCTACTGTGATCCACTGTACGCTACCTCTGCTGTGCTCCACTGTACTCTATCTCTACTCTACTCCACTGTACTCTATCTCTATTGTACTCCACTTTACTCTACCTCTACTGTACTCTACTGTACTCCACCTCTAGTTTGCTCCACTGTACTCCACTGTACTCTTACTCTACTGTACTCCACTGTACTCTATCTCTACTGTGCTCTACTGTACTCTACCTCTACTGTGCTCTACTGTACTCTACTCTATTGTGCTCCACTGTACTCTATTTCTACTGTACCCCACTGTACTCTACCTATACTGTGCTCCACTGTACTCTACCTCTACTGTGCTCCACTGTACACTACCTCTACTGTACTCCACTGTACTCTACCTCTACTGTGCTCCACTGTACTCTACCTCTACTGTGCTCCACTGTACTCTACCTCTACTGTGCTCCACTGTGCTCTATCTCTACTGTACTCCACTGTACTCTACCTCTACAGTGATCCACTGTGCTCTACCTCTACTGTACTCCACTGTACTCTACCTCTACTCTGCTCTACTGTGCTCTACCTATACTGTGCTCCACTGTACTCTACCTCTACTTTACTCCACTGTAGTCCACCTCAACTATACTCCACTGTACTCTACCTCCACTGTGCTCCACTGTACTCTACCTCTACTGTACTCCACTGTACTCTATCTCTACTGTACTCCACTGTAATCTATCTCTACTGTGCTCCACTGTACTATACCTCTACTCTGCTCCACTGTACTCCACTGTACTCTATCTCTACTGTGATCCACTGTACTCTACCTCTGCTGTGCTCCACTGTACTCTTTCTCTACTCTACTCCACTGTACTCTACCTCTAGTGTGCTCCACTGTACTCTACCTCTACTGTACTCCACTGTACACTACCTCTACTGTACTCCACTGTACTCTACCTCTAATGTACTCCACTCTACTCTACCTCTACTCTGCTCCACTGTACTCTACCTCTAATGTACTCCACTGTACTCTACCTCTACTGTACTCTTCTCTACTCCACCTCTAATGTGCTCCACTCTACTCTACCTCTACTGTACTCCACTGTACTCTACCTCTACTGTACACCACTGTACTCTACCTCTACTATACTCCACTGCACTTATCTCTACTGTGTTCGACTGTACTCTATCTCTACTTTACTCCACTGTACTCTATCTCTACTGTACTACACTGTACTCTTCCTCTACTGTGCTCCACTGTACTCTATCTCTACTGTGCTCTACTGTACTCTATCTTTACTGTGCTCTACTGTACTCTACCTCTACTATACTCCACTGTACTCTACCTCTACTGTGCTCCACTCTACTCTACCTCTACTGTGCTCAACTGTACTCTACCTCTACTGTGCTCCACTGTACTCTATCTCTACTGTACTCCACTGTACTCTACCTCTACTGTGCTCTACTGTACTCTACTCTATTGTGCTCCACTGTACTCTATTTCTACTGTAACCCACTGTACTCTACCTCTACTGTGCTCCACTGTACTCTACCTCTACTGTACTCCACTGTACACTACCTCTACTGTACTCCACTGTACTCTACCTCTACTGTGCTCCACTGTACTCTACTTCTACTGTGCTCCACTGTACTCTACCTCTACTGTGCTCCACTGTACTCTATCTCTACTGTACTCCACTGTACTCTACCTTTACAGTGATCCACTGTGCTCTACCTCTACTGTACTCCACTGTACTCTACCTCTACTCTGCTCTACTGTGCTCTACCTATACTGTACTTCACTGTACTCTACCTATACTTTACTCCACTGTAGTCCACCTCAACTATACTCCACTGTACTCTACCTCTACTGTGCTCCACTGTACTCTACCTCTACTGTGCTCCACTGTACTCTACCTCTACTGTACTCCATTGTACTATACCTCTACTGTACTGTACGGTTCTCTACCTCTACTGTACTCTACTGTACTCCACCTCTACTGTGCTCCACTGTACTCCACTGTACTTTACCTCTACTGTACTCCACTGTACTCTATCTCTACTGTTCTCCACTGTACTCTACCTCTACTGTGCTCCACTGTACTACACTGTACTCTATCTCTACTGTGATCCACTGTACTCTACCTCTGCTATGCTCCACTTTACTCTATCTCTACTCTACTCCACTGTACTCTATCTCTATTGTACTCCACTGTACTCTACCTCTACTGTACTCTACTGTACTCCACCTCTACTGTGCTCCACTGTACTCCACTGTACTCTTCCTCTACTGTACTCCACTGTACTCTATCTCTACTGTGCTCCACTGTACTCTACCTCTATTGTGCTCTACTGTACTCTACTCTACTGTGCTCCACTAAACTCTATTTCTACTGTACCCCACTGTACTCTACCTCTACTGTGCTCCACTGTACTCTACCTCTACTGTGCTCCACTGTACACTACCTCTACTGTACTCCACTGTACTCTACCTCTACTGTGCTCCACTGTACTCTACATCTACTGTGCTCCACTGTACTCTACCTCTACTGTGCTCCACTGTACTCTATCTCTACTGTACTCCACTGTACTCTACCTCTACAGTGCTCCACTGTGCTCTACCTCTACTGTACTCCACTGTACTCTACCTCTACTCTGCTCTACTGTTCTCTACCTCTACTGTACTCCACTGTACTCTACCTCTACTCTGCTCTAATGTACTCTTTCTCTACTGTGCTCCACTGTACTCTACCTCTACTGCACTCCACTGTAGTCTACCTCAACTATACTCCACTGTACTCTACCTCTACTGTGCTCCACTGTAATCTACCTCTACTGTACTCAACTGTACTCTACCTCTACTATACTCCACTGTACTCTACCTCTACTGTGCTCTACTCTACTCTATCTCTACTATGCTCCATTGTACTCTACCTCTACTGTACTCCACTGTACTCTACCTCTACTCTGCTCTATTTTACTCTATCTCTACTGTGCTCCACTGTACTCTACCTCTACTGTACTCCACTGTACTCCACCTCTACAGTGTTCTACTGTACTCTACCTCTACTGTACTCCACTGTACTCTACCTCTACTCTGCTCTACTGTACTCTATCTCTACTGTGCTCCACTGTACTCTACCTCTACTGTACTCCACTGTAGTCTACCTCAACTATACTCCACTGTACTCTACCTCTACTGTGCTCCACTGTACTCTACTTCAACTATACTCCACTGTACTCTATCTCTACTCTAATCCACTGTACTCTATCTCTACTCTACTCCACTCTACTCTATCTCTACTGTACTCCACTGTACTCTACCTCTACTGTACTCCACCTCTACTGTGCTCTACTGTGCTCCACTGTACTCTACCTCTACTGTGCTCTACTGTAGTCTATCTCTACTGTGCTCCACTGTACTCTACCTCTACTGTACTCCACTGTACTCCACCTCTACAGTGCTCCACTGTACTCTACCTCTACTCTACTCCACTGTATTCTACCTCTACTCTGCTCTAGTGTACTCTATCTCTACTGTGCTCTACTGTACTCTACCTCTATTATACTCCACTGTACTCTACCTCTATTGTGCTCCACTGTACTCTACCTCTACTGTGCTCCACTGTACACTACATCTACTGTAGTCCACTGTACTCTACCTCTACTGTGCTCCACTCTACTCTACCTCTACTGTGCTCAGCTGTACTCTACCTCTACTGTACTCCACTGTACTCTACCTCTACTATACTCCACTGCACTTATCTCTACTGTGCTCCACTGTACTCTATCTCTACTGTAGTCCACTGTACTCTACCACTACTATACTCTACTGTACTCCACCTCTACTCTACTCCACTGTAGTCTACCTCAACTATACTCCACTCTATTCTACCTCTACTGTGCTCCACTGTACTCTACCTCTACTCTGCTCTACTGTACTCTATCTCTACTGTACTCCACTATACTCTACCTCCACTGTACTCCACTGTACTCTAGCTCTACTGTGCTCCCATGTACTCTACCTCTACTGTACTCCACTGTATTCTACATCTACTGTGCTCCACTGTACTCTACCTTTACTGTACTCCACTGTACTCTACCTCTACTGTACTCCACTGTACTCTACCTCTATTGTACTCCACTGTACTCTACCTCTACTGTACTCTACTGTACTCCACCTCTAGTGTGCTCCACTGTACTCCACTGTACTCTTACTCTACTGTAATCCACTGTGCTCTATCTCTACTGTGCTCCACTGTACTCTACCTCTACTGTGCTCTACTGTACTCTACTCTATTGTGCTCCACTGTACTCTATTTCTACTCTAACCCACTGTACTCTACCTCTACTGTGCTCCACTGTACTCTACCTCTACTGTGCTCCACTGTACACTACCTCTACTGTACTCCACTGTACTCTACCTCTACTGTGCTCCACTGTACTCTACCTCTACTGTGCTCCACTGTACTCTACCTCTACTGTGCTCCACTGTGCTCTATCTCTACTGTACTCCACTGTACTCTACCTCTACAGTGATCCACTGTGCTCTATCTCTACTGTACTCCACTGTACTCTACCTCTACTCTGCTCTACTGTGCTCTACCTATACTGTGCTCCACTGTACTCTACCTCTACTCTACTCCACTGTAGTCCACCTCAACTATACTCCACTGTACTCTACCTCTACTGTGCTCCACTGTACTCTACCTCTACTGTACTCCACTGTACTCTATCTCTACTGTACTCCACTGTAATCTATCTCTACTGTGCTCCACTGTACTATACCTCTACTGTGCTCCACTGTACTCTACCTCTACTCTACTCTCTGTACTCTATCTCTACTGTACTCCACTGTACTCTACCTCTACTGTGCTCTACTGTACTCTACTCTATTGTGCTCCACTCTACTATATTTGTACTGTACCCCACTGTACTCTACCTCTATTGTGCTCCACTGTACTCTACCTCTACTCTGCTCCACTGTACACTACCTCTACTGTACTCCACTGTACTCTACCTCTACTGTGCTCCACTGTACTCTACCTCTACTGTGCTCCACTGTACTCTACCTCTACTGTGCTCCACTGTACTCTATCTCTACTGTACTCCACTGTACTCTACCTTTACAGTGATCCACTGTGCTCTACCTCTACTGTACTCCCATGTACTCTACCTCTACTCTGCTCTACTGTACTCTATCTCTACTGTGCTCCACTGTACTCTACCTCTACTGTACTCTACTGTAGTCTACCTCAACTATACTCCACTGTACTCTACCTCTACTGTGCTCCACTGTACTCTACCTCTACTGTGCTCTACTGTACTCTATCTCTACTGTGCTCCACTGTACTCTACCTCTACTGTACTCCACTGTAGTCTACCTAAACTATACTCCACTCTACTCTACCTCCACTGTGCTCCACTGTACTCTACCTCAACTATACTCCACTGTACTCTATCTCTACTCTAATCCACTGTACTCTATCTCTACTCTACTCCACTGTGCTCTATCTCTACTGTACTCCACTGTACTCTACCTCTACTCTACTCTACTGTACTCCACCTCTACTGTGCTCCACTGTACTCCACTGTACTCCAGCTCTACTGTGCTCCACTGTACTCTACATCTACTGTGCTCCACTGTACTCTACCTCTACTGTACTCCACTGAACTCTACCTCTACTGTACTCCACTGTACTCTACCTCTACTATACTCCACTGTACTCTACCTCTACTGTGCTCTACTGTACTCTATATCTACTGTACTCCACTGTACTCTACCTCTACTGTACTGTACTGTTCTCTAAGTCTACTGTACTCTACTGTACTCCACCTCTACTGTGCTCCACTGTACTCCACTGTAATCTACCTCTACTGTGCTCCACTGTACTCTACCTCTACTGTACTCCACTGTACTCTATCTCTACTGTGCTCCACTGTACTCTACCTCTACTGTACTCTACTGTACTCTATCTCTACTGTGCTCCACTGTACTCTACCTCTACTGTACTCCACTGTACTCCACCTCTACAGTGCTCCACTGTACTCTACCTCTACTGTACTCCAATGTACTCTACCTCTACTCTGCTCTACTGTACTCTATCTCTACTGTGCTCTACTGTACTCTACCTCTATTATACTCCACTGTACTTTACCTCTACTGTGCTCCACTGTACTCTACCTCTACTGTGCTCCACTGTACACTACCTCTACTGTAGTCCAATGTACTCTACCTCTACTGTGCTCCACTCTACTCTACCTCTACTGTGCTCAGCTGTACTCTACATCTACTGTACTCCACTGCACTCTATCTCTTCTGTACTACACTGTACTCTTCCTCTACTGTGCTCCACTGTACTCTACCTCTACTGTGCTCCACTGTACTCTACCTCTACTGTGCTCCACTGTACACTACCTCAACTGTACTCCACTGTACTCTACCTCTACTGTGCTCCATTCTCTACTCTACCTCTACTGTGCTCCACTGTACTCTACCGCTACTGTGCTCTACTGTACTCTATCTCTACTGTGCTCCACTGTACTCTACCTCTACTGTACTCTACTCTACTCCACCTCTAATGTGCTCCACTCTACTCTACCTCTACTGTAGTCCACTGTACTCTACCTCTACTCTGCTCTACTGTACTCTATCTCTACTGTGCTCCACTGTACTCTACCTCTACTGTACTCTACTGTAGTCTACCTCAACTATACTCCACTGTACTCTACCTCTACTGTGCTCCACTGTACTCTACCTCTACTGTGCTCTACTGTACTCTATCTCTACTGTGCTCCACTGTACTCTACCTCTACTGTGCTCTACTGTACTCTATCTCTACTGTGCTCCACTGTACTCTACCTCTACTGTACTCCACTGTAGTCTACCTAAACTATACTCCACTCTACTCTACCTCCACTGTGCTCCACTGTACTCTACCTCAACTATACTCCACTGTACTCTATCTCTACTCTAATCCACTGTACTCTATCTCTACTCTACTCCACTGTGCTCTATCTCTACTGTACTCCACTGTACTCTACCTCTACTCTACTCTACTGTACTCCACCTCTACTGTGCTCCACTGTACTCCACTGTACTCCAGCTCTACTGTGCTCCACTGTACTCTACATCTACTGTGCTCCACTGTACTCTACCTCTACTGTACTCCACTGTACTCTACCTCTACTGTACTCCACTGTACTCTACCTCTACTGTAGTCCAATGTACTCTACCTCTACTGTGCTCCACTCTACTCTACCTCTACTGTGCTCAGCTGTACTCTACCTCTACTGTACTCCACTGTACTCTATCTCTTCTGTACTACACTGTACTCTTCCTCTACTGTGCTCCACTGTACTCTACCTCTACTGTGCTCTTCTCTACTCCACCTCTAATGTGCTCCACTCTACTCTACCTCTACTGTACTCCACTGTACTCTACCTCTACTGTACTCCACTGTACTCTACCTCTACTATACTCCACTGCACTCTATCTCTACAGTGTTCTACTGTACTCTACCTCTACTGTACTCCACTGCACTCTATCTCTTCTGTACTACACTGTACTCTTCCTCTACTGTGCTCCACTGTACTCTACCTCTACTGTGCTCTACTGTACTCTATCTCTACTGTGCTCTACTGTACTCTACCTCTACTATACTCCACTGTACTCTACCTCTACTGTGCTCCACTGTACTCTACCTCTACTGTGCTCCACTGTACACTACCTCAACTGTACTCCACTGTACTCTACCTCTACTGTGCTCCACTCTACTCTACCTCTACTGTGCTCCACTGTACTCTACCTCTACTGTGCTCTACTGTACTCTATCTCTACTGTGCTCCACTGTACTCTACCTCTACTGTACTCTACTCTACTCCACCTCTAATGTGCTCCACTCTACTCTACCTCTACTGTACTCCACTGTACTCTACCTCTACTCTGCTCTACTGTACTCTATCTCTACTGTGCTCCACTGTACTCTACCTCTACTGTACTGTACTGTAGTCTACCTCAACTATACTCCACTGTACTCTACCTCTACTGTGCTCCACTGTACTCTACCTCTACTGTGCTCTACTGTACTCTATCTCTACTGTGCTCCACTGTACTCTACCTCTACTGTACTCCACTGTAGTCTACCTAAACTATACTCCACTCTACTCTACCTCCACTGTGCTCCACTGTACTCTACCTCAACTATACTCCACTGTACTCTATCTCTACTCTAATCCACTGTACTCTATCTCTACTCTACTCCACTGTGCTCTATCTCTACTGTACTCCACTGTACTCTACCATTACTCTACTCTACTGTACTCCACCTCTACTGTGTTCCACTGTACTCCACTGTACTCCAGCTCTACTGTACTCCACTGTACTCTACCTCTACTGTACTCCACTGTACTCTACCTCTACTATACTCCACTGTACTCTACCTCTACTGTGCTCTACTGTACTCTATCTCTACTGTACTCCACTGTACTCTACCTCTACTCTACTGTACTGTTCTCTAAGTCTACTGTACTCCACTGTACTCTACCTCTACTGTGCTCCACTGTACTCTACCTCTACTGTACTCCACTGTACTCTATCTCTACTGTGCTCCACTGTACTCTACCTCTACTGTGCTCCACTGTACACTACCTCTACTGTAGTCCAATGTACTCTACCTCTACTGTGCTCCACTCTACTCTACCTCTACTGTGCTCAGATGTACTCTACCTCTACTGTACTCCACTGTACTCTATCTCTTCTGTACTACACTGTACTCTTCCTCTACTGTGCTCCACTGTACTCTACCTCTACTGTGCTCTACTGTACTCTATCTCTACTGTGCTCTACTGTACTCTACCTCTACTATACTCCACTGTACTCTACCTCTACTGTGCTCCACTGTACTCTACCTCTACTCTGCTCCAATGTACACTACCTCTACTGTACTCCACTGTACTCTACCTCTACTGTGCTCCACTCTACTCTACCTCTACTGTGCTCCACTGTACTCTACCTCTACTGTGCTCTACTGTACTCTATCTCTACTGTGCTCCACTGTACTCTACCTCTACTGTACTCTACTCTACTCCACCTCTAATGTGCTCCACTCTACTCTACCTCTACTGTACTCCACTGTACTCTACCTCTACTCTGCTCTACTGTACTCTATCTCTACTGTGCTCCACTGTACTCTACCTCTACTGTACTCTACTGTAGTCTACCTCAACTATACTCCACTGTACTCTACCTCTACTGTACTCCACTGTACTCTATCTCTACTGTTCTCATCTGTACTCTACCTCTACTGTGCTCCACTGTACTCCACTGTACTCTATCTCTACTGTGATTCACTGTACTCTACCTCTGCTGTGCTCCACTGTACTCTATCTCTACTCTACTCCACTGTACTCTATCTCTATTGTACTCCACTGTACTCTACCTCTACTGTACTCTACTGTACTCCACCTCTACTGTGCTCCACTGTACTCCACTGTACTCTTCCTCTACTGTACTCCACTGTACTCTATCTCTACTGTGCTCCACTGTACTCTACCTTTATTGTGCTCTACTGTACTCTACTCTACTGTGCTCCACTGTACTCTATTTCTACTGTACCCCACTGTACTCCAACTCTACTGTGCTCCACTGTACTCTACCTCTACTGTGCTCCACTGTACACTACCTCTACTGTACTCCACTGTACTCTACCTCTACTGTGCTCCACTGTACTCTACCTCTACTGTACTCCACTGTACTCTACCTCTACAGTGCTCCACTCTGCTCTACCTCTACTCTACTCCACTGTACTCTACCTCTACTCTGCTCTACTGTACTCTACCTCTACTGTACTCCACTGTACTCTACCTCTACTATACTCCACTGTACTCTACCTCTACTGTGCTCCACTGTACTCTACCTCTAATATGCGCCACTCTACTCTACCTTTACTCTACTCCACTGTACTCTACCTCTACTCTGCTCTACTCTACTCTATCTCTACTGTGCTCCACTGTACTCTACCTCTACTGTACTCCACTGTAGTCTACCTCAACTATACTCCACTGTACTCTACCTCTACTGTGCTCCACTGTACTCTACCTCTACTGTGCTCTACTGTACTCTATCTCTACTGTGCTCCACTGTACTCTACCTCTACTGTACTCCACTGTACTCCACCTCTACAGTGCTCCACTGTACTCTACCTCTACTGTACTGTACTGTTCTCTAAGTCTACTGTACTCTACTGTACTCCACCTCTACTGTGCTCCACTGTACTCCACTGTACTCTACCTCTACTGTGCTCCACTGTACTCTACCTCTACTGTACTCCACTGTACTCTATCTCTACTGTGCTCCACTGTACTCTACCTCTACTGTACTCTACTGTACTCTATCTCTACTGTGCTCCACTGTACTCTACCTCTACTGTACTCCACTGTACTCCACCTCTACAGTGCTCCACTGTACTCTACCTCTACTGTACTCCAATGTACTCTACCTCTACTCTGCTCTACTGTACTCTATCTCTACTTTGCTCTACTATACTCTACCTCTATTATACTCCACTTTACTCTACCTCTACTGTGCTCCACTGTACTCTACCTCTACTGTGCTCCACTGTACACTACCTCTACTGTAGTCCAATGTACTCTACCTCTACTGTGCTCCACTCTACTCTACCTCTACTGTGCTCAGCTGTACTCTACATCTACTGTACTCCACTGCACTCTATCTCTTCTGTACTACACTGTACTCTTCCTCTACTGTGCTCCACTGTACTCTACCTCTACTGTGCTCTACTGTACTCTATCTCTACTGTGCTCTACTGTACTCTACCTCTACTATACTCCACTGTACTCTACCTCTACTGTGCTCCACTGTACTCTACCTCTACTGTGCTCCACTGTACACTACCTCAACTGTACTCCACTGTACTCTACCTCTACTGTGCTCCACTCTACTCTTCCTCTACTGTGCTCCACTGTACTCTACCTCTACTGTGCTCTACTGTACTCTATCTCTACTGTGCTCCACTGTACTCTACCTCTACTGTACTCTACTCTACTCCACCTCTAATGTGCTCCACTCTACTCTACCTCTACTGTACTCCACTGTACTCTACCTCTACTCTGCTCTACTGTACTCTATCTCTACTGTGCTCCACTGTACTCTACCTCTACTGTACTCTACTGTAGTCTACCTCAACTATACTCCACTGTACTCTACCTCTACTGTGCTCCACTGTACTCTACCTCTACTGTGCTCTACTGTACTCTATCTCTACTGTGCTCCACTGTACTCTACCTCTACTGTGCTCTACTGTACTCTACTCTATTGTGCTCCACTGTACTCTATTTCTACTGTACCCCACTGTACTCTACCTCTACTGTGCTCCACTGTACTCTACCTCTACTGTACTCCACTGTACACTACCTCTACTGTACTCCACTGTACTCTACCTCTACTGTGCTCCACTGTACTCTACCTCTACTGTGCTCCACTGTACTCTACCTCTACTGTGCTCCACTGTACTCTACCTCTACTGTGCTCCACTGTACTCTATCTCTACTGTACTCCACTGTACTCTACCTTTACAGTGATCCACTGTGCTCTACCTCTACTGTACTCCACTGTACTCTACCTCTACTCTGCTCTACTGTGCTCTACCTATACTGTACTTCACTGTACTCTACCTCTACTTTACTCCACTGTAGTCCACCTCAACTATACTCCACTGTACTCTACCTCTACTGTGCTCCACTGTACTCTACCTCTACTGTGCTCTACTGTACTCTATCTCTACTGTACTCCACTGTACTCTACCTCTACTCTACTGTACTGTTCTCTAAGTCTACTGTACTCCACTGTACTCTACCTCTACTGTGCTCCACTGTACTCTACCTCTACTGTACTCCACTGTACTCTATCTCTACTGTGCTCCACTGTACTCTACCTCTACTGTGCTCCACTGTACACTACCTCTACTGTAGTCCAATGTACTCTACCTCTACTGTGCTCCACTCTACTCTACCTCTACTGTGCTCAGATGTACTCTACCTCTACTGTACTCCACTGTACTCTATCTCTTCTGTACTACACTGTACTCTTCCTCTACTGTGCTCCACTGTACTCTACCTCTACTGTGCTCTACTGTACTCTATCTCTACTGTGCTCTACTGTACTCTACCTCTACTATACTCCACTGTACTCTACCTCTACTGTGCTCCACTGTACTCTACCTCTACTGTGCTCCAATGTACACTACCTCTACTGTACTCCACTGTACTCTACCTCTACTGTGCTCCACTCTACTCTACCTCTACTGTGCTCCACTGTACTCTACCTCTACTGTGCTCTACTGTACTCTATCTCTACTGTGCTCCACTGTACTCTACCTCTACTGTACTCTACTCTACTCCACCTCTAATGTGCTCCACTCTACTCTACCTCTACTGTACTCCACTGTACTCTACCTCTACTCTGCTCTACTGTACTCTATCTCTACTGTGCTCCACTGTACTCTACCTCTACTGTACTCTACTGTAGTCTACCTCAACTATACTCCACTGTACTCTACCTCTACTGTACTCCACTGTACTCTATCTCTACTGTTCTCATCTGTACTCTACCTCTACTGTGCTCCACTGTACTCCACTGTACTCTATCTCTACTGTGATTCACTGTACTCTACCTCTGCTGTGCTCCACTGTACTCTATCTCTACTCTACTCCACTGTACTCTATCTCTATTGTACTCCACTGTACTCTACCTCTACTGTACTCTACTGTACTCCACCTCTACTGTGCTCCACTGTACTCCACTGTACTCTTCCTCTACTGTACTCCACTGTACTCTATCTCTACTGTGCTCCACTGTACTCTACCTTTACTGTGCTCTACTGTACTCTACTCTACTGTGCTCCACTGTACTCTATTTCTACTGTACCCCACTGTACTCCAACTCTACTGTGCTCCACTGTACTCTACCTCTACTGTGCTCCACTGTACACTACCTCTACTGTACTCCACTGTACTCTACCTCTACTGTGCTCCACTGTACTCTACCTCTACTGTACTCCACTGTACTCTACCTCTACAGTGCTCCACTCTGCTCTACCTCTACTCTACTCCACTGTACTCTACCTCTACTCTGCTCTACTGTACTCTACCTCTACTGTACTCCACTGTACTCTACCTCTACTATACTCCACTGTACTCTACCTCTACTGTGCTCCACTGTACTCTACCTCTAATATGCGCCACTCTACTCTACCTTTACTCTACTCCACTGTACTCTACCTCTACTCTGCTCTACTCTACTCTATCTCTACTGTGCTCCACTGTACTCTACCTCTACTGTACTCCACTGTAGTCTACCTCAACTATACTCCACTGTACTCTACCTCTACTGTGCTCCACTGTACTCTACCTCTACTGTGCTCTACTGTACTCTATCTCTACTGTGCTCCACTGTACTCTACCTCTACTGTACTCCACTGTACTCCACCTCTACAGTGCTCCACTGTACTCTACCTCTACTGTACTGTACTGTTCTCTAAGTCTACTGTACTCTACTGTACTCCACCTCTACTGTGCTCCACTGTACTCCACTGTACTCTACCTCTACTGTGCTCCACTGTACTCTACCTCTACTGTACTCCACTGTACTCTATCTCTACTGTGCTCCACTGTACTCTACCTCTACTGTACTCTACTGTACTCTATCTCTACTGTGCTCCACTGTACTCTACCTCTACTGTACTCCACTGTACTCCACCTCTACAGTGCTCCACTGTACTCTACCTCTACTGTACTCCAATGTACTCTACCTCTACTCTGCTCTACTGTACTCTATCTCTACTTTGCTCTACTATACTCTACCTCTATTATACTCCACTGTACTCTACCTCTACTGTGCTCCACTGTACTCTACCTCTACTGTGCTCCACTGTACACTACCTCTACTGTAGTCCAATGTACTCTACCTCTACTGTGCTCCACTCTACTCTACCTCTACTGTGCTCAGCTGTACTCTACATCTACTGTACTCCACTGCACTCTATCTCTTCTGTACTACACTGTACTCTTCCTCTACTGTGCTCCACTGTACTCTACCTCTACTGTGCTCTACTGTACTCTATCTCTACTGTGCTCTACTGTACTCTACCTCTACTATACTCCACTGTACTCTACCTCTACTGTGCTCCACTGTACTCTACCTCTACTGTGCTCCACTGTACACTACCTCAACTGTACTCCACTGTACTCTACCTCTACTGTGCTCCACTCTACTCTTCCTCTACTGTGCTCCACTGTACTCTACCTCTACTGTGCTCTACTGTACTCTATCTCTACTGTGCTCCACTGTACTCTACCTCTACTGTACTCTACTCTACTCCACCTCTAATGTGCTCCACTCTACTCTACCTCTACTGTACTCCACTGTACTCTACCTCTACTCTGCTCTACTGTACTCTATCTCTACTGTGCTCCACTGTACTCTACCTCTACTGTACTCTACTGTAGTCTACCTCAACTATACTCCACTGTACTCTACCTCTACTGTGCTCCACTGTACTCTACCTCTACTGTGCTCTACTGTACTCTATCTCTACTGTGCTCCACTGTACTCTACCTCTACTGTGCTCTACTGTACTCTACTCTATTGTGCTCCACTGTACTCTATTTCTACTGTACCCCACTGTACTCTACCTCTACTGTGCTCCACTGTACTCTACCTCTACTGTACTCCACTGTACACTACCTCTACTGTACTCCACTGTACTCTACCTCTACTGTGCTCCACTGTACTCTACCTCTACTGTGCTCCACTGTACTCTACCTCTACTGTGCTCCACTGTACTCTACCTCTACTGTGCTCCACTGTACTCTATCTCTACTGTACTCCATTGTACTCTACCTTTACAGTGATCCACTGTGCTCTACCTCTACTGTACTCCACTGTACTCTACCTCTACTCTGCTCTACTGTGCTCTACCTATACTGTACTTCACTGTACTCTACCTCTACTTTACTCCACTGTAGTCCACCTCAACTATACTCCACTGTACTCTACCTCTACTGTGCTCCACTGTACTCTACCTCTACTGTGCTCTACTGTACTCTACCTCTACTGTACTCCATTGTACTATACCTCTACTGTACTGTACGGTTCTCTACCTCTACTGTACTCTACTCTACTCTACCTCTACTGTGCTCCACTGTACTCTACCTCTACTGTGCTCCACTGTACACTACCTCTTCTGTATTCCACTGTACTCTACCTCTACTGTGCTCCACTGTACTCTACCTCTACTGTGCTCCACTCTACTCTATCTCTACTGTACTCCACTGTACTCTACCTCTACTTTGCTCCACTGTACTCTACCTCTACTGTGCTCCACTGTACACTACCTCTACTGTACTCCACTGTACTCTACCTCTACTGTGCTCCACTGTACTCTATCTCTACTGTACTCCACTGTACTCTACCTCCACAGTGCTCCACTGTGCTCTACCTCTACTGTACTCCACTGTACTCTACCTCTACTCTGCTCTACTGTACTCTATCTCTACTGTGCTCCACTGTACTTTACCTCTACTGTACTCCTCTGTAGTCTACCTCAACTATACTCCACTGTACTCTACCTCTACTGTGCTCCACTGTACTCTACCTCTACTGTACTCCACTCTACTCTATCTCTACTGTGCTCCACTGTACTTTACCTCTACTGTACTCCACTGTACTCTATCTCTACTGTTCTCCACTGTACTCTACCTCTACTGTGCTCCACTGTACTTCACTGTACTCTATCTCTACTGTGATCCACTGTACTCTACCTCTGCTGTGCTCCACTGTACTCTATCTCTACTCTACTCCACTGTACTCTATCTTTATTGTACTCCACTGTACTCTACCTCTACTGTACTCTACTGTACTCCACCTCTAGTGTGCTCCACTGTACTCCACTGTACTCTTCCTCTACTGTACTCCACTGTACTCTATCTCTACTGTGCTCCACTGTACTCTACCTCTACTGTGCTCTACTGTACTCTACTCTATTGTGCTGCACTGTACTCTATTTCTACTGTACCCCGCTGTACTCTACCTCTACTGTGCTCCACTGTACTCTACCTCTACTGTGCTCCACTGTACACTACCTCTACTGTACTCCACTGTACTCTACCTCTACTGTGCTCCACTGTACTCTACCTCTACTGTGCTCCACTGTACTCTACCTCTACTGTGCTCCACTGTACTCTATCTCTACTGTACTCCACTGTAGTCCACCTCAACTATACTCAACTGTACTCTACCTCTACTGTGCTCCACTGTACTCTACCTCTAATGTACTCTACTGTACTCTACTCTACTGTGCTCCACTGTACTCTATTTCTACTGTACCCCACTGTACACTACCTCTACTCTGCTCCACTGTACTCTACCTCTACTGTGCTCCACTGTACACTACCTCTACTGTACTCCACTGTACTCTACCTCTACTGTGCTCCACTGTACTCTACCTCTACTGTGCTCCACTGTACTCTACCTCTACTGTGCTCCACTGTACTCTATCTCTACTGTACTCCACTGTACTCTACCTCTACAGTGCTCCACTGTGCTCTACCTCTACTGTACTCCACTGTACTATACCTCTACTCTGCTCTACTGTTCTCTACCTCTACTGTACTCCACTGTACTCTACCTCTACTCTGCTCTACTGTACTCTATCTCTACTGTGCTCCACTGTACTCTACCTCTACTGCACTCCACTGTAGTCTACCTCAACTATACTCCACTTTACTCTACCTCTACTGTGCTCCACTGTAATCTACCTCTACTGTACTCCACTGTACTCTACCTCTACTATACTCCACTGTACTCTACCTCTACTGTGCTCTACTGTACTCTATCTCTAGTATGCTCAACTGTACTCTACCTCTACTGTACTCCACTGTACTCTACATCTACTGTGCTCCACTGTACTCTACTTCTACTGTACTCCACTGTACTCTACCTCTAGTGTACTCCACTGTACTCTACCTCTACTGTACTCCACTGTATTCTACCTCTACTGTGCTCTACTGTACCCTACCTCTACTGTACTCCACTGTACTCTACCTCTACTGTACTGTACTGTTCTCTACCTCTACTGTACTCTACTGTACTCTACCTCTACTGTGCTCCACTGTACTCTACCTCTACTGTGCTCCACTGTACTCTACCTCTACTGTGCTCCACTGTACTCTACCTCTACTGTGCTCCACTGTACTCTATCTCTACTGTACTCCACTGTACTCTACCTCTACAGTGCTCCACTGTGCTCTACCTCTACTGTACTCCACTGTACTATACCTCTACTCTGCTCTACTGTTCTCTACCTCTACTGTACTCCACTGTACTCTACCTCTACTCTGCTCTACTGTACTCTATCTCTACTGTGCTCCACTGTACTCTACCTCTACTGCACTCCACTGTAGTCTACCTCAACTATACTCCACTTTACTCTACCTCTACTGTGCTCCACTGTAATCTACCTCTACTGTACTCCACTGTACTCTACCTCTACTATACTCCACTGTACTCTACCTCTACTGTGCTCTACTGTACTCTATCTCTACTATGCTCAACTGTACTCTACCTCTACTGTACTCCACTGTACTCTACATCTACTGTGCTCCACTGTACTCTACTTCTACTGTACTCCACTTTACTCTACCTCTAGTGTACTCCACTGTACTCTACCTCTACTGTACTCCACTGTATTCTACCTCTACTGTGCTCTACTGTACCCTACCTCTACTGTACTCCACTGTACTCTACCTCTACTGTACTGTACTGTTCTCTACCTCTACTGTACTCTACTGTACTCCACCTCTACTGTGCTCCACTGTACTCCACTGTACTCTACCTCTACTGTGCTCCACTGCACTCTACCTCTACTGTACTCCACTGTACTCTATCTCTACTGTGCTCCACTGTACTCTACCTCTACTGTACTCCACTGTACTCTATCTCTACTGTTCTCATCTGTACTCTACCTCTACTGTGCTCCACTGTACTCCACTGTACTCTATCTCTACTGTGATTCACTGTACTCTACCTCTGCTGTGCTCCACTGTACTCTATCTCTACTCTACTCCACTGTACTCTATCTCTATTGTACTCCACTGTACTCTACCTCTACTGTACTCTACTGTACTCCACCTCTACTGTGCTCCACTGTACTCCACTGTACTCTTCCTCTACTGTACTCCACTGTACTCTATCTCTACTGTGCTCCACTGTACTGTACCTTTACTGTGCTCTACTGTACTCTACTCTACTGTGCTCCACTGTACTCTATTTCTACTGTACCCCACTGTACTCCAACTCTACTGTGCTCCACTGTACTCTACCTCTACTGTGCTCCACTGTACACTACCTCTACTGTACTCCACTGTACTCTACCTCTACTGTGCTCCACTGTACTCTACCTCTACTGTACTCCACTGTACTCTACCTCTACAGTGCTCCACTCTGCTCTACCTCTACTCTACTCCACTGTACTCTACCTCTACTCTGCTCTACTGTACTCTACCTCTACTGTACTCCACTGTACTCTACCTCTACTATACTCCACTGTACTCTACCTCTACTGTGCTCCACTGTACTCTACCTCTAATATGCGCCACTCTACTCTACCTTTACTGTACTCCACTGTACTCTACCTCTACTCTGCTCTACTCTACTCTATCTCTACTGTGCTCCACTGTACTCTACCTCTACTGTACTCCACTGTAGTCTACCTCAACTATACTCCACTGTACTCTACCTCTACTGTGCTCCACTGTACTCTACCTCTACTGTGCTCTACTGTACTCTATCTCTACTGTGCTCCACTGTACTCTACCTCTACTGTACTCCACTGTACTCCACCTCTACAGTGCTCCACTGTACTCTACCTCTACTGTCCTCCACTGTACTCTACCTCTACTCTGCTCTACTCTACTCTATCTCTACTGTGCTCCACTGTACTCTACCTCTACTGTACTCCACTGTAGTCTACCTAAACTATACTCCACTGTACTCTACCTCCACTGTGCTCCACTGTACTCTACCTCAACTATACTCCACTGTACTCTATCTCTACTCTAATCCACTGTACTCTGTCTCTACTCTACTCCACTCTACTCTATCTCTACTGTACTCCACTGTACTCTACCTCTACTCTACTCTACTGTACTCCACCTCTACTGTGCTCCACTGTACTCCACTGTACTCTAGCTCTACTGTGCTCCACTGTACTCTACCTCTACTGTACTCCACTGTATTCTACCTTTACTGTGCTCTACTGTACCCTACCTCTACTGTACTCCACTGTACTCTACCTCTACTGTACTGTACTGTTCTCTACCTCTACTGTACTCTACTGTACTCCACCTCTACTGTGCTCCACTGTACTCCACTGTACTCTACCTCTACTGTGCTCCACTGCACTCTACCTCTACTGTACTCCACTGTACTGTATCTCTACTGTGCTCCACTGTACTCTACTTCTACTGTACTCCGCTGTACTCTATCTCTACTGTTCTACACTGTACTCTACCTCTAGTGTACTCTACTGTACTCCACCTCTACTGTGCTCCACTGTACTCCACTGTACTCTTCCTCTACTGTACTCCACTGTACTCTATCTCTACTGTGCTCCACTGTACTCTACCTCTACTGTGCTCTACTGTACTCTACACTACTGTGCTCCACTGTACTCTATTTCTACTGTACCCCACTGTACTCTACCTCTACTGTGCTCCACTGTACTCTACCTCTACTGTGCTCCACTGTACACTACCTCTACTGTACTCCACTGTACTCTACCTCTACTGTGCTCCACTGTACTCTACCTCTACTCTGCTCCACTGTACTCTACCTCTACTCTGCTCCACTGTACTCTATCTCTACTGTACTCCACTGTACTCTACCTCCACAGTGCTCCACTGTGCTCTACCTCTACTGTACTCCACTGTACTCTACCTCTACTGTACTCCACTGTACTCTACATCTACTGTGCTCCACTGTACTCTACCTCTACTGTACTCCACTGTACTCTACCTCTACTGTACTCCACTGTACTCTACCTCTACTGTACTCCACTGTATTCTACCTCTACTGTGCTCTACTGTACCCTACCTCTACTGTACTCCACTGTACTCTACCTCTACTGTACTGTACTGTTCTCTACCTCTACTGTACTCTACTCTACTCCACCTCTACTGTGCTCCACTGTACTCCACTGTACTCTACCTCTACTGTGCTCCACTGCACTCTACCTCTACTGTACTCCACTGTACTCTATCTCTACTGTGCTCCACTGTACTCTACCTCTACTGTACTCCACTGTACTCTATCGCTACTGTTCTCCACTGTACTCTACCTCTACTGTGCTCCACTGTACTCCACTGTACTCTATCTCTACTGTGATCCACTGTACTCTACCTCTGCTGTGCTCCACTGTACTCTATCTCTACTCTACTCCACTGTACTCTATCTCTATTTTACTCCACTGTACTCTACCTCTAGTGTACTCTACTGTACTCCACCTCTACTGTGCTCCACTGTACTCCACTGTACTCTTCCTCTACTGTACTCCACTGTACTCTATCTCTACTGTGCTCCACTGTACTCTACCTCTACTGTGCTCTACTGTACTCTACTCTACTGTGCTCCACTGTACTCTATTTCTACTGTACCCCACTGTACTCTACCTCTACTGTGCTCCACTGTACTCTACCTCTACTGTGCTCCACTGTACACTACCTCTACTGTGCTCCACTGTACTCTACCTCTACTGTACTCCTCTGTAGTCTACCTCAACTATACTCCACTGTACTCTACCTCTACTGTGCTCCACTGTACTCTACCTCTACTGTACTCCACTCTACTCTATCTCTACTGTGATCCACTGTACTCTACCTCTACTGTACTTCACTGTACTCTATCTCTACTGTGATCCACTGTACGCTACCTCTGCTGTGCTCCACTGTACTCTATCTCTACTCTACTCCACTGTACTCTATCTCTATTGTACTCCACTTTACTCTACCTCTACTGTACTCTACTGTACTCCACCTCTAGTTTGCTCCACTGTACTCCACTGTACTCTTACTCTACTGTACTCCACTGTACTCTATCTCTACTGTGCTCTACTGTACTCTACCTCTACTGTGCTCTACTGTACTCTACTCTATTGTGCTCCACTGTACTCTATTTCTACTGTACCCCACTGTACTCTACCTATACTGTGCTCCACTGTACTCTACCTCTACTGTGCTCCACTGTACACTACCTCTACTGTACTCCACTGTACTCTACCTCTACTGTGCTCCACTGTACTCTACCTCTACTGTGCTCCACTGTACTCTACCTCTACTGTGCTCCACTGTGCTCTATCTCTACTGTACTCCACTGTACTCTACCTCTACAGTGATCCACTGTGCTCTACCTCTACTGTACTCCACTGTACTCTACCTCTACTCTGCTCTACTGTGCTCTACCTATACTGTGCTCCACTGTACTCTACCTCTATTTTACTCCACTGTAGTCCACCTCAACTATACTCCACTGTACTCTACCTCCACTGTGCTCCACTGTACTCTACCTCTACTGTACTCCACTGTACTCTATCTCTACTGTACTCCACTGTAATCTATCTCTACTGTGCTCCACTGTACTATACCTCTACTCTGCTCCACTGTACTCCACTGTACTCTATCTCTACTGTGATCCACTGTACTCTACCTCTGCTGTGCTCCACTGTACTCTTTCTCTACTCTACTCCACTGTACTCTACCTCTAGTGTGCTCCACTGTACTCTACCTCTACTGTACTCCACTGTACACTACCTCTACTGTACTCCACTGTACTCTACCTCTAATGTACTCCACTCTACTCTACCTCTACTCTGCTCCACTGTACTCTACCTCTAATGTACTCCACTGTACTCTACCTCTACTGTACTCTTCTCTACTCCACCTCTAATGTGCTCCACTCTACTCTACCTCTACTGTACTCCACTGTACTCTACCTCTACTGTACTCCACTGTACTCTACCTCTACTATACTCCACTGCACTTATCTCTACTGTGTTCGACTGTACTCTATCTCTACTTTACTCCACTGTACTCTATCTCTACTGTACTACACTGTACTCTTCCTCTACTGTGCTCCACTGTACTCTATCTCTACTGTGCTCTACTGTACTCTATCTTTACTGTGCTCTACTGTACTCTACCTCTACTATACTCCACTGTACTCTACCTCTACTGTGCTCCACTCTACTCTACCTCTACTGTGCTCAACTGTACTCTACCTCTACTGTGCTCCACTGTACTCTATCTCTACTGTACTCCACTGTACTCTACCTCTACTGTGCTCTACTGTACTCTACTCTATTGTGCTCCACTGTACTCTATTTCTACTGTAACCCACTGTACTCTACCTCTACTGTGCTCCACTGTACTCTACCTCTACTGTACTCCACTGTACACTACCTCTACTGTACTCCACTGTACTCTACCTCTACTGTGCTCCACTGTACTCTACTTCTACTGTGCTCCACTGTACTCTACCTCTACTGTGCTCCACTGTACTCTATCTCTACTGTACTCCACTGTACTCTACCTTTACAGTGATCCACTGTGCTCTACCTCTACTGTACTCCACTGTACTCTACCTCTACTCTGCTCTACTGTGCTCTACCTATACTGTACTTCACTGTACTCTACCTCTACTTTACTCCACTGTAGTCCACCTCAACTATACTCCACTGTACTCTACCTCTACTGTGCTCCACTGTACTCTACCTCTACTGTGCTCCACTGTACTCTACCTCTACTGTACTCCATTGTACTATACCTCTACTGTACTGTACGGTTCTCTACCTCTACTGTACTCTACTGTACTCCACCTCTACTGTGCTCCACTGTACTCCACTGTACTTTACCTCTACTGTACTCCACTGTACTCTATCTCTACTGTTCTCCACTGTACTCTACCTCTACTGTGCTCCACTGTACTACACTGTACTCTATCTCTACTGTGATCCACTGTACTCTACCTCTGCTATGCTCCACTTTACTCTATCTCTACTCTACTCCACTGTACTCTATCTCTATTGTACTCCACTGTACTCTACCTCTACTGTACTCTACTGTACTCCACCTCTACTGTGCTCCACTGTACTCCACTGTACTCTTCCTCTACTGTACTCCACTGTACTCTATCTCTACTGTGCTCCACTGTACTCTACCTCTATTGTGCTCTACTGTACTCTACTCTACTGTGCTCCACTAAACTCTATTTCTACTGTACCCCACTGTACTCTACCTCTACTGTGCTCCACTGTACTCTACCTCTACTGTGCTCCACTGTACACTACCTCTACTGTACTCCACTGTACTCTACCTCTACTGTGCTCCACTGTACTCTACATCTACTGTGCTCCACTGTACTCTACCTCTACTGTGCTCCACTGTACTCTATCTCTACTGTACTCCACTGTACTCTACCTCTACAGTGCTCCACTGTGCTCTACCTCTACTGTACTCCACTGTACTCTACCTCTACTCTGCTCTACTGTTCTCTACCTCTACTGTACTCCACTGTACTCTACCTCTACTCTGCTCTAATGTACTCTTTCTCTACTGTGCTCCACTGTACTCTACCTCTACTGCACTCCACTGTAGTCTACCTCAACTATACTCCACTGTACTCTACCTCTACTGTGCTCCACTGTAATCTACCTCTACTGTACTCCACTGTACTCTACCTCTACTATACTCCACTGTACTCTACCTCTACTGTGCTCTACTCTACTCTATCTCTACTATGCTCCATTGTACTCTACCTCTACTGTACTCCACTGTACTCTACCTCTACTCTGCTCTATTTTACTCTATCTCTACTGTGCTCCACTGTACTCTACCTCTACTGTACTCCACTGTACTCCACCTCTACAGTGTTCTACTGTACTCTACCTCTACTGTACTCCACTGTACTCTACCTCTACTCTGCTCTACTGTACTCTATCTCTACTGTGCTCCACTGTACTCTACCTCTACTGTACTCCACTGTAGTCTACCTCAACTATACTCCACTGTACTCTACCTCTACTGTGCTCCACTGTACTCTACTTCAACTATACTCCACTGTACTCTATCTCTACTCTAATCCACTGTACTCTATCTCTACTCTACTCCACTCTACTCTATCTCTACTGTACTCCACTGTACTCTACCTCTACTGTACTCCACCTCTACTGTGCTCTACTGTGCTCCACTGTACTCTACCTCTACTGTGCTCTACTGTAGTCTATCTCTACTGTGCTCCACTGTACTCTACCTCTACTGTACTCCACTGTACTCCACCTCTACAGTGCTCCACTGTACTCTACCTCTACTCTACTCCACTGTATTCTACCTCTACTCTGCTCTAGTGTACTCTATCTCTACTGTGCTCTACTGTACTCTACCTCTATTATACTCCACTGTACTCTACCTCTATTGTGCTCCACTGTACTCTACCTCTACTGTGCTCCACTGTACACTACATCTACTGTAGTCCACTGTACTCTACCTCTACTGTGCTCCACTCTACTCTACCTCTACTGTGCTCAGCTGTACTCTACCTCTACTGTACTCCACTGTACTCTACCTCTACTATACTCCACTGCACTTATCTCTACTGTGCTCCACTGTACTCTATCTCTACTGTAGTCCACTGTACTCTACCACTACTATACTCTACTGTACTCCACCTCTACTCTACTCCACTGTAGTCTACCTCAACTATACTCCACTCTATTCTACCTCTACTGTGCTCCACTGTACTCTACCTCTACTCTGCTCTACTGTACTCTATCTCTACTGTACTCCACTATACTCTACCTCCACTGTACTCCACTGTACTCTAGCTCTACTGTGCTCCCATGTACTCTACCTCTACTGTACTCCACTGTATTCTACATCTACTGTGCTCCACTGTACTCTACCTCTACTGTACTCCACTGTACTCTACCTCTACTGTACTCCACTGTACTCTACCTCTATTGTACTCCACTGTACTCTACCTCTACTGTACTCTACTGTACTCCACCTCTAGTGTGCTCCACTGTACTCCACTGTACTCTTACTCTACTGTAATCCACTGTACTCTATCTCTACTGTGCTCCACTGTACTCTACCTCTACTGTGCTCTACTGTACTCTACTCTATTGTGCTCCACTGTACTCTATTTCTACTCTAACCCACTGTACTCTACCTCTACTGTGCTCCACTGTACTCTACCTCTACTGTGCTCCACTGTACACTACCTCTACTGTACTCCACTGTACTCTACCTCTACTGTGCTCCACTGTACTCTACCTCTACTGTGCTCCACTGTACTCTACCTCTACTGTGCTCCACTGTGCTCTATCTCTACTGTACTCCACTGTACTCTACCTCTACAGTGATCCACTGTGCTCTATCTCTACTGTACTCCACTGTACTCTACCTCTACTCTGCTCTACTGTGCTCTACCTATACTGTGCTCCACTGTACTCTACCTCTACTCTACTCCACTGTAGTCCACCTCAACTATACTCCACTGTACTCTACCTCTACTGTGCTCCACTGTACTCTACCTCTACTGTACTCCACTGTACTCTATCTCTACTGTACTCCACTGTAATCTATCTCTACTGTGCTCCACTGTACTATACCTCTACTGTGCTCCACTGTACTCCACTTTACTCTATCTCTACTGTGATCCACTGTACTCTACCTCTACTGTACTCCACTCTACTCAACCTCTACTCTGCTCCACTGTACTCTACCTCTAATGTACTCCACTGTACTCTACCTCTACTGTACTCTGCTCTACTCCACCTCTAATGTGCTACACTCTACTCTACCTCTACTGTACTCCACTGTACTCTACCTCTACTGTACTCCACTGTACTCTACCTCTACTATACTCCACTGCACTTATCTCTACTGTGTTCGACTGTACTCTATCTCTACTTTACTCAACTGTACTCTATCTCTACTGTACTACACTGTACTCTTCCTCTACTGTGCTCCACTGTACTCTATCTCTACTGTGCTCTACTGTACTCTATCTTTACTGTGCTCTACTGTACTCACCCTCTACTATACTCCACTGTACTCTACCTCTACTGTGCTCCACTGTACTCTACCTCTACTGTGCTCCACTGTACACTACCTCTACTGTATTCCAATGTACTCTACCTCTACTGTGCTCCACTCTACTCTACCTCTACTGTGCTCCACTGTACTCTACCTCTACTCTACTCTCTGTACTCTATCTCTACTGTACTCCACTGTACTCTACCTCTACTGTGCTCTACTGTACTCTACTCTATTGTGCTCCACTCTACTCTATTTGTACTGTACCACACTGTACTCTACCTCTATTGTGCTCCACTGTACTCTACCTCTACTCTGCTCCACTGTACACTACCTCTACTGTACTCCACTGTACTCTACCTCTACTGTGCTCCACTGTACTCTACCTCTACTGTGCTCCACTGTACTCTACCTCTACTGTGCTCCACTGTACTCTATCTCTACTGTACTCCACTGTACTCTACCTTTACAGTGATCCACTGTGCTCTACCTCTACTGTACTCCCATGTACTCTACCTCTACTCTGCTCTACTGTACTCTATCTCTACTGTGCTCCACTGTACTCTACCTCTACTGTACTCTACTGTAGTCTACCTCAACTATACTCCACTGTACTCTACCTCTACTGTGCTCCACTGTACTCTACCTCTACTGTGCTCTACTGTACTCTATCTCTACTGTGCTCCACTGTACTCTACCTCTACTGTACTCCACTGTAGTCTACCTAAACTATACTCCACTCTACTCTACCTCCACTGTGCTCCACTGTACTCTACCTCAACTATACTCCACTGTACTCTATCTCTACTCTAATCCACTGTACTCTATCTCTACTCTACTCCACTGTGCTCTATCTCTACTGTACTCCACTGTACTCTACCTCTACTCTACTCTACTGTACTCCACCTCTACTGTGCTCCACTGTACTCCACTGTACTCCAGCTCTACTGTGCTCCACTGTACTCTACATCTACTGTGCTCCACTGTACTCTACCTCTACTGTACTCCACTGTACTCTACCTCTACTGTACTCCACTGTACTCTACCTCTACTATACTCCACTGTACTCTACCTCTACTGTGCTCTACTGTACTCTATATCTACTGTACTCCACTGTACTCTACCTCTACTGTACTGTACTGTTCTCTAAGTCTACTGTACTCTACTGTACTCCACCTCTACTGTGCTCCACTGTACTCCACTGTAATCTACCTCTACTGTGCTCCACTGTACTCTACCTCTACTGTACTCCACTGTACTCTATCTCTACTGTGCTCCACTGTACTCTACCTCTACTGTACTCTACTGTACTCTATCTCTACTGTGCTCCACTGTACTCTACCTCTACTGTACTCCACTGTACTCCACCTCTACAGTGCTCCACTGTACTCTACCTCTACTGTACTCCAATGTACTCTACCTCTACTCTGCTCTACTGTACTCTATCTCTACTGTGCTCTACTGTACTCTACCTCTATTATACTCCACTGTACTTTACCTCTACTGTGCTCCACTGTACTCTACCTCTACTGTGCTCCACTGCACACTACCTCTACTGTAGTCCAATGTACTCTACCTCTACTGTGCTCCACTCTACTCTACCTCTACTGTGCTCAGCTGTACTCTACATCTACTGTACTCCACTGCACTCTATCTCTTCTGTACTACACTGTACTCTTCCTCTACTGTGCTCCACTGTACTCTACCTCTACTGTGCTCCACTGTACTCTACCTCTACTGTGCTCCACTGTACACTACCTCAACTGTACTCCACTGTACTCTACCTCTACTGTGCTCCATTCTCTACTCTACCTCTACTGTGCTCCACTGTACTCTACCGCTACTGTGCTCTACTGTACTCTATCTCTACTGTGCTCCACTGTACTCTACCTCTACTGTACTCTACTCTACTCCACCTCTAATGTGCTCCACTCTACTCTACCTCTACTGTAGTCCACTGTACTCTACCTCTACTCTGCTCTACTGTACTCTATCTCTACTGTGCTCCACTGTACTCTACCTCTACTGTACTCTACTGTAGTCTACCTCAACTATACTCCACTGTACTCTACCTCTACTGTGCTCCACTGTACTCTACCTCTACTGTGCTCTACTGTACTCTATCTCTACTGTGCTCCACTGTACTCTACCTCTACTGTGCTCTACTGTACTCTATCTCTACTGTGCTCCACTGTACTCTACCTCTACTGTACTCCACTGTAGTCTACCTAAACTATACTCCACTCTACTCTACCTCCACTGTGCTCCACTGTACTCTACCTCAACTATACTCCACTGTACTCTATCTCTACTCTAATCCACTGTACTCTATCTCTACTCTACTCCACTGTGCTCTATCTCTACTGTACTCCACTGTACTCTACCTCTACTCTACTCTACTGTACTCCACCTCTACTGTGCTCCACTGTACTCCACTGTACTCCAGCTCTACTGTGCTCCACTGTACTCTACATCTACTGTGCTCCACTGTACTCTACCTCTACTGTACTCCACTGTACTCTACCTCTACTGTACTCCACTGTACTCTACCTCTACTGTAGTCCAATGTACTCTACCTCTACTGTGCTCCACTCTACTCTACCTCTACTGTGCTCAGCTGTACTCTACCTCTACTGTACTCCACTGTACTCTATCTCTTCTGTACTACACTGTACTCTTCCTCTACTGTGCTCCACTGTACTCTACCTCTACTGTGCTCTTCTCTACTCCACCTCTAATGTGCTCCACTCTACTCTACCTCTACTGTACTCCACTGTACTCTACCTCTACTGTACTCCACTGTACTCTACCTCTACTATACTCCACTGCACTCTATCTCTACAGTGTTCTACTGTACTCTACCTCTACTGTACTCCACTGCACTCTATCTCTTCTGTACTACACTGTACTCTTCCTCTACTGTGCTCCACTGTACTCTACCTCTACTGTGCTCTACTGTACTCTATCTCTACTGTGCTCTACTGTACTCTACCTCTACTATACTCCACTGTACTCTACCTCTACTGTGCTCCACTGTACTCTACCTCTACTGTGCTCCACTGTACACTACCTCAACTGTACTCCACTGTACTCTACCTCTACTGTGCTCCACTCTACTCTACCTCTACTGTGCTCCACTGTACTCTACCTCTACTGTGCTCTACTGTACTCTATCTCTACTGTGCTCCACTGTACTCTACCTCTACTGTACTCTACTCTACTCCACCTCTAATGTGCTCCACTCTACTCTACCTCTACTGTACTCCACTGTACTCTACCTCTACTCTGCTCTACTGTACTCTATCTCTACTGTGCTCCACTGTACTCTACCTCTACTGTACTGTACTGTAGTCTACCTCAACTATACTCCACTGTACTCTACCTCTACTGTGCTCCACTGTACTCTACCTCTACTGTGCTCTACTGTACTCTATCTCTACTGTGCTCCACTGTACTCTACCTCTACTGTACTCCACTGTAGTCTACCTAAACTATACTCCACTCTACTCTACCTCCACTGTGCTCCACTGTACTCTACCTCAACTATACTCCACTGTACTCTATCTCTACTCTAATCCACTGTACTCTATCTCTACTCTACTCCACTGTGCTCTATCTCTACTGTACTCCACTGTACTCTACCATTACTCTACTCTACTGTACTCCACCTCTACTGTGTTCCACTGTACTCCACTGTACTCCAGCTCTACTGTGCTCCACTGTACTCTACATCTACTGTGCTCCACTGTACTCTACCTCTACTGTACTCCACTGTACTCTACCTCTACTGTACTCCACTGTACTCTACCTCTACTATACTCCACTGTACTCTACCTCTACTGTGCTCTACTGTACTCTATCTCTACTGTACTCCACTGTACTCTACCTCTACTCTACTGTACTGTTCTCTAAGTCTACTGTACTCCACTGTACTCTACCTCTACTGTGCTCCACTGTACTCTACCTCTACTGTACTCCACTGTACTCTATCTCTACTGTGCTCCACTGTACTCTACCTCTACTGTGCTCCACTGTACACTACCTCTACTGTAGTCCAATGTACTCTACCTCTACTGTGCTCCACTCTACTCTACCTCTACTGTGCTCAGATGTACTCTACCTCTACTGTACTCCACTGTACTCTATCTCTTCTGTACTACACTGTACTCTTCCTCTACTGTGCTCCACTGTACTCTACCTCTACTGTGCTCTACTGTACTCTATCTCTACTGTGCTCTACTGTACTCTACCTCTACTATACTCCACTGTACTCTACCTCTACTGTGCTCCACTGTACTCTACCTCTACTGTGCTCCAATGTACACTACCTCTACTGTACTCCACTGTACTCTACCTCTACTGTGCTCCACTCTACTCTACCTCTACTGTGCTCCACTGTACTCTACCTCTACTGTGCTCTACTGTACTCTATCTCTACTGTGCTCCACTGTACTCTACCTCTACTGTACTCTACTCTACTCCACCTCTAATGTGCTCCACTCTACTCTACCTCTACTGTACTCCACTGTACTCTACCTCTACTCTGCTCTACTGTACTCTATCTCTACTGTGCTCCACTGTACTCTACCTCTACTGTACTCTACTGTAGTCTACCTCAACTATACTCCACTGTACTCTACCTCTACTGTGCTCCACTGTACTCTACCTCTACTGTGCTCTACTGTACTCTATCTCTACTGTGCTCCACTGTACTCTACCTCTACTGTACTCCACTGTAGTCTACCTAAACTATACTCCACTCTACTCTACCTCCACTGTGCTCCACTGTACTCTACCTCAACTATACTCCACTGTACTCTATCTCTACTCTAATCCACTGTACTCTATCTCTAATCTACTCCACTCTACTCTATCTCTACTGTACTCCACTGTACTCTACCTCTACTCTACTCCACTGTACTCCACTGTACTCTAGCTCTACTGTGCTCCACTGTACTCTACCTCTACTGTGCTCTACTGTACTCTATCTCTACTGTGCTCCACTGTACTCTACCTCTACTGTACTCCACTGTACTCCACCTCTACAGTGCTCCACTGTACTCTACCTCTACTGTACTCCAATGTACTCTACCTCTACTCTGCTCTACTGTACTCTATCTCTACTGTGCTCTACTGTACTCTACCTCTATTATACTCCACTGTACTCTACCTCTACTGTGCTCCACTGTACTCTACCTCTACTGTGCTCCACTGTACACTACCTCTACTTTAGTCCAATGTACTCTACCTCTACTGTGCTCCACTCTACTCTACCTCTACTGTGCTCAGCTGTACTCTACCTCTACTGTACTCCACTGTACTCTATCTCTTCTGTACTACACTGTACTCTTCCTCTACTGTGCTCCACTGTACTCTACCTCTACTGTGCTCTACTGTACTCTATCTCTACTGTGCTCTACTGTACTCTACCTCTACTATACTCCACTGTACTCTACCTCTACTGTGCTCCACTTTACTCTACCTCTACTGTGCTCCACTGTACACTACCTCTACTGTACTCCACTGTACTCTACCTCTACTGTGCTCCACTGTACTCTACCTCTACTGTGCTCCACTGTACTCTACCTCTACTGTGCTCTACTGTACTCTATCTCTACTGTGCTCCACTGTACTCTACCTCTACTGTACTCTACTCTACTCCACCTCTAATGTGCTCCACTCTACTCTACCTCTACTGTACTCCACTGTATTCTACCTCTACTCTGCTCTACTGTACTCTATCTCTACTGTGCTCCACTGTACTCTACCTCTACTGTACTCTACTGTAGTCTACCTCAACTATACTCCACTGTACTCTACCTCTACTGTGCTCCACTGTACTCTACCTCTACTGTGCTCTACTGTACTCTATCTCTACTGTGCTCCACTGTACTCTACCTCTACTGTACTCCACTGTAGTCTACCTAAACTATACTCCACTCTACTCTACCTCCACTGTGCTCCACTGTACTCTACCTCAACTATACTCCACTGTACTCTATCTCTACTCTAATCCACTGTACTCTATCTCTACTCTACTCCACTGTGCTCTATCTCTACTGTACTCCACTGTACTCTACCTCTACTCTACTCTACTGTACTCCACCTCTACTGTGCTCCACTGTACTCCACTGTACTCCAGCTCTACTGTGCTCCACTGTACTCTACATCTACTGTGCTCCACTGTACTCTACCTCTACTGTACTCCACTGTACTCTACCTCTACTGTACTCCACTGTACTCTACCTCTACTATACTCCACTGTACTCTACCTCTACTGTGCTCTACTGTACTCTATATCTACTGTACTCCACTGTACTCTACCTCTACTGTACTGTACTGTTCTCTAAGTCTACTGTACTCTACTGTACTCCACCTCTACTGTGCTCCACTGTACTCCACTGTAATCTACCTCTACTGTGCTCCACTGTACTCTACCTCTACTGTACTCCACTGTACTCCACCTCTACAGTGCTCCACTGTACTCTACCTCTACTGTACTCCAATGTACTCTACCTCTACTCTGCTCTACTGTACTCTATCTCTACTGTGCTCTACTGTACTCTACCTCTATTATACTCCACTGTACTTTACCTCTACTGTGCTCCACTGTACTCTACCTCTACTGTGCTCCACTGTACACTACCTCTACTGTAGTCCAATGTACTCTACCTCTACTGTGCTCCACTCTACTCTACCTCTACTGTGCTCAGCTGTACTCTACATCTACTGTACTCCACTGCACTCTATCTCTTCTGTACTACACTGTACTCTTCCTCTACTGTGCTCCACTGTACTCTACCTCTACTGTGCTCTACTGTACTCTATCTCTACTGTGCTCTACTCTACTCTACCTCTACTATACTCCACTGTACTCTACCTCTACTGTGCTCCACTGTACTCTACCTCTACTGTGCTCCACTGTACACTACCTCAACTGTACTCCACTGTACTCTACCTCTACTGTGCTCCATTCTCTACTCTACCTCTACTGTGCTCCACTGTACTCTACCGCTACTGTGCTCTACTGTACTCTATCTCTACTGTGCTCCACTGTACTCTACCTCTACTGTACTCTACTCTACTCCACCTCTAATGTGCTCCACTCTACTCTACCTCTACTGTAGTCCACTGTACTCTACCTCTACTCTGCTCTACTGTACTCTATCTCTACTGTGCTCCACTGTACTCTACCTCTACTGTACTCTACTGTAGTCTACCTCAACTATACTCCACTGTACTCTACCTCTACTGTGCTCCACTGTACTCTACCTCTACTGTGCTCTACTGTACTCTATCTCTACTGTGCTCCACTGTACTCTACCTCTACTGTACTCCACTGTAGTCTACCTAAACTATACTCCACTCTACTCTACCTCCACTGTGCTCCACTGTACTCTACCTCAACTATACTCCACTGTACTCTATCTCTACTCTAATCCACTGTACTCTATCTCTACTCTACTCCACTGTGCTCTATCTCTACTGTACTCCACTGTACTCTACCTCTACTCTACTCTACTGTACTCCACCTCTACTGTGCTCCACTGTACTCCACTGTACTCCAGCTCTACTGTGCTCCACTGTACTCTACATCTACTGTGCTCCACTGTACTCTACCTCTACTGTACTCCACTGTACTCTACCTCTACTGTACTCCACTGTACTCTACCTCTACTGTAGTCCAATGTACTCTACCTCTACTGTGCTCCACTCTACTCTACCTCTACTGTGCTCAGCTGTACTCTACCTCTACTGTACTCCACTGTACTCTATCTCTTCTGTACTACACTGTACTCTTCCTCTACTTTGCTCCACTGTACTCTACCTCTACTGTGCTCTTCTCTACTCCACCTCTAATGTGCTCCACTCTACTCTACCTCTACTGTACTCCACTGTACTCTACCTCTACTGTACTCCACTGTACTCTACCTCTACTATACTCCACTGCACTTATCTCTACAGTGTTCTACTGTACTCTACCTCTACTGTACTCCACTGTACTCTACCTCTACTCTGCTCTACTGTACTCTATCTCTACTGTGCTCCACTGTACTCTACCTCTACTGTGCTCCACTGTACTCTATCTCTACTGTACTCCACTGTACTCTACCTCTACAGTGCTCCACTGTGCTCTACCTCTACTGTACTCCACTGTACTCTACCTCTTCTCCGCTCTACTCTACTCTATCTCTACTGTACTCCACTGTACGCTATCTCTACTGTACTCCACTGTAGTCTACCTCAACTATACTCCCCTGTACTCTACCTCTACTGTGCTCCACTGTACTCTACATCTACTGTGCTCCACTGTACTCTACCTCTACTCTACTGCAGTGTACTCTACCTCTACTATACTCCACTGTACTCTACCTCTACAGTGCTCCACTGTACTCTACCTCTACTGTACTCCAATGTACTCTACCTCTACTGTGCTCCACTGTACTCTACCTCTACTGTGCTCCACTGTACAATACCTCTATTGTAGTCCACTGTACTCTACCTCTACTGTGCTCCACTCTACTCTACCTCTACTGTGCTCCACTGTACTCTATCTCTACTCTAATCCACTGTACTCTATCTCTACTCTACTCCACTCTACTCTATCTCTACTGTACTCCACTGTACTCTACCTCTACTCTACTCTACTGTACTCCACCTCTACTGTGCTCCACTGTACTCCACTGTACTCTAGCTCTACTGTGCTCCACTGTACTCTACCTCTACTGTGCTCTACTGTACTCTATCTCTACTGTGCTCCACTGTACTCTACCTCTACTGTACTCCACTGTACTCCACCTCTACAGTGCTCCACTGTACTCTAACTCTACTGTACTCCAATGTACTCTACCTCTACTCTGCTCTACTGTACTCTATCTCTACTGTGCTCTACTGTACTCTACCTCTATTATACTCCACTTTACTCTACCTCTACTGTGCTCCACTGTACTCTACCTCTACTGTGCTCCACTGTACTCTACCTCTACTGTGCTCAGCTGTACTCTACCTCTACTGTACTCCACTGTACTCTATCTCTTCTGTACTACACTGTACTCTTCCTCTAATGTGCTCCACTGTACTCTACCTCTACTGTGCTCTACTGTACTTTATCTCTACTGTGCTCTACTGTACTCTACCTCTACTATACTCCACTGTACTCTACCTCTACTGTGCTCCACTGTACTCTACCTCTACTGTGCTCCACTCTACACTACCTCTACTGTACTCCACTGTACTCTACCTCTACTGTGCTCCACTCTACTCTACCTCTACTGTGCTCCACTGTACTCTACCTCTACTGTGCTCTACTGTACTCTATCTCTACTGTGCTCCACTGTACTCTACCTCTACTGTACTCTACTCTACTCCACCTCTTATGTGCTCCACTCTACTCTACCTCTACTGTACTCCACTGTACTCTACCTCTACTCTGCTCTACTGTACTCTATCTCTACTGTGCTCCACTGTACTCTACCTCTACTGTACTCTACTGTAGTCTACCTCAACTATACTCCACTGTACTCTACCTCTACTGTGCTCCACTGTACTCTACCTCTACTGTGCTCTACTGTACTCTATCTCTACTGTGCTCCACTGTACTCTACCTCTACTGTACTCCACTGTAGTCTACCTAAACTATACTCCACTCTACTCTACCTCCACTGTGCTCCACTGTACTCTACCTCAACTATACTCCACTGTACTCTATCTCTACTCTAATCCACTGTACTCTATCTCTACTCTACTCCACTCTACTCTATCTCTACTGTACTCCACTGTACTCCACTGTACTCTACCTCTACTCTACTCTACTGTACTCCACCTCTACTGTGCTCCACTGTACTCCACTGTACTCTAGCTCTACTGTGCTCCACTGTACTCTACCTCTACTGTGCTCTACTGTACTCTATCTCTACTGTGCTCCACTGTACTCTACCTCTACTGTACTCCACTGTACTCCACCTCTACAGTGCTCCACTGTACTCTACCTCTACTGTACTCCAATGTACTCTACCTCTACTCTGCTCTACTGTACTCTATCTCTACTGTGCTCTACTGTACTCTACCTCTATTATACTCCACTATACTCTACCTCTACTGTGCTCCACTGTACTCTACCTCTACTGTGCTCCACTGTACACTACCTCTACTGTAGTCCAATGTACTCTACCTCTACTGTGCTCCACTCTACTCTACCTCTACTGTGCTCAGCTGTACTCTACCTCTAGTGTACTCCACTGTACTCTATCTCTTCTTTACTACACTGTACTCTTCCTCTACTGTGCTCCACTGTACTCTACCTCTACTGTGCTCTACTGTACTCTATCTCTACTGTGCTCTACTGTACTCTACCTCTACTATACTCCACTGTACTCTACCTCTACTGTGCTCCACTGTACACTACCTCTACTGTACTCCACTGTACTCTACCTCTACTGTGCTCCACTCTACTCTACCTCTACTGTGCTCCACTGTACTCTACCTCTACTGTGCTCTACTGTACTCTATCTCTACTGTGCTCCACTGTACTCTACCTCTACTGTACTCTACTCTACTCCACCTCTAATGTGCTCCACTCTACTCTACCTCTACTGTACTCCACTGTACTCTACCTCTACTCTGCTCTACTGTACTCTATCTCTACTGTGCTCCACTGTACTCTACCTCTACTGTACTCTACTGTAGTCTACCTCAACTATACTCCACTGTACTCTACCTCTACTGTGCTCCACTGTACTCTACCTCTACTGTGCTCTACTGTACTCTATCTCTACTGTGTTCCACTGTACTCTACCTCTACTGTACTCCACTGTAGTCTACCTAAACTATACTCCACTCTACTCTACCTCCACTGTGCTCCACTGTACTCTACCTCAACTATACTCCACTGTACTCTATCTCTACTCTAATCCACTGTACTCTATCTCTACTCTACTCCACTGTGCTCTATCTCTACTGTACTCCACTGTACTCTACCTCTACTCTACTCTACTGTACTCCACCTCTACTGTGCTCCACTGTACTCCACTGTACTCCAGCTCTACTGTGCTCCACTGTACTCTACATCTACTGTGCTCCACTGTACTCTACCTCTACTGTACTCCACTGTACTCTACCTCTACTGTACTCCACTGTACTCTACCTTTACTATACTCCACTGTACTCTACCTCTACTGTGCTCTACTGTACTCTATCTCTACTGTACTCCATTGTACTCTACCTCTACTGTACTGTACTGTTCTCTAAGTCTACTGTACTCTACTGTACTCCACCTCTACTGTGCTCCACTGTACTCCACTGTACTCTACCTCTACTGTGCTCCACTGTACTCTACCTCTACTGTACTCCACTGTACTCTATCTCTACTGTGCTCCACTGTACTCTACCTCTACTGTACTCTACTGTACTCTATATCTACTGTGCTCCAGTGTACTCTACCTCTACTGTACTCCACTGTACTCCACCTCTACAGTGCTCCACTGTACTCTACCTCTACTGTACTCCAATGTACTCTACCTCTACTCTGCTCTACTGTACTCTATCTCTACTGTGCTCTACTGTACTCTACCTCTATTATACTCCACTGTACTCTACCTCTACTGTGCTCCACTGTACTCTACCTCTACTGTGCTCCACTGTACACTACCTCTACTGTAGTCCAATGTACTCTACCTCTACTGTGCTCCACTCTACTCTACCTCTACTGTGCTCAGCTGTACTCTACCTCTACTGTACTCCACTGTACTCTATCTCTTCTGTACTACACTGTACTCTTCCTCTACTGTGCTCCACTGTACTCTACCTCTACTGTGCTTTACTGTACTCTATCTCTACTGTGCTCTACTGTACTCTACCTCTACTATACTCCACTGTACTCTACCTCTACTGTGCTCCACTGTACTCTACCTCTACTGTGCTCCAATGTACACTACCTCTACTGTACTCCACTGTACTCTACCTCTACTGTGCTCCACTCTACTCTACCTCTACTGTGCTCCACTGTACTCTACCTCTACTGTGCTCTACTGTACTCTATCTCTACTGTGCTCCACTATACTCTACCTCTACTGTACTCTACTCTACTCCACCTCTAATGTGCTCCACTCTACTCTACCTCTACTGTACTCCACTGTACTCTACCTCTACTCTGCTCTACTGTACTCTATCTCTACTGTGCTCCACTGTACTCTACCTCTACTGTACTCTACTGTAGTCTACCTCAACTATACTCCACTGTACTCTACCTCTACTGTGCTCCACTGTACTCTACCTCTACTGTGCTCTACTGTACTCTATCTCTACTGTGCTCCACTGTACTCTACCTCTACTGTACTCCACTGTAGTCTACCTAAACTATACTCCACTCTACTCTACCTCCACTGTGCTCCACTGTACTCTACCTCAATTATACTCCACTGTACTCTATCTCTACTCTAATCCACTGTACTCTATCTCTAATCTACTCCACTCTACTCTATCTCTACTGTACTCCACTGTACTCTACCTCTACTGTACTCTACTGTACTCCACCTCTACTTTGCTCCACTGTACTCCACTGTACTCTAGCTCTACTGTGCTCCACTGTACTCTACCTCTACTGTGCTCTACTGTACTCTATCTCTACTGTGCTCCACTGTACTCTACCTCTACTGTACTCCACTGTACTCCACCTCTACAGTGCTCCACTGTACTCTACCTCTACTGTACTCCAATGTACTCTACCTCTACTCTGCTCTACTGTACTCTATCTCTACTGTGCTCTACTGTACTTTACCTCTATTATACTCCACTGTACTCTACCTCTACTGTGCTCCACTGTACTCTACCTCTACTGTGCTCCACTGTACACTACCTCTACTGTAGTCCAATGTACTCTACCTCTACTGTGCTCCACTCTACTCTACCTCTACTGTGCTCAGCTGTGCTCTACCTCTACTGTACTCCACTGTACTCTATCTCTTCTGTACTACACTGTACTCTTCCTCTACTGTGCTCCACTGTACTCTACCTCTACTGTGCTCTACTGTACTCTATCTCTACTGTGCTCTACTGTACTCTACCTCTACTATACTCCACTGTACTCTACCTCTACTGTGCTCCACTGTACTCTACCTCTACTGTGCTCCACTGTACACTACCTCTACTGTACTCCACTGTAGTCTACCTCTACTGTGCTCCACTCTACTCTACCTCTACTGTGCTCCACTGTACTCTACCTCTACTGTGCTCTACTGTACTCTATCTCTACTGTGCTCCACTGTACTCTACCTCTACTGTACTCTACTCTACTCCACCTCTAATGTGCTCCACTCTACTCTACCTCTACTGTACTCCACTGTACTCTACCTCTACTCTGCTCTACTGTACTCTATCTCTACTGTGCTCCACTGTACTCTACCTCTACTGTACTCTACTGTAGTCTACCTCAACTATACTCCACTGTACTCTACCTCTACTGTGCTCCACTGTACTCTACCTCTACTGTGCTCTACTGTACTCTATCTCTACTGTGCTCCACTGTACTCTACCTCTACTGTACTCCACTGTAGTCTACCTAAACTATACTCCACTCTACTCTACCTCCACTGTGCTCCACTGTACTCTACCTCAACTATACTCCACTGTACTCTATCTCTACTCTAATCCACTGTACTCTATCTCTACTCTACTCTACTGTACTCCACCTCTACTGTGCTCCCCTGTACTCCACTGTACTCCAGCTCTACTGCGCTCCACTGTACTCTACATCTACTGTGCTCCACTGTACTCTACCTCTACTGTACTCCACTGTACTCTACCTCTACTGTACTCCACTGTACTCTACCTCTACTGTACTCCACTGTAGTCTACCTAAACTATACTCCACTCTACTCTACCTCCACTGTGCTCCACTGTACTCTACCTCAACTATACTCCACTGTACTCTATCTCTACTCTAATCCACTGTACTCTATCTCTACTCTACTCCACTGTGCTCTATCTCTACTGTACTCCACTGTACTCTACCTCTACTCTACTCTACTGTACTCCACCTCTACTGTGCTCCACTGTACTCCACTGTACTCCAGCTCTACTGTGCTCCACTGTACTCTACATCTACTGTGCTCCACTGTACTCTACCTCTACTGTACTCCACTGTACTCTACCTCTACTGTACTCCACTGTACTCTACCTCTACTGTAGTCCAATGTACTCTACCTCTACTGTGCTCCACTCTACTCTACCTCTACTGTGCTCAGCTGTACTCTACCTCTACTGTACTCCACTGTACTCTATCTCTTCTGTACTACACTGTACTCTTCCTCTACTGTGCTCCACTGTACTCTACCTCTACTGTGCTCTTCTCTACTCCACCTCTAATGTGCTCCACTCTACTCTACCTCTACTGTACTCCACTGTACTCTACCTCTACTGTACTCCACTGTACTCTACCTCTACTATACTCCACTGCACTCTATCTCTACAGTGTTCTACTGTACTCTACCTCTACTGTACTCCACTGCACTCTATCTCTTCTGTACTACACTGTACTCTTCCTCTACTGTGCTCCACTGTACTCTACCTCTACTGTGCTCTACTGTACTCTATCTCTACTGTGCTCTACTGTACTCTACCTCTACTATACTCCACTGTACTCTACCTCTACTGTGCTCCACTGTACTCTACCTCTACTGTGCTCCACTGTACACTACCTCAACTGTACTCCACTGTACTCTACCTCTACTGTGCTCCACTCTACTCTACCTCTACTGTGCTCCACTGTACTCTACCTCTACTGTGCTCTACTGTACTCTATCTCTACTGTGCTCCACTGTACTCTACCTCTACTGTACTCTACTCTACTCCACCTCTAATGTGCTCCACTCTACTCTACCTCTACTGTACTCCACTGTACTCTACCTCTACTCTGCTCTACTGTACTCTATCTCTACTGTGCTCCACTGTACTCTACCTCTACTGTACTGTACTGTAGTCTACCTCAACTATACTCCACTGTACTCTACCTCTACTGTGCTCCACTGTACTCTACCTCTACTGTGCTCTACTGTACTCTATCTCTACTGTGCTCCACTGTACTCTACCTCTACTGTACTCCACTGTAGTCTACCTAAACTATACTCCACTCTACTCTACCTCCACTGTGCTCCACTGTACTCTACCTCAACTATACTCCACTGTACTCTATCTCTACTCTAATCCACTGTACTCTATCTCTACTCTACTCCACTGTGCTCTATCTCTACTGTACTCCACTGTACTCTACCATTACTCTACTCTACTGTACTCCACCTCTACTGTGTTCCACTGTACTCCACTGTACTCCAGCTCTACTGTGCTCCACTGTACTCTACATCTACTGTGCTCCACTGTACTCTACCTCTACTGTACTCCACTGTACTCTACCTCTACTGTACTCCACTGTACTCTACCTCTACTATACTCCACTGTACTCTACCTCTACTGTGCTCTACTGTACTCTATCTCTACTGTACTCCACTGTACTCTACCTCTACTCTACTGTACTGTTCTCTAAGTCTACTGTACTCCACTGTACTCTACCTCTACTGTGCTCCACTGTACTCTACCTCTACTGTACTCCACTGTACTCTATCTCTACTGTGCTCCACTGTACTCTACCTCTACTGTGCTCCACTGTACACTACCTCTACTGTAGTCCAATGTACTCTACCTCTACTGTGCTCCACTCTACTCTACCTCTACTGTGCTCAGATGTACTCTACCTCTACTGTACTCCACTGTACTCTATCTCTTCTGTACTACACTGTACTCTTCCTCTACTGTGCTCCACTGTACTCTACCTCTACTGTGCTCTACTGTACTCTATCTCTACTGTGCTCTACTGTACTCTACCTCTACTATACTCCACTGTACTCTACCTCTACTGTGCTCCACTGTACTCTACCTCTACTGTGCTCCAATGTACACTACCTCTACTGTACTCCACTGTACTCTACCTCTACTGTGCTCCACTCTACTCTACCTCTACTGTGCTCCACTGTACTCTACCTCTACTGTGCTCTACTGTACTCTATCTCTACTGTGCTCCACTGTACTCTACCTCTACTGTACTCTACTCTACTCCACCTCTAATGTGCTCCACTCTACTCTACCTCTACTGTACTCCACTGTACTCTACCTCTACTCTGCTCTACTGTACTCTATCTCTACTGTGCTCCACTGTACTCTACCTCTACTGTACTCTACTGTAGTCTACCTCAACTATACTCCACTGTACTCTACCTCTACTGTGCTCCACTGTACTCTACCTCTACTGTGCTCTACTGTACTCTATCTCTACTGTGCTCCACTGTACTCTACCTCTACTGTACTCCACTGTAGTCTACCTAAACTATACTCCACTCTACTCTACCTCCACTGTGCTCCACTGTACTCTACCTCAACTATACTCCACTGTACTCTATCTCTACTCTAATCCACTGTACTCTATCTCTAATCTACTCCACTCTACTCTATCTCTACTGTACTCCACTGTACTCTACCTCTACTCTACTCCACTGTACTCCACTGTACTCTAGCTCTACTGTGCTCCACTGTACTCTACCTCTACTGTGCTCTACTGTACTCTATCTCTACTGTGCTCCACTGTACTCTACCTCTACTGTACTCCACTGTACTCCACCTCTACAGTGCTCCACTGTACTCTACCTCTACTGTACTCCAATGTACTCTACCTCTACTCTGCTCTACTGTACTCTATCTCTACTGTGCTCTACTGTACTCTACCTCTATTATACTCCACTGTACTCTACCTCTACTGTGCTCCACTGTACTCTACCTCTACTGTGCTCCACTGTACACTACCTCTACTTTAGTCCAATGTACTCTACCTCTACTGTGCTCCACTCTACTCTACCTCTACTGTGCTCAGCTGTACTCTACCTCTACTGTACTCCACTGTACTCTATCTCTTCTGTACTACACTGTACTCTTCCTCTACTGTGCTCCACTGTACTCTACCTCTACTGTGCTCTACTGTACTCTATCTCTACTGTGCTCTACTGTACTCTACCTCTACTATACTCCACTGTACTCTACCTCTACTGTGCTCCACTTTACTCTACCTCTACTGTGCTCCACTGTACACTACCTCTACTGTACTCCACTGTACTCTACCTCTACTGTGCTCCACTGTACTCTACCTCTACTGTGCTCCACTGTACTCTACCTCTACTGTGCTCTACTGTACTCTATCTCTACTGTGCTCCACTGTACTCTACCTCTACTGTACTCTACTCTACTCCACCTCTAATGTGCTCCACTCTACTCTACCTCTACTGTACTCCACTGTATTCTACCTCTACTCTGCTCTACTGTACTCTATCTCTACTGTGCTCCACTGTACTCTACCTCTACTGTACTCTACTGTAGTCTACCTCAACTATACTCCACTGTACTCTACCTCTACTGTGCTCCACTGTACTCTACCTCTACTGTGCTCTACTGTACTCTATCTCTACTGTGCTCCACTGTACTCTACCTCTACTGTACTCCACTGTAGTCTACCTAAACTATACTCCACTCTACTCTACCTCCACTGTGCTCCACTGTACTCTACCTCAACTATACTCCACTGTACTCTATCTCTACTCTAATCCACTGTACTCTATCTCTACTCTACTCCACTGTGCTCTATCTCTACTGTACTCCACTGTACTCTACCTCTACTCTACTCTACTGTACTCCACCTCTACTGTGCTCCACTGTACTCCACTGTACTCCAGCTCTACTGTGCTCCACTGTACTCTACATCTACTGTGCTCCACTGTACTCTACCTCTACTGTACTCCACTGTACTCTACCTCTACTGTACTCCACTGTACTCTACCTCTACTATACTCCACTGTACTCTACCTCTACTGTGCTCTACTGTACTCTATATCTACTGTACTCCACTGTACTCTACCTCTACTGTACTGTACTGTTCTCTAAGTCTACTGTACTCTACTGTACTCCACCTCTACTGTGCTCCACTGTACTCCACTGTAATCTACCTCTACTGTGCTCCACTGTACTCTACCTCTACTGTACTCCACTGTACTCCACCTCTACAGTGCTCCACTGTACTCTACCTCTACTGTACTCCAATGTACTCTACCTCTACTCTGCTCTACTGTACTCTATCTCTACTGTGCTCTACTGTACTCTACCTCTATTATACTCCACTGTACTTTACCTCTACTGTGCTCCACTGTACTCTACCTCTACTGTGCTCCACTGTACACTACCTCTACTGTAGTCCAATGTACTCTACCTCTACTGTGCTCCACTCTACTCTACCTCTACTGTGCTCAGCTGTACTCTACATCTACTGTACTCCACTGCACTCTATCTCTTCTGTACTACACTGTACTCTTCCTCTACTGTGCTCCACTGTACTCTACCTCTACTGTGCTCTACTGTACTCTATCTCTACTGTGCTCTACTCTACTCTACCTCTACTATACTCCACTGTACTCTACCTCTACTGTGCTCCACTGTACTCTACCTCTACTGTGCTCCACTGTACACTACCTCAACTGTACTCCACTGTACTCTACCTCTACTGTGCTCCATTCTCTACTCTACCTCTACTGTGCTCCACTGTACTCTACCGCTACTGTGCTCTACTGTACTCTATCTCTACTGTGCTCCACTGTACTCTACCTCTACTGTACTCTACTCTACTCCACCTCTAATGTGCTCCACTCTACTCTACCTCTACTGTAGTCCACTGTACTCTACCTCTACTCTGCTCTACTGTACTCTATCTCTACTGTGCTCCACTGTACTCTACCTCTACTGTACTCTACTGTAGTCTACCTCAACTATACTCCACTGTACTCTACCTCTACTGTGCTCCACTGTACTCTACCTCTACTGTGCTCTACTGTACTCTATCTCTACTGTGCTCCACTGTACTCTACCTCTACTGTACTCCACTGTAGTCTACCTAAACTATACTCCACTCTACTCTACCTCCACTGTGCTCCACTGTACTCTACCTCAACTATACTCCACTGTACTCTATCTCTACTCTAATCCACTGTACTCTATCTCTACTCTACTCCACTGTGCTCTATCTCTACTGTACTCCACTGTACTCTACCTCTACTCTACTCTACTGTACTCCACCTCTACTGTGCTCCACTGTACTCCACTGTACTCCAGCTCTACTGTGCTCCACTGTACTCTACATCTACTGTGCTCCACTGTACTCTACCTCTACTGTACTCCACTGTACTCTACCTCTACTGTACTCCACTGTACTCTACCTCTACTGTAGTCCAATGTACTCTACCTCTACTGTGCTCCACTCTACTCTACCTCTACTGTGCTCAGCTGTACTCTACCTCTACTGTACTCCACTGTACTCTATCTCTTCTGTACTACACTGTACTCTTCCTCTACTTTGCTCCACTGTACTCTACCTCTACTGTGCTCTTCTCTACTCCACCTCTAATGTGCTCCACTCTACTCTACCTCTACTGTACTCCACTGTACTCTACCTCTACTGTACTCCACTGTACTCTACCTCTACTATACTCCACTGCACTTATCTCTACAGTGTTCTACTGTACTCTACCTCTACTGTACTCCACTGTACTCTACCTCTACTCTGCTCTACTGTACTCTATCTCTACTGTGCTCCACTGTACTCTACCTCTACTGTGCTCCACTGTACTCTATCTCTACTGTACTCCACTGTACTCTACCTCTACAGTGCTCCACTGTGCTCTACCTCTACTGTACTCCACTGTACTCTACCTCTTCTCCGCTCTACTCTACTCTATCTCTACTGTACTCCACTGTACGCTATCTCTACTGTACTCCACTGTAGTCTACCTCAACTATACTCCCCTGTACTCTACCTCTACTGTGCTCCACTGTACTCTACATCTACTGTGCTCCACTGTACTCTACCTCTACTCTACTGCAGTGTACTCTACCTCTACTATACTCCACTGTACTCTACCTCTACAGTGCTCCACTGTACTCTACCTCTACTGTACTCCAATGTACTCTACCTCTACTGTGCTCCACTGTACTCTACCTCTACTGTGCTCCACTGTACAATACCTCTATTGTAGTCCACTGTACTCTACCTCTACTGTGCTCCACTCTACTCTACCTCTACTGTGCTCCACTGTACTCTATCTCTACTCTAATCCACTGTACTCTATCTCTACTCTACTCCACTCTACTCTATCTCTACTGTACTCCACTGTACTCTACCTCTACTCTACTCTACTGTACTCCACCTCTACTGTGCTCCACTGTACTCCACTGTACTCTAGCTCTACTGTGCTCCACTGTACTCTACCTCTACTGTGCTCTACTGTACTCTATCTCTACTGTGCTCCACTGTACTCTACCTCTACTGTACTCCACTGTACTCCACCTCTACAGTGCTCCACTGTACTCTAACTCTACTGTACTCCAATGTACTCTACCTCTACTCTGCTCTACTGTACTCTATCTCTACTGTGCTCTACTGTACTCTACCTCTATTATACTCCACTTTACTCTACCTCTACTGTGCTCCACTGTACTCTACCTCTACTGTGCTCCACTGTACTCTACCTCTACTGTGCTCAGCTGTACTCTACCTCTACTGTACTCCACTGTACTCTATCTCTTCTGTACTACACTGTACTCTTCCTCTAATGTGCTCCACTGTACTCTACCTCTACTGTGCTCTACTGTACTTTATCTCTACTGTGCTCTACTGTACTCTACCTCTACTATACTCCACTGTACTCTACCTCTACTGTGCTCCACTGTACTCTACCTCTACTGTGCTCCACTCTACACTACCTCTACTGTACTCCACTGTACTCTACCTCTACTGTGCTCCACTCTACTCTACCTCTACTGTGCTCCACTGTACTCTACCTCTACTGTGCTCTACTGTACTCTATCTCTACTGTGCTCCACTGTACTCTACCTCTACTGTACTCTACTCTACTCCACCTCTTATGTGCTCCACTCTACTCTACCTCTACTGTACTCCACTGTACTCTACCTCTACTCTGCTCTACTGTACTCTATCTCTACTGTGCTCCACTGTACTCTACCTCTACTGTACTCTACTGTAGTCTACCTCAACTATACTCCACTGTACTCTACCTCTACTGTGCTCCACTGTACTCTACCTCTACTGTGCTCTACTGTACTCTATCTCTACTGTGCTCCACTGTACTCTACCTCTACTGTACTCCACTGTAGTCTACCTAAACTATACTCCACTCTACTCTACCTCCACTGTGCTCCACTGTACTCTACCTCAACTATACTCCACTGTACTCTATCTCTACTCTAATCCACTGTACTCTATCTCTACTCTACTCCACTCTACTCTATCTCTACTGTACTCCACTGTACTCCACTGTACTCTACCTCTACTCTACTCTACTGTACTCCACCTCTACTGTGCTCCACTGTACTCCACTGTACTCTAGCTCTACTGTGCTCCACTGTACTCTACCTCTACTGTGCTCTACTGTACTCTATCTCTACTGTGCTCCACTGTACTCTACCTCTACTGTACTCCACTGTACTCCACCTCTACAGTGCTCCACTGTACTCTACCTCTACTGTACTCCAATGTACTCTACCTCTACTCTGCTCTACTGTACTCTATCTCTACTGTGCTCTACTGTACTCTACCTCTATTATACTCCACTATACTCTACCTCTACTGTGCTCCACTGTACTCTACCTCTACTGTGCTCCACTGTACACTACCTCTACTGTAGTCCAATGTACTCTACCTCTACTGTGCTCCACTCTACTCTACCTCTACTGTGCTCAGCTGTACTCTACCTCTAGTGTACTCCACTGTACTCTATCTCTTCTTTACTACACTGTACTCTTCCTCTACTGTGCTCCACTGTACTCTACCTCTACTGTGCTCTACTGTACTCTATCTCTACTGTGCTCTACTGTACTCTACCTCTACTATACTCCACTGTACTCTACCTCTACTGTGCTCCACTGTACACTACCTCTACTGTACTCCACTGTACTCTACCTCTACTGTGCTCCACTCTACTCTACCTCTACTGTGCTCCACTGTACTCTACCTCTACTGTGCTCTACTGTACTCTATCTCTACTGTGCTCCACTGTACTCTACCTCTACTGTACTCTACTCTACTCCACCTCTAATGTGCTCCACTCTACTCTACCTCTACTGTACTCCACTGTACTCTACCTCTACTCTGCTCTACTGTACTCTATCTCTACTGTGCTCCACTGTACTCTACCTCTACTGTACTCTACTGTAGTCTACCTCAACTATACTCCACTGTACTCTACCTCTACTGTGCTCCACTGTACTCTACCTCTACTGTGCTCTACTGTACTCTATCTCTACTGTGTTCCACTGTACTCTACCTCTACTGTACTCCACTGTAGTCTACCTAAACTATACTCCACTCTACTCTACCTCCACTGTGCTCCACTGTACTCTACCTCAACTATACTCCACTGTACTCTATCTCTACTCTAATCCACTGTACTCTATCTCTACTCTACTCCACTGTGCTCTATCTCTACTGTACTCCACTGTACTCTACCTCTACTCTACTCTACTGTACTCCACCTCTACTGTGCTCCACTGTACTCCACTGTACTCCAGCTCTACTGTGCTCCACTGTACTCTACATCTACTGTGCTCCACTGTACTCTACCTCTACTGTACTCCACTGTACTCTACCTCTACTGTACTCCACTGTACTCTACCTTTACTATACTCCACTGTACTCTACCTCTACTGTGCTCTACTGTACTCTATCTCTACTGTACTCCATTGTACTCTACCTCTACTGTACTGTACTGTTCTCTAAGTCTACTGTACTCTACTGTACTCCACCTCTACTGTGCTCCACTGTACTCCACTGTACTCTACCTCTACTGTGCTCCACTGTACTCTACCTCTACTGTACTCCACTGTACTCTATCTCTACTGTGCTCCACTGTACTCTACCTCTACTGTACTCTACTGTACTCTATATCTACTGTGCTCCAGTGTACTCTACCTCTACTGTACTCCACTGTACTCCACCTCTACAGTGCTCCACTGTACTCTACCTCTACTGTACTCCAATGTACTCTACCTCTACTCTGCTCTACTGTACTCTATCTCTACTGTGCTCTACTGTACTCTACCTCTATTATACTCCACTGTACTCTACCTCTACTGTGCTCCACTGTACTCTACCTCTACTGTGCTCCACTGTACACTACCTCTACTGTAGTCCAATGTACTCTACCTCTACTGTGCTCCACTCTACTCTACCTCTACTGTGCTCAGCTGTACTCTACCTCTACTGTACTCCACTGTACTCTATCTCTTCTGTACTACACTGTACTCTTCCTCTACTGTGCTCCACTGTACTCTACCTCTACTGTGCTTTACTGTACTCTATCTCTACTGTGCTCTACTGTACTCTACCTCTACTATACTCCACTGTACTCTACCTCTACTGTGCTCCACTGTACTCTACCTCTACTGTGCTCCAATGTACACTACCTCTACTGTACTCCACTGTACTCTACCTCTACTGTGCTCCACTCTACTCTACCTCTACTGTGCTCCACTGTACTCTACCTCTACTGTGCTCTACTGTACTCTATCTCTACTGTGCTCCACTATACTCTACCTCTACTGTACTCTACTCTACTCCACCTCTAATGTGCTCCACTCTACTCTACCTCTACTGTACTCCACTGTACTCTACCTCTACTCTGCTCTACTGTACTCTATCTCTACTGTGCTCCACTGTACTCTACCTCTACTGTACTCTACTGTAGTCTACCTCAACTATACTCCACTGTACTCTACCTCTACTGTGCTCCACTGTACTCTACCTCTACTGTGCTCTACTGTACTCTATCTCTACTGTGCTCCACTGTACTCTACCTCTACTGTACTCCACTGTAGTCTACCTAAACTATACTCCACTCTACTCTACCTCCACTGTGCTCCACTGTACTCTACCTCAATTATACTCCACTGTACTCTATCTCTACTCTAATCCACTGTACTCTATCTCTAATCTACTCCACTCTACTCTATCTCTACTGTACTCCACTGTACTCTACCTCTACTGTACTCTACTGTACTCCACCTCTACTTTGCTCCACTGTACTCCACTGTACTCTAGCTCTACTGTGCTCCACTGTACTCTACCTCTACTGTGCTCTACTGTACTCTATCTCTACTGTGCTCCACTGTACTCTACCTCTACTGTACTCCACTGTACTCCACCTCTACAGTGCTCCACTGTACTCTACCTCTACTGTACTCCAATGTACTCTACCTCTACTCTGCTCTACTGTACTCTATCTCTACTGTGCTCTACTGTACTTTACCTCTATTATACTCCACTGTACTCTACCTCTACTGTGCTCCACTGTACTCTACCTCTACTGTGCTCCACTGTACACTACCTCTACTGTAGTCCAATGTACTCTACCTCTACTGTGCTCCACTCTACTCTACCTCTACTGTGCTCAGCTGTGCTCTACCTCTACTGTACTCCACTGTACTCTATCTCTTCTGTACTACACTGTACTCTTCCTCTACTGTGCTCCACTGTACTCTACCTCTACTGTGCTCTACTGTACTCTATCTCTACTGTGCTCTACTGTACTCTACCTCTACTATACTCCACTGTACTCTACCTCTACTGTGCTCCACTGTACTCTACCTCTACTGTGCTCCACTGTACACTACCTCTACTGTACTCCACTGTAGTCTACCTCTACTGTGCTCCACTCTACTCTACCTCTACTGTGCTCCACTGTACTCTACCTCTACTGTGCTCTACTGTACTCTATCTCTACTGTGCTCCACTGTACTCTACCTCTACTGTACTCTACTCTACTCCACCTCTAATGTGCTCCACTCTACTCTACCTCTACTGTACTCCACTGTACTCTACCTCTACTCTGCTCTACTGTACTCTATCTCTACTGTGCTCCACTGTACTCTACCTCTACTGTACTCTACTGTAGTCTACCTCAACTATACTCCACTGTACTCTACCTCTACTGTGCTCCACTGTACTCTACCTCTACTGTGCTCTACTGTACTCTATCTCTACTGTGCTCCACTGTACTCTACCTCTACTGTACTCCACTGTAGTCTACCTAAACTATACTCCACTCTACTCTACCTCCACTGTGCTCCACTGTACTCTACCTCAACTATACTCCACTGTACTCTATCTCTACTCTAATCCACTGTACTCTATCTCTACTCTACTCTACTGTACTCCACCTCTACTGTGCTCCCCTGTACTCCACTGTACTCCAGCTCTACTGCGCTCCACTGTACTCTACATCTACTGTGCTCCACTGTACTCTACCTCTACTGTACTCCACTGTACTCTACCTCTACTGTACTCCACTGTACTCTACCTCTACTATACTCCACTGTACTCTACCTCTACTGTGCTCTACTGTACTCTATCTCTACTGTACTCCACTGTACTCTATCTCTACTCTAATCCACTGTACTCTATCTCTACTCTACTCCACTCTACTCTATCTCTACTGTACTCCACTGTACTCTACCTCTACTCTACTCTACTGTACTCCACCTCTACTGTGCTCCACTGTACTCCACTGTACTCTAGCTCTACTGTGCTCCACTGTACTCTACCTCTACTGTGCTCTACTATACTCTATCTCTACTGTGCTCCACTGTACTCTACCTCTACTGTACTCCACTGTACTCCACCTCTACAGTGCTCCACTGTACTCTAACTCTACTGTACTCCAATGTACTCTACCTCTACTCTGCTCTACTGTACTCTATCTCTACTGTGCTCTACTGTACTCTACCTCTATTATACTCCACTTTACTCTACCTCTACTGTGCTCCACTGTACTCTACCTCTACTGTGCTCCACTGTACTCTACCTCTACTGTGCTCAGCTGTACTCTACCTCTACTGTACTCCACTGTACTCTATCTCTTCTGTACTACACTGTACTCTTCCTCTAATGTGCTCCACTGTACTCTACCTCTACTGTGCTCTACTGTACTTTATCTCTACTGTGCTCTACTGTACTCTACCTCTACTATACTCCACTGTACTCTACCTCTACTGTGCTCCACTGTACTCTACCTCTACTGTGCTCCACTGTACACTACCTCTACTGTACTCCACTGTACTCTACCTCTACTGTGCTCCACTCTACTCTACCTCTACTGTGCTCCACTGTACTCTACCTCTACTGTGCTCTACTGTACTCTATCTCTACTGTGCTCCACTGTACTCTACCTCTACTGTACTCTACTCTACTCCACCTCTTATGTGCTCCACTCTACTCTACCTCTACTGTACTCCACTGTACTCTACCTCTACTCTGCTCTACTGTACTCTATCTCTACTGTGCTCCACTGTACTCTACCTCTACTGTACTCTACTGTAGTCTACCTCAACTATACTCCACTGTACTCTACCTCTACTGTGCTCCACTGTACTCTACCTCTACTGTGCTCTACTGTACTCTATCTCTACTGTGCTCCACTGTACTCTACCTCTACTGTACTCCACTGTAGTCTACCTAAACTATACTCCACTCTACTCTACCTCCACTGTGCTCCACTGTACTCTACCTCAACTATACTCCACTGTACTCTATCTCTACTCTAATCCACTGTACTCTATCTCTACTCTACTCCACTCTACTCTATCTCTACTGTACTCCACTGTACTCCACTGTACTCTACCTCTACTCTACTCTACTGTACTCCACCTCTACTGTGCTCCACTGTACTCCACTGTACTCTAGCTCTACTGTGCTCCACTGTACTCTACCTCTACTGTGCTCTACTGTACTCTATCTCTACTGTGCTCCACTGTACTCTACCTCTACTGTACTCCACTGTACTCCACCTCTACAGTGCTCCACTGTACTCTACCTCTACTGTACTCCAATGTACTCTACCTCTACTCTGCTCTACTGTACTCTATCTCTACTGTGCTCTACTGTACTCTACCTCTATTATACTCCACTATACTCTACCTCTACTGTGCTCCACTGTACTCTACCTCTACTGTGCTCCACTGTACACTACCTCTACTGTAGTCCAATGTACTCTACCTCTACTGTGCTCCACTCTACTCTACCTCTACTGTGCTCAGCTGTACTCTACCTCTAGTGTACTCCACTGTACTCTATCTCTTCTTTACTACACTGTACTCTTCCTCTACTGTGCTCCACTGTACTCTACCTCTACTGTGCTCTACTGTACTCTATCTCTACTGTGCTCTACTGTACTCTACCTTTACTATACTCCACTGTACTCTACCTCTACTGTGCTCCACTGTACACTACCTCTACTGTACTCCACTGTACTCTAGCTCTACTGTGCTCCACTCTACTCTACCTCTACTGTGCTCCACTGTACTCTACCTCTACTGTGCTCTACTGTACTCTATCTCTACTGTGCTCCACTGTACTCTACCTCTACTGTACTCTACTCTACTCCACCTCTAATGTGCTCCACTCTACTCTACCTCTACTGTACTCCACTGTACTCTACCTCTACTCTGCTCTACTGTACTCTATCTCTACTGTGCTCCACTGTACTCTACCTCTACTGTACTCTACTGTAGTCTACCTCAACTATACTCCACTGTACTCTACCTCTACTGTGCTCCACTGTACTCTACCTCTACTGTGCTCTACTGTACTCTATCTCTACTGTGCTCCACTGTACTCTACCTCTAATGTACTCCACTGTAGTCTACCTAAACTATACTCCACTCTACTCTACCTCCACTGTGCTCCACTGTACTCTACCTCAACTATACTCCACTGTACTCTATCTCTACTCTAATCCACTGTACTCTATCTCTACTCTACTCCACTGTGCTCTATCTCTACTGTACTCCACTGTACTCTACCTCTACTCTACTCTACTGTACTCCACCTCTACTGTGCTCCACTGTACTCCACTGTACTCCAGCTCTACTGTGCTCCACTGTACTCTACATCTACTGTGCTCCACTGTACTCTACCTCTACTGTACTCCACTGTACTCTACCTCTACTGTACTCCACTGTACTCTACCTCTACTATACTCCACTGCACTTATCTCTACAGTGTTCTACTGTACTCTACCTCTACTGTACTCCACTGTACTCTACCTCTACTCTGCTCTACTGTACTCTATCTCTACTGTGCTCCACTGTACTCTACCTCTACTGTGCTCCACTGTACTCTATCTCTACTGTACTCCACTGTACTCTACCTCTACAGTGCTCCACTGTGCTCTACCTCTACTGTACTCCACTGTACTCTACCTCTTCTCCGCTCTACTCTACTCTATCTCTACTGTACTCCACTGTACGCTATCTCTACTGTACTCCACTGTAGTCTACCTCAACTATACTCCCCTGTACTCTACCTCTACTGTGCTCCACTGTACTCTACATCTACTGTGCTCCACTGTACTCTACCTCTACTCTACTGCAGTGTACTCTACCTCTACTATACTCCACTGTACTCTACCTCTACAGTGCTCCACTGTACTCTACCTCTACTGTACTCCAATGTACTCTACCTCTACTGTGCTCCACTGTACTCTACCTCTACTGTGCTCCACTGTACAATACCTCTATTGTAGTCCACTGTACTCTACCTCTACTGTGCTCCACTCTACTCTACCTCTACTGTGCTCCACTGTACTCTATCTCTACTCTAATCCACTGTACTCTATCTCTACTCTACTCCACTCTACTCTATCTCTACTGTACTCCACTGTACTCTACCTCTACTCTGCTCTACTGTACTCTATCTCTACTGTGCTCCACTGTACTCTACCTCTACTGTACTCCACTGTAGTCTACCTAAACTATACTCCACTCTACTCTACCTCCACTGTGCTCCACTGTACTCTACCTCTACTCTACTCTACTCTACTCTACTCCACCTCTACTGTGCTCCACTGTACTCCACTGTACTCCAGCTCTACTGTGCTCCACTGTACTCTACCTCTACTGTACTCCACTGTACTCTACATCTACTGTGCTCCACTGTACTCTACCTCTACTGTACTCCACTGTACTCTACCTCTACTGTACTCCACTGTACTCTACCTCTACTGTACTCCACTGTATTCTACCTCTACTGTGCTCTACTGTACTCTATCTCTACTGTACTCCACTGTACTCTACCTCTACTGTACTGTACTGTTCTCTAAGTCTACTGTACTCTACTGTACTCCACCTCTACTGTGCTCCACTGTACTCCACTGTACTCTACCTCTACTGTGCTCCACTGTACTCTACCTCTACTGTACTCCACTGTACTCTATCTCTACTGTTCTCCACTGTACTCTACCTCTACTGTGCACCACTGTACTCCACTGTACTCTATCTCTACTGTGATCCACTGTACTCTACCTCTGCTGTGCTCCACTGTACTCTATCTCTACTCTACTCCACTGTACTCTATCTCTATTTTACTCCACTCTACTCTACCTCTACTGTACTCTACTGTGATCCACTGTACTCTACCTCTGCTGTGCTCCACTGTACTCTATCTCTACTGTACTCCACTGTACTCTATCTCTACTGTGCTCCACTGTACTCTACCTCTAATGTGCTCTACTGTACTCCACCTCTACTGTGCTCCACTGTACTCCACTGTACTCTTCCTCTACTGTACTCCACTGTACTCTATCTCTACTGTGCTCCACTGTACTCTACCTCTAATGTGCTCTACTGTACTCTTCTCTACTGTGATCCACTGTACTCTATTTCTACTGTACCCCACTGTACTCTACCTCTACTGTGCTCCACTGTACTCTACCTCTTCTGTGCTCCACTGTACTCTACCTCTACTGTGCTCTACTGTACTCTATCTCTACTGTGCTCCACTGTACTCTACCTCTACTGTACTCTACTGTACTCTATCTCTACTGTGCTCCACTGTACTCTACCTCTACTGTACTCCACTGTACTCCACCTCTAGAGTGCTCCACTGTACTCTACCTCTACTGTACTCCAATGTACTCTACCTCTACTCTGCTCTACTGTACTCTATCTCTACTGTGCTCTACTGTACTCTACCTCTATTATACTCCACTGTACTCTACCTCTACTGTGTTCCACTGTACTCTACCTCTACTGTGCTCCACTTTACACTACCTCTACTGTAGTCCAATGTACTCTACCTCTACTGTGCTCCACTCTACTCTACCTCTACTGTGCTCAGCTGTACTCTACCTCTACTGTACTCCACTGCACTCTATCTCTTCTGTACTACACTGTACTCTTCATCTACTGTGCTCCACTGTACTCTACCTCTACTGTCCTCTACTGTACTCTATCTCTACTGTGCTCTACTGTACTCTACCTCTACTATACTCCACTGCACTCTACCTCTACTGTGCTCCACTGTACTCTACCTCTACTGTGCTCCACTGTACACTACCTCTACTGTACTCCACTGTACTCTACCTCTACTGTGCTCCACTCTACTCTACCTCTACTGTGCTCCACTCTACACTACCTCTACTGTGCTCTACTGTACTCTATCTCTACTGTGCTCCACTGTACTCTACCTCTACTGTACTCTACTTTACTCCACCTCTAATGTGCTCCACTCTACTCTACCTCTACTGTACTCCACTGTACTCTACCTCTACTCTGCTCTACTGTACTCTATCTCTACTGTGCTCCACTGTACTCTACCTCTACTGTACTCTACTGTAGTCTACCTCAACTATACTCCACTGTACTCTACCTCTACTGTGCTCCACTGTACTCTACCTCTACTGTGCTCTACTGTACTCTATCTCTACTGTGCTCCACTGTACTCTACCTCTACTGTACTCCACTGTAGTCTACCTAAACTATACTCCACTCTACTCTACCTCCACTGTGCTCCACTGTACTCTACCTCAACTATACTCCACTGTACTCTATCTCTACTCTAATCCACTGTACTCTATCTCTACTCTACTCCACTGTGCTCTATCTCTACTGTACTCCACTGTACTCTACCTCTACTCTACTCTACTGTACTCCACCTCTACTGTGTTCCACTGTACTCCACTGTACTCCAGCTCTACTGTGCTCCACTGTACTCTACATCTACTGTGCTCCACTGTACTCTACCTCTACTGTACTCCACTGTACTCTACCTCTACTGTACTCCACTGTACTCTACCTCTACTATACTCCACTGTACTCTACCTCTACTGTGCTCTACTGTACTCTATCTCTACTGTACTCCACTGTACTCTACCTCTACTGTACTGTACTGTTCTCTAAGTCTACTGTACTCTACTGTACTCCACCTCTACTGTGCTCCACTGTACTCCACTGTACTCTACCTCTACTGTGCTCCAATGTACTCTACCTCTACTGTACTCCACTGTACTCTATATCTACTGTGCTCCACTGTACTCTACCTCTACTGTGCTCCACTGTACACTACCTCTACTGTAGTCCAATGTACTCTACCTCTACTGTGCTCCACTCTACTCTACCTCTACTGTGCTCAGCTGTACTCTACCTCTACTGTACTCCACTGTACTCTATCTCTTCTGTACTACGCTGTACTCTTCCTCTACTGTGCTCCACTGTACTCTACCTCTACTGTGCTCTACTGTACTCTATCTCTACTGTGCTCTACTGTACTCTACCTCTACTATACTCCACTGTACTCTACCTCTACTGTGCTCCACTGTACTCTACCTCTACTGTGCTCCAATGTACACTACCTCTACTGTACTCCACTGTACTCTACCTCTACTGTGCTTCACTCTACTCTACCTCTACTGTGCTCCACTGTACTCTACCTCTACTGTGCTCTACTGTACTCTATCTCTACTGTGCTCCACTGTACTCTACCTCTACTGTACTCTACTCTACTCCACCTCTAATGTGCTCCACTCTACTCTACCTCTACTGTACTCCACTGTACTCTACCTCTACTCTGCTCTACTGTACTCTATCTCTACTGTGCTCCACTGTACTCTACCTCTACTGTACTCTACTGTAGTCTACCTCAACTATACTCCACTGTACTCTACCTCTACTGTGCTCCACTGTACTCTACCTCTACTGTGCTCTACTGTACTCTATCTCTACTGTGCTCCACTGTACTCTACCTCTACTGTACTCCACTGTAGTCTACCTAAACTATACTCCACTCTACTCTACCTCCACTGTGCTCCACTGTACTCTACCTCAACTATACTCCACTCTACTCTACCTCCACTGTGCTCCACTGTACTCTACCTCAACTATACTCCACTGTACTCTATCTCTACTCTAATCCACTGTACTCTATCTCTAATCTAATCCACTGTACTCTATCTCTACTCTTCTCCACTCTACTCTATCTCTACTGTACTCCACTGTACTCTACCTCTACTCTACTCTACTGTACTCCACCTCTACTGTGCTCCACTGTACTCCACTGTACTCTAGCTCTACTGTGCTCCACTGTACTCTACCTCTACTGTGCTCTACTGTACTCTATCTCTACTGTGCTCCACTGTACTCTACCTCTACTGTAATCCACTCTACTCCACCTCTACAGTGCTCCACTGTACTCTACCTCTACTGTACTCCAATGTACTCTACCTCTACTCTGCTCTACTGTACTCTATCTCTACTGTGCTCTACTGTACTCTACCTCTATTATACTCCACTGTACTCTACCTCTACTGTACTCTACTGTAGTCTACCTCAACTATACTCCACTGTACTCTATCTCTACTGTGCTCCACTGTACTCTACCTCTACTGTACTCCACTGTAGTCTACCTAAACTATACTCCACTCTACTCTACCTCCACTGTGCTCCACTGTACTCTACCTCAACTATACTCCACTGTACTCTATCTCTACTCTAATCCACTGTACTCTATCTCTAATCTACTCCACTCTACTCTATCTCTACTGTACTCCACTGTACTCTACCTCTACTGTACTCTACTGTACTCCACCTCTACTGTTCTCCACTGTACTCCACTGTACTCTAGCTCTACTGTGATCCACTGTACTCTACCTCTACTGTGCTCTACTGTACTCTATCTCTACTGTGCTCCACTGTACTCTACCTCTACTGTACTCCACTGTACTCCACCTCTACAGTGCTCCACTGTACTCTACCTCTACTGTACTCCAATGTACTCTACCTCTACTCTGCTCTACTGTACTCTATCTCTACTGTGCTCTACTGTACTCTACCTCTATTATACTCCACTGTACTCTACCTCTACTGTGCTCCACTGTACTCTACCTCTACTGTGCTCCACTGTACACTACCTCTACTGTAGTCCAATGTACTCTACCTCTACTGTGCTCCACTCTACTCTACCTCTACTGTGCTCAGCTGTACTCTACCTCTACTGTACTCCACTGTACTCTATCTCTTCTGTACTACACTGTACTCTTCCTCTACTGTGCTCCACTGTACTCTACCTCTACTGTGCTCTACTGTACTCTATCTCTACTGTGCTCTACTGTACTCTACCTCTACTATACTCCACTGTACTCTACCTCTACTGTGCTCCACTGTACTCTACCTCTACTGTGCTCCACTGTACACTACCTCTACTGTACTCCACTGTAGTCTACCTCTACTGTGCTCCACTCTACTCTACCTCTACTGTGCTCCACTGTACTCTACCTCTACTGTGCTCTACTGTACTCTATCTCTACTGTGCTCCACTGTACTCTACCTCTACTGTACTCTACTCTACTCCACCTCTAATGTGCTCCACTCTACTCTACCTCTACTGTACTCCACTGTACTCTACCTCTACTCTGCTCTACTGTACTCTATCTCTACTGTGCTCCACTGTACTCTACCTCTACTGTACTCTACTGTAGTCTACCTCAACTATACTCCACTGTACTCTACCTCTACTGTGCTCCACTGTACTCTACCTCTACTGTGCTCTACTGTACTCTATCTCTACTGTGCTCCACTGTGCTCTACCTCTACTGTACTCCACTGTAGTCTACCTAAACTATACTCCACTCTACTCTACCTCCACTGTGCTCCACTGTACTCTACCTCAACTATACTCCACTGTACTCTATCTCTACTCTAATCCACTGTACTCTATCTCTACTCTACTCTACTGTACTCCACCTCTACTTTGCTCCCCTGTACTCCACTGTACTCCAGCTCTACTGCGCTCCACTGTACTCTACATCTACTGTGCTCCACTGTACTCTACCTCTACTGTACTCCACTGTACTCTACCTCTACTGTACTCCACTGTACTCTACCTCTACTATACTCCACTGTACTCTACCTCTACTGTGCTCTACTGTACTCTATCTCTACTGTACTCCACTGTACTCTACCTCTACTGTACTGTACTGTTCTCTAAGTCTACTGTACTCTACTGTACTCCACCTCTACTGTGCTCCACTGTACTCCACTGTACTCTACCTCTACTGTGCTCCACTGTACTCTACCTCTACTGTACTCCACTGTACTCTATCTCTACTGTGCTCCACTGTACTCTACCTCTACTGTACTCTACTGTACTCTATCTCTACTGTGCTCCACTGTACTCTACCTCTACTGTACTCCACTGTACTCCACCTCTACAGTGCTCCACTGTACTCTACCTCTACTGTACTCCAATGTACTCTACCTCTACTCTGCTCTACTGTACTCTATCTCTACTGTGCTCTACTGTACTCTACCTCTATTATACTCCACTGTACTCTACCTCTACTGTGCTCCACTGTACTCTACCTCTACTGTGCTCCACTGTACACTACCTCTACTGTAGTCCAATGTACTCTACCTCTACTGTGCTCCACTCTACTCTACCTCTACTGTGCTCAGCTGTACTCTACATCTACTGTACTCCACTGCACTCTATCTCTTCTGTACTACACTGTACTCTTCCTCTACTGTGCTCCACTGTACTCTACCTCTACTGTGCTCTACTGTACTCTATCTCTACTGTGCTCTACTGTACTCTACCTCTACTATACTCCACTGTACTCTACCTCTACTGTGCTCCACTGTACTCTACCTCTACTGTGCTCCACTGTACACTACCTCAACTGTACTCCACTGTACTCTACCTCTACTGTGCTCCACTCTACTCTACCTCTACTGTGCTCCACTGTACTCTACCTCTACTGTGCTCTACTGTACTCTATCTCTACTGTGCTCCACTGTACTCTACCTCTACTGTATTCTACTCTACTCCACCTCTAATGTGCTCCACTCTACTCTACCTCTACTGTACTCCACTGTACTCTACCTCTACTCTGCTCTACTGTACTCTATCTCTACTGTGCTCCACTGTACTCTACCTCTACTGTACTGTACTGTAGTCTACCTCAACTATACTCCACTGTACTCTACCTCTACTGTGCTCCACTGTACTCTACCTCTACTGTGCTCTACTGTACTCTATCTCTACTGTGCTCCACTGTACTCTACCTCTACTGTACTCCACTGTAGTCTACCTAAACTATACTCCACTCTACTCTACCTCCACTGTGCTCCACTGTACTCTACCTCAACTATAATCCACTGTACTCTATCTCTACTCTAATCCACTGTACTCTATCTCTACTCTACTCCACTGTGCTCTATCTCTACTGTACTCCACTGTACTCTACCTCTACTCTACTCTACTGTACTCCACCTCTACTGTGTTCCACTGTACTCCACTGTACTCCAGCTCTACTGTGCTCCACTGTACTCTACATCTACTGTGCTCCACTGTACTCTACCTCTACTGTACTCCACTGTACTCTACCTCTACTGTACTCCACTGTACTCTACCTCTACTATACTCCACTGTACTCTACCTCTACTGTGCTCTACTGTACTCTATCTCTACTGTACTCCACTGTACTCTACCTCTACTGTACTGTACTGTTCTCTAAGTCTACTGTACTCTACTGTACTCCACCTCTACTGTGCTCCACTGTACTCCACTGTACTCTACCTCTACTGTGCTCCACTGTACTCTACCTCTACTGTACTCCACTGTACTCTATCTCTATTGTGCTCCACTGTACTCTACCTCTACTGTGCTCCACTGTACACTACCTCTACTGTAGTCCAATGTACTCTACCTCTACTGTGCTCCACTCTACTCTACCTCTACTGTGCTCAGCTGTACTCTACCTCTACTGTACTCCACTGTACTCTATCTCTTCTGTACTACACTGTACTCTTCCTCTACTCTGCTCCACTGTACTCTACCTCTACTCTGCTCTACTGTACTCTATCTCTACTGTGCTCTACTGTACTCTACCTCTACTATACTCCACTGTACTCTACCTCTACTGTGCTCCACTGTACTCTACCTCTACTGTGCTCCAATGTACACTACCTCTACTGTACTCCACTGTACTCTACCTCTACTGTGCTCCACTCTACTCTACCTCTACTGTGCTCCACTGTACTCTACCTCTACTGTGCTCTACTGTGCTCTACTGTACTCTATCTCTACTGTGCTCCACTGTACTCTACCTCTACTGTACTCTACTCTACTCCACCTCTAATGTGCTCCACTCTACTCTACCTCTACTGTACTCCACTGTACTCTACCTCTACTCTGCTCTACTGTACTCTATCTCTACTGTGCTCCACTGTATTCTACCTCTACTGTACTCTACTGTAGTCTACCTCAACTATACTCCACTGTACTCTACCTCTACTGTGCTCCACTGTACTCTACCTCTACTGTACTCTATCTCTACTGTGCTCCACTGTACTCTACCTCTACTGTACTCCACTGTAGTCTACCTAAACTATACTCCACTCTACTCTACCTCCACTGTGCTCCACTGTACTCTACCTCAACTATACTCCACTGTACTCTATCTCTACTCTAATCCACTGTACTCTATCTCTAATCTACTCCACTCTACTCTAATTCTACTGTACTCCACTGTACTCTACCTCTACTCTACTCTACTGTAATCCACCTCTACTTTGCTCCACTGTACTCCACTGTACTCTAGCTCTACTGTGCTCCACTGTACTCTACCTCTACTGTGCTCTACTGTACTCTATCTCTACTGTGCTCCACTGTACTCTACCTCTACTGTACTCCACTGTACTCCACCTCTACAGTGCTCCACTGTACTCTACCTCTACTGTACTCCAATGTACTCTACCTCCACTCTGCTCTACTGTACTCTATCTCTACTGTGCTCTACTGTACTCTACCTCTATTATACTCCACTGTACTCTACCTCTACTGTGCTCCACTGTACTCTACCTCTACTGTGCTCCACTGTACACTACCTCTACTGTAGTCCAATGTACTCTACCTCTACTGTGCTCCACTCTACTCTACCTCTACTGTGCTCAGCTGTACTCTACCTCTACTGTACTCCACTGTACTCTATCTCTTCTGTACTACACTGTACTCTTCCTCTACTGTGCTCCACTGTACTCTACCTCTACTGTGCTCTACTGTACTCTATCTCTACTGTGCTCTACTGTACTCTACCTCTACTATACTCCACTGTACTCTACCTCTACTGTGCTCCACTTTACTCTACCTCTACTGTGCTCCACTGTACACTACCTCTACTGTACTCCACTGTACTCTACCTCTACTGTGCTCCACTGTACTCTACCTCTACTGTGCTCCACTGTACTCTACCTCTACTGTGCTCTACTGTACTCTATCTCTACTGTGCTCCACTGTACTCTACCTCTACTGTACTCTACTCTACTCCACCTCTAATGTGCTCCACTCTACTCTACCTCTACTGTACTCCACTGTACTCTACCTCTACTTTGCTCTACTGTACTCTATCTCTACTGTGCTCCACTGTACTCTACCTCTACTGTACTCTACTGTAGTCTACCTCAACTATACTCCACTGTACTCTACCTCTACTGTGCTCCACTGTACTCTACCTCTACTGTGCTCTACTGTACTCTATCTCTACTGTGCTCCACTGTACTCTACCTCTACTGTACTCCACTGTAGTCTACCTAAACTATACTCCACTCTACTCTACCTCCACTGTGCTCCACTGTACTCTACCTCAACTATACTCCACTGTACTCCATCTCTACTCTAATCCACTGTACTCTATCTCTACTCTACTCCACTGTGCTCTATCTCTACTGTACTCCACTGTACTCTACCTCTACTCTACTCTACTGTACTCCACCTCTACTGTGCTCCACTGTACTCCACTGTACTCCAGCTCTACTGTGCTCCACTGTACTCTACATCTACTGTGCTCCACTGTACTCTACCTCTACTGTACTCCACTGTACTCTACCTCTACTGTACTCCACTGTACTCTACCTCTACTATACTCCACTGTTCTCTACCTCTACTGTGCTCTACTGTACTCTATATCTACTGTACTCCACTGTACTCTACCTCTACTGTACTCCACTGTACTCTATCTCTTCTGTACTACACTGTACTCTTCCTCTACTGTGCTCCACTGTACTCTACCTCTACTGTGCTCTACTGTACTCTATCTCTACTGTGCTCTACTGTACTCTACCTCTACTATACTCCACTGTACTCTACCTCTACTGTGCTCCACTTTACTCTACCTCTACTGTGCTCCACTGTACACTACCTCTACTGTACTCCACTGTACTCTACCTCTACTGTGCTCCACTGTACTCTACCTCTACTGTGCTCCACTGTACTCTACCTCTACTGTGCTCTACTGTACTCTATCTCTACTGTGCTCCACTGTACTCTACCTCTACTGTACTCTACTCTACTCCACCTCTAATGTGCTCCACTCTACTCTACCTCTACTGTACTCCACTGTACTCTACCTCTACTTTGCTCTACTGTACTCTATCTCTACTGTGCTCCACTGTACTCTACCTCTACTGTACTCTACTGTAGTCTACCTCAACTATACTCCACTGTACTCTACCTCTACTGTGCTCCACTGTACTCTACCTCTACTGTGCTCTACTGTACTCTATCTCTACTGTGCTCCACTGTACTCTACCTCTACTGTACTCCACTGTAGTCTACCTAAACTATACTCCACTCTACTCTACCTCCACTGTGCTCCACTGTACTCTACCTCAACTATACTCCACTGTACTCCATCTCTACTCTAATCCACTGTACTCTATCTCTACTCTACTCCACTGTGCTCTATCTCTACTGTACTCCACTGTACTCTACCTCTACTCTACTCTACTGTACTCCACCTCTACTGTGCTCCACTGTACTCCACTGTACTCCAGCTCTACTGTGCTCCACTGTACTCTACATCTACTGTGCTCCACTGTACTCTACCTCTACTGTACTCCACTGTACTCTACCTCTACTGTACTCCACTGTACTCTACCTCTACTATACTCCACTGTTCTCTACCTCTACTGTGCTCTACTGTACTCTATATCTACTGTACTCCACTGTACTCTACCTCTACTGTACTGTACTGTTCTCTAAGTCTACTGTACTCTACTGTACTCCACCTCTACTGTGCTCCACTGTACTCCACTGTACTCTACCTCTACTGTGCTCCACTGTACTCTACCTCTACTGTACTCCACTGTACTCTATCTCTACTGTGCTCCACTGTACTCTACCTCTACTGTACTCTACTGTACTCTATCTCTACTGTGCTCCACTGTACTCTACCTCTACTGTACTCCAATGTACTCTACCTCTACTCTGCTCTACTGTACTCTATCTCTACTGTGCTCTACTGTACTCTACCTCTATTATACTCCACTGTACTCTACCTCTACTGTGCTCCACTGTACTCTACCTCTACTGTGCTCCACTGTACACTACCTCTACTGTAGTCCAATGTACTCTACCTCTACTGTGCTCCACTCTACTCTACCTCTACTGTGCTCAGCTGTACTCTACATCTACTGTACTCCACTGCACTCTATCTCTTCTGTACTACACTGTACTCTTCCTCTACTGTGCTCCACTGTACTCTACCTCTACTGTGCTCTACTGTACTCTATCTCTACTGTGCTCTACTGTACTCTACCTCTACTATACTCCACTGTACTCTACCTCTACTGTGCTCCACTGTACTCTACCTCTACTGTGCTCCACTGTACACTACCTCAACTGTACTCCACTGTACTCTACCTCTACTGTGCTCCATTCTCTACTCTACCTCTACTGTGCTCCACTGTACTCTACCGCTACTGTGCTCTACTGTACTCTATCTCTACTGTGCTCCACTGTACTCTACCTCTACTGTACTCTACTCTACTCCACCTCTAATGTGCTCCACTCTACTCTACCTCTACTGTAGTCCACTGTACTCTACCTCTACTCTGCTCTACTGTACTCTATCTCTACTGTGCTCCACTGTACTCTACCTCTACTGTACTCTACTGTAGTCTACCTCAACTATACTCCACTGTACTCTACCTCTACTGTGCTCCACTGTACTCTACCTCTACTGTGCTCTACTGTACTCTATCTCTACTGTGCTCCACTGTACTCTACCTCTACTGTACTCCACTGTAGTCTACCTAAACTATACTCCACTCTACTCTACCTCCACTGTGCTCCACTGTACTCTACCTCAACTATACTCCACTGTACTCTATCTCTACTCTAATCCACTGTACTCTATCTCTACTCTACTCCACTGTGCTCTATCTCTACTGTACTCCACTGTACTCTACCTCTACTCTACTCTACTGTACTCCACCTCTACTGTGCTCCACTGTACTCCACTGTACTCCAGCTCTACTGTGCTCCACTGTACTCTACATCTACTGTGCTCCACTGTACTCTACCTCTACTGTACTCCACTGTACTCTACCTCTACTGTACTCCACTGTACTCTACCTCTACTATACTCCACTGTACTCTACCTCTACTGTGCTCTACTGTACTCTATCTCTACTGTACTCCACTGTACTCTACCTCTACTGTACTCTACTGTTCTCTAAGTCTACTGTACTCTACTGTATTCCACCTCTACTGTGCTCCACTGTACTCCACTGTACTCTACCTCTACTGTGCTCCACTGTACTCTACCTCTACTGTACTCCACTGTACTCTATCTCTACTGTGCTCCACTGTACTCTACCTCTACTGTGCTCCACTGTACACTACCTCTACTGTAGTCCAATGTACTCTACCTCTACTGTGCTCCACTCTACTCTACCTCTACTGTGCTCCACTGTACTCTACCTCTACTGTAATCCACTGTACTCCACCTCTACAGTGCTCCACTGTACTCTACCTCTACTGTACTCCAATGTACTCTACCTCTACTCTGCTCTACTGTACTCTATCTCTACTGTGCTCTACTGTACTCTACCTCTATTATACTCCACTGTACTCTACCTCTACTGTGCTCCACTGTACTCTACCTCTACTGTGCTCCACTGTACACTACCTCTACTGTAGTCCAATGTACTCTACCTCTACTGTGCTCCACTCTACTCTACCTCTACTGTGCTCAGCTGTACTCTACCTCTACTGTACTCCACTGTAGTCTACCTAAACTATACTCCACTCTACTCTACCTCCACTGTGCTCCACTGTACTCTACCTCAACTATACTCCACTGTACTCTATCTCTACTCTAATCCACTGTACTCTATCTCTACTCTACTCCACTGTGCTCTATCTCTACTGTACTCCACTGTACTCTACCTCTACTCTACTCTACTGTACTCCACCTCTACTGTGTTCCACTGTACTCCACTGTACTCCAGCTCTACTGTGCTCCACTGTACTCTACATCTACTGTGCTCCACTGTACTCTACCTCTACTGTACTCCACTGTACTCTACCTCTACTGTACTCCACTGTACTCTACCTCTACTATACTCCACTGTACTCTACCTCTACTGTGCTCTACTGTACTCTATCTCTACTGTGCTCCACTGTACTCTACCTCTACTGTACTGTACTGTTCTCTAAGTCTACTGTACTCTACTGTACTCCACCTCTACTGTGCTCCACTGTACTCCACTGTACTCTACCTCTACTGTGCTCCAATGTACTCTACCTCTACTGTACTCCACTGTACTCTATATCTACTGTGCTCCACTGTACTCTACCTCTACTGTGCTCCACTGTACACTACCTCTACTGTAGTCCAATGTACTCTACCTCTACTGTGCTCCACTCTACTCTACCTCTACTGTGCTCAGCTGTACTCTACCTCTACTGTACTCCACTGTACTCTATCTCTTCTGTACTACACTGTACTCTTCCTCTACTGTGCTCCACTGTACTCTACCTCTACTGTGCTCTACTGTACTCTATCTCTACTGTGCTCTACTGTACTCTACCTCTACTATACTCCACTGTACTCTACCTCTACTGTGCTCCACTGTACTCTACCTCTACTGTGCTCCAATGTACACTACCTCTACTGTACTCCACTGTACTCTACCTCTACTGTGCTTCACTCTACTCTACCTCTACTGTGCTCCACTGTACTCTACCTCTACTGTGCTCTACTGTACTCTATCTCTACTGTGCTCCACTGTACTCTACCTCTACTGTACTCTACTCTACTCCACCTCTAATGTGCTCCACTCTACTCTACCTCTACTGTACTCCACTGTACTCTACCTCTACTCTGCTCTACTGTACTCTATCTCTACTGTGCTCCACTGTACTCTACCTCTACTGTACTCTACTGTAGTCTACCTCAACTATACTCCACTGTACTCTACCTCTACTGTGCTCCACTGTACTCTACCTCTACTGTGCTCTACTGTACTCTATCTCTACTGTGCTCCACTGTACTCTACCTCTACTGTACTCCACTGTAGTCTACCTAAACTATACTCCACTCTACTCTACCTCCACTGTGCTCCACTGTACTCTACCTCAACTATACTCCACTGTACTCTATCTCTACTCTAATCCACTGTACTCTATCTCTACTCTTCTCCACTCTACTCTATCTCTACTGTACTCCACTGTACTCTACCTCTACTCTACTCTACTGTACTCCACCTCTACTGTGCTCCACTGTACTCCACTGTACTCTAGCTCTACTGTGCTCCACTGTACTCTACCTCTACTGTGCTCTACTGTACTCTATCTCTACTGTGCTCCACTGTACTCTACCTCTACTGTAATCCACTCTACTCCACCTCTACAGTGCTCCACTGTACTCTACCTCTACTGTACTCCAATGTACTCTACCTCTACTCTGCTCTACTGTACTCTATCTCTACTGTGCTCTACTGTACTCTACCTCTATTATACTCCACTGTACTCTACCTCTACTGTACTCTACTGTAGTCTACCTCAACTATACTCCACTGTACTCTATCTCTACTGTGCTCCACTGTACTCTACCTCTACTGTACTCCACTGTAGTCTACCTAAACTATACTCCACTCTACTCTACCTCCACTGTGCTCCACTGTACTCTACCTCAACTATACTCCACTGTACTCTATCTCTACTCTAATCCACTGTACTCTATCTCTAATCTACTCCACTCTACTCTATCTCTACTGTACTCCACTGTACTCTACCTCTACTGTACTCTACTGTACTCCACCTCTACTGTTCTCCACTGTACTCCACTGTACTCTAGCTCTACTGTGATCCACTGTACTCTACCTCTACTGTGCTCTACTGTACTCTATCTCTACTGTGCTCCACTGTACTCTACCTCTACTGTACTCCACTGTACTCCACCTCTACAGTGCTCCACTGTACTCTACCTCTACTGTACTCCAATGTACTCTACCTCTACTCTGCTCTACTGTACTCTATCTCTACTGTGCTCTACTGTACTCTACCTCTATTATACTCCATTATACTCTACCTCTACTGTGCTCCACTGTACTCTACCTCTACTGTGCTCCACTGTACACTACCTCTACTGTAGTCCAATGTACTCTACCTCTACTGTGCTCCACTCTACTCTACCTCTACTGTGCTCAGCTGTACTCTACCTCTACTGTACTCCACTGTACTCTATCTCTTCTGTACTACACTGTACTCTTCCTCTACTGTGCTCCACTGTACTCTACCTCTACTGTGCTCTACTGTACTCTATCTCTACTGTGCTCTACTGTACTCTACCTCTACTATACTCCACTGTTCTCTACCTCTACTGTGCTCCACTGTACTCTACCTCTACTGTGCTCCACTGTACACTACCTCTACTGTACTCCACTGTAGTCTACCTCTACTGTGCTCCACTCTACTCTACCTCTACTGTGCTCCACTGTACTCGACCTCTACTGTGCTCTACTGTACTCTATCTCTACTGTGCTCCACTGTACTCTACCTCTACTGTACTCTACTCTACTCCACCTCTAATGTGCTCCACTCTACTCTACCTCTACTGTACTCCACTGTACTCTACCTCTACTCTGCTCTACTGTACTCTATCTCTACTGTGCTCCACTGTACTCTACCTCTACTGTACTCTACTGTAGTCTACCTCAACTATACTCCACTGTACTCTACCTCTACTGTGCTCCACTGTACTCTACCTCTACTGTGCTCTACTGTACTCTATCTCTACTGTGCTCCACTGTGCTCTACCTCTACTGTACTCCACTGTAGTCTACCTAAACTATACTCCACTCTACTCTACCTCCACTGTGCTCCACTGTACTCTACCTCAACTATACTCCACTGTACTCTATCTCTACTCTAATCCACTGTACTCTATCTCTACTCTACTCTACTGTACTCCACCTCTACTTTGCTCCCCTGTACTCCACTGTACTCCAGCTCTACTGCGCTCCACTGTACTCTACATCTACTGTGCTCCACTGTACTCTACCTCTACTGTACTCCACTGTACTCTACCTCTACTGTACTCCACTGTACTCTACCTCTACTATACTCCACTGTACTCTACCTCTACTGTGCTCTACTGTACTCTATCTCTACTGTACTCCACTGTACTCTACCTCTACTGTACTGTACTGTTCTCTAAGTCTACTGTACTCTACTGTACTCCACCTCTACTGTGCTCCACTGTACTCCACTGTACTCTACCTCTACTGTGCTCCACTGTACTCTACCTCTACTGTACTCCACTGTACTCTATCTCTACTGTGCTCCACTGTACTCTACCTCTACTGTACTCTACTGTACTCTATCTCTACTGTGCTCCACTGTACTCTACCTCTACTGTACTCCACTGTACTCCACCTCTACAGTGCTCCACTGTACTCTACCTCTACTGTACTCCAATGTACTCTACCTCTACTCTGCTCTACTGTACTCTGTCTCTACTGTGCTCTACTGTACTCTACCTCTATTATACTCCACTGTACTCTACCTCTACTGTGCTCCACTGTACTCTACCTCTACTGTGCTCCACTGTACACTACCTCTACTGTAGTCCAATGTACTCTACCTCTACTGTGCTCCACTCTACTCTACCTCTACTGTGCTCAGCTGTACTCTACATCTACTGTACTCCACTGCACTCTATCTCTTCTGTACTACACTGTACTCTTCCTCTACTGTGCTCCACTGTACTCTACCTCTACTGTGCTCTACTGTACTCTATCTCTACTGTGCTCTACTGTACTCTACCTCTACTATACTCCACTGTACTCTACCTCTACTGTGCTCCACTGTACTCTACCTCTACTGTGCTCCACTGTACACTACCTCAACTGTACTCCACTGTACTCTACCTCTACTCTGCTCCACTCTACTCTACCTCTACTGTGCTCCACTGTACTCTACCTCTACTGTGCTCTACTGTACTCTATCTCTACTGTGCTCCACTGTACTCTACCTCTACTGTACTCTACTCTACTCCACCTCTAATGTGCTCCACTCTACTCTACCTCTACTGTACTCCACTGTACTCTACCTCTACTCTGCTCTACTGTACTCTATCTCTACTGTGCTCCACTGTACTCTACCTCTACTGTACTGTACTGTAGTCTACCTCAACTATACTCCACTGTACTCTACCTCTACTGTGCTCCACTGTACTCTACCTCTACTGTGCTCTACTGTACTCTATCTCTACTGTGCTCCACTGTACTCTACCTCTACTGTACTCCACTGTAGTCTACCTAAACTATACTCCACTCTACTCTACCTCCACTGTGCTCCACTGTACTCTACCTCAACTATACTCCACTGTACTCTATCTCTACTATAATCCACTGTACTCTATCTCTACTCTACTCCACTGTGCTCTATCTCTACTGTACTCCACTGTACTCTACCTCTACTCTACTCTACTGTACTCCACCTCTACTGTGTTCCACTGTACTCCACTGTACTCCAGCTCTACTGTGCTCCACTGTACTCTACATCTACTGTGCTCCACTGTACTCTACCTCTACTGTACTCCACTGTACTCTACCTCTACTGTACTCCACTGTACTCTACCTCTACTATACTCCACTGTACTCTACCTCTACTGTGCTCTACTGTACTCTATCTCTACTGTGCTCCACTGTACTCTACCTCTACTGTACTCCACTCTACTCCACCTCTACAGTGCTCCACTGTACTCTACCTCTACTGTACTCCAATGTACTCTACCTCTACTCTGCTCTACTGTACTCTATCTCTACTGTGCTCTACTGTACTCTACCTCTATTATACTCCACTGTACTCTACCTCTACTGTACTCTACTGTAGTCTACCTCAACTATACTCCACTGTACTCTATCTCTACTGTGCTCCACTGTACTCTACCTCTACTGTACTCCACTGTAGTCTACCTAAACTATACTCCACTCTACTCTACCTCCACTGTGCTCCACTGTACTCTACCTCAACTATACTCCACTGTACTCTATCTCTACTCTAATCCACTGTACTCTATCTCTAATCTACTCCACTCTACTCTATCTCTACTGTACTCCACTGTACTCTACCTCTACTGTACTCTACTGTACTCCACCTCTACTGTGCTCCACTGTACTCCACTGTACTCTAGCTCTACTGTGCTCCACTGTACTCTACCTCTACTGTAGTCTACTGTACTCTATCTCTACTGTGCTCCACTGTACTCTACCTCTACTGTACTCCACTGTACTCCACCTCTACAGTGCTCCACTGTACTCTACCTCTACTGTACTCCAATGTACTCTACCTCTACTCTGCTCTACTGTACTCTATCTCTACTGTGCTCTACTGTACTCTACCTCTATTATACTCCACTGTACTCTACCTCTACTGTGCTCCACTGTACTCTACCTCTACTGTGCTCCACTGTACACTACCTCTACTGTAGTCCAATGTACTCTACCTCTACTGTGCTCCACTCTACTCTACCTCTACTGTGCTCAGCTGTACTCTACCTCTACTGTACTCCACTGTACTCTATCTCTTCTGTACTACACTGTACTCTTCCTCTACTGTGCTCCACTGTACTCTACCTCTACTGTGCTCTACTGTACTCTATCTCTACTGTGCTCTACTGTACTCTACCTCTACTATACTCCACTGTACTCTACCTCTACTGTGCTCCACTGTACTCTACCTCTACTGTGCTCCACTGTACACTACCTCTACTGTACTCCACTGTAGTCTACCTCTACTGTGCTCCACTCTACTCTACCTCTACTGTGCTCCACTGTACTCTACCTCTACTGTGCTCTACTGTACTCTATCTCTACTGTGCTCCACTGTACTCTACCTCTACTGTACTCTACTCTACTCCACCTCTAATGTGCTCCACTCTACTCTACCTCTACTGTACTCCACTGTACTCTACCTCTACTCTGCTCTACTGTACTCTATCTCTACTGTGCTCCACTGTACTCTACCTCTACTGTACTCTACTGTAGTCTACCTCAACTATACTCCACTGTACTCTACCTCTACTGTGCTCCACTGTACTCTACCTCTACTGTGCTCTACTGTACTCTATCTCTACTGTGCTCCACTGTACTCTACCTCTACTGTACTCCACTGTAGTCTACCTAAACTATACTCCACTCTACTCTACCTCCACTGTGCTCCACTGTACTCTACCTCAACTATACTCCACTGTACTCTATCTCTACTCTAATCCACTGTACTCTATCTCTACTCTACTCTACTGTACTCCACCTCTACTGTGCTCCCCTGTACTCCACTGTACTCCAGCTCTACTGCGCTCCACTGTACTCTACATCTACTGTGCTCCACTGTACTCTACCTCTACTGTACTCCACTGTACTCTACCTCTACTGTACTCCACTGTACTCTACCTCTACTATACTCCACTGTACTCTACCTCTACTGTGCTCTACTGTACTCTATCTCTACTGTACTCCACTGTACTCTACCTCTACTGTACTGTACTGTTCTCTAAGTCTACTGTACTCTACTGTACTCCACCTCTACTGTGCTCCACTGTACTCCAATGTACTCTACCTCTACTGTGCTCCACTGTACTCTACCTCTACTGTACTCCACTGTACTCTATCTCTACTGTGCTCCACTGTACTCTACCTCTACTGTACTCTACTGTACTCTATCTCTACTGTGCTCCACTGTACTCTACCTCTACTGTACTCCACTGTACTCCACCTCTATAGTGCTCCACTGTACTCTACCTCTACTGTACTCCAATGTACTCTACCTCTACTCTGCTCTACTGTACTCTATCTCTACTGTGCTCTACTGTACTCTACCTCTATTATACTCCACTGTACTCTACCTCTACTGTGCTCCACTGTACTCTACCTCTACTGTGCTCCACTGTACACTACCTCTACTGTAGTCCAATGTACTCTACCTCTACTGTGCTCCACTCTACTCTACCTCTACTGTGCTCAGCTGTACTCTACATCTACTGTACTCCACTGCACTCTGTCTCTTCTGTACTACACTGTACTCTTCCTCTACTGTGCTCCACTGTACTCTACCTCTACTGTGCTCTACTGTACTCTATCTCTACTGTGCTCTACTGTACTCTACCTCTACTATACTCCACTGTACTCTACCTCTACTCTGCTCCACTGTACTCTACCTCTACTGTGCTCCACTGTACACTACCTCAACTGTACTCCACTGTACTCTACCTCTACTGTGCTCCACTCTACTCTACCTCTACTGTGCTCCACTGTACTCTACCTCTACTGTGCTCTACTGTACTCTATCTCTACTGTGCTCCACTGTACTCTACCTCTACTGTATTCTACTCTACTCCACCTCTAATGTGCTCCACTCTACTCTACCTCTACTGTACTCCACTGTACTCTACCTCTACTCTGCTCTACTGTACTCTATCTCTACTGTGCTCCACTGTACTCTACCTCTACTGTACTGTACTGTAGTCTACCTCAACTATACTCCACTGTACTCTACCTCTACTGTGCTCCACTGTACTCCACTGTACTCCAGCTCTACTGTGCTCCACTGTACTCTACATCTACTGTGCTCCACTGTACTCTACCTCTACTGTACTCCACTGTACTCTACCTCTACTGTACTCCACTGTACTCTACCTCTACTATACTCCACTGTACTCTACCTCTACTGTGCTCTACTGTACTCTATCTCTACTGTACTCCACTGTACTCTACCTCTACTGTACTGTACTGTTCTCTAAGTCTACTGTACTCTACTGTACTCCACCTCTACTGTGCTCCACTGTACTCCACTGTACTCTACCTCTACTGTGCTCCACTGTACTCTACCTCTACTGTACTCCACTGTACTCTATCTCTATTGTGCTCCACTGTACTCTACCTCTACTGTGCTCCACTGTACACTACCTCTACTGTAGTCCAATGTACTCTACCTCTACTGTGCTCCACTCTACTCTACCTCTACTGTGCTCAGCTGTACTCTACCTCTACTGTACTCCACTGTACTCTATCTCTTCTGTACTACACTGTACTCTTCCTCTACTGTGCTCCACTGTACTCTACCTCTACTCTGCTCTACTGTACTCTATCTCTACTGTGCTCTACTGTACTCTACCTCTACTATACTCCACTGTACTCTACCTCTACTGTGCTCCACTGTACTCTACCTCTACTGTGCTCCAATGTACACTACCTCTACTGTACTCCACTGTACTCTACCTCTACTGTGCTCCACTCTACTCTACCTCTACTCTGCTCCACTGTACTCTACCTCTACTGTGCTCTACTGTGCTCTACTGTACTCTATCTCTACTGTGCTCCACTGTACTCTACCTCTACTGTACTCTACTCTACTCCACCTCTAATGTGCTCCACTCTACTCTACCTCTACTGTACTCCACTGTACTCTACCTCTACTTTGCTCTACTGTACTCTATCTCTACTGTGCTCCACTGTATTCTACCTCTACTGTACTCTACTGTAGTCTACCTCAACTATACTCCACTGTACTCTACCTCTACTGTGCTCCACTGTACTCTACCTCTACTGTGCTCTACTGTACTCTATCTCTACTGTGCTCCACTGTACTCTACCTCTACTGTACTCCACTGTAGTCTACCTAAACTATACTCCACTCTACTCTACCTCCACTGTGCTCCACTGTACTCTACCTCAACTATACTCCACTGTACTCTATCTCTACTCTAATCCACTGTACTCTATCTCTAATCTACTCCACTCTACTCTAATTCTACTGTACTCCACTGTACTCTACCTCTACTCTACTCTACTGTAATCCACCTCTACTTTGCTCCACTGTACTCCACTGTACTCTAGCTCTACTGTGCTCCACTGTACTCTACCTCTACTGTGCTCTACTGTACTCTATCTCTACTGTGCTCCACTGTACTCTACCTCTACTGTACTCCACTGTACTCCACCTCTACAGTGCTCCACTGTACTCTACCTCTACTGTACTCCAATGTACTCTACCTCCACTCTGCTCTACTGTACTCTATCTCTACTGTGCTCTACTGTACTCTACCTCTATTATACTCCACTGTACTCTACCTCTACTGTGCTCCACTGTACTCTACCTCTACTGTGCTCCACTGTACACTACCTCTTCTGTAGTCCAATGTACTCTACCTCTACTGTGCTCCACTCTACTCTACCTCTACTGTGCTCAGCTGTACTCTACCTCTACTGTACTCCACTGTACTCTATCTCTTCTGTACTACACTGTACTCTTCCTCTACTGTGCTCCACTGTACTCTACCTCTACTGTGCTCTACTGTACTCTATCTCTACTGTGCTCTACTGTACTCTACCTCTACTATACTCCACTGTACTCTACCTCTACTGTGCTCCACTTTACTCTACCTCTACTGTGCTCCACTGTACACTACCTCTACTGTACTCCACTGTACTCTACCTCTACTGTGCTCCACTGTACTCTACCTCTACTGTGCTCCACTGTACTCTACCTCTACTGTGCTCTACTGTACTCTATCTCTACTGTGCTCCACTGTACTCTACCTCTACTGTACTCTACTCTACTCCACCACTAATGTGCTCCACTCTACTCTACCTCTACTGTACTCCACTGTACTCTACCTCTACTCTGCTCTACTGTACTCTATCTCTACTGTGCTCCACTGTACTCTACCTCTACTGTACTCTACTGTAGTCTACCTCAACTATACTCCACTGTACTCTACCTCTACTGTGCTCCACTGTACTCTACCTCTACTGTGCTCTACTGTACTCTATCTCTACTGTGCTCCACTGTACTCTACCTCTACTGTACTCCACTGTAGTCTACCTAAACTATACTCCACTCTACTCTACCTCCACTGTGCTCCACTGTACTCTACCTCAACTATACTCCACTGTACTCTATCTCTACTCTAATCCACTGTACTCTATCTCTACTCTACTCCACTGTGCTCTATCTCTACTGTACTCCACTGTACTCTACCTCTACTCTACTCTACTGTACTCCACCTCTACTGTGCTCCACTGTACTCCACTGTACTCCAGCTCTACTGTGCTCCACTGTACTCTACATCTACTGTGCTCCACTGTACTCTACATCTACTGTGCTCCACTGTACTCTACCTCTACTGTACTCCACTGTACTCTACCTCTACTGTACTCCACTGTACTCTACCTCTACTATACTCCACTGTTCTCTACCTCTACTGTGCTCTACTGTACTCTATATCTACTGTACTCCACTGTACTCTACCTCTACTGTACTGTACTGTTCTCTAAGTCTACTGTACTCTACTGTACTCCACCTCTACTGTGCTCCACTGTACTCCACTGTACTCTACCTCTACTGTGCTCCACTGTACTCTACCTCTACTGTACTCCACTGTACTCTATCTCTACTGTGCTCCACTGTACTCTACCTCTACTGTACTCTACTGTACTCCACCTCTACTGTGCTCCACTGTACTCCATTGTACTCTTCCTCTACTGTACTCCACTGTACTCTATCTCTACTGTGCTCCACTGTACTCTACCTCTAATGTGCTCTACTGTACTCTACTCTACTGTGCTCCACTGTACTCTATTTCTACTGTACCCCACTGTACTCTACCTCTACTGTGCTCCACTGTACTCTACCTCTACTGTGCTCCACTGTACACTACCTCTACTGTACTCCACTGTACTCTACCTCTACTGTGCTCCACTGTACTCTACCTCTACTGTGCTCCACTGTACTCTACCTCTACTGTGCTCCACTGTACTCTATCTCTACTGTACTCCACTGTACTCTACCTCTACAGTGCTCCACTGTGCTCTACCTCTACTGTACTCCACTGTACTCTACCTCTACTCTGCTCTACTGTTCTCTACCTCTACTGTACTCCACTGTACTCTACCTCTACTCTGCTCTACTGTACTCTAGCTCTACTCTAATCCACTGTACTCTATCTCTACAGTGCTCCACTGTGCTCTACCTCTACAGTGCTCCACTGTGCTCTACCTCTACTGTGCTCCACTGTACTCTACCTCTACTGTGCTCCACTGTACTCTATCTCTACTGTACTCCACTGTACTCTACCTCTACAGTGCTCCACTGTACTCCAGCTCTACTGTGCTCCACTGTACTCTACATCTACTGTGCTCCACTGTACTCTACCTCTACTGTACTCCACTGTACTCTACCTCTACTGTACTCCACTGTACTCTACCTCTACTATACTCCACTGTTCTCTACCTCTACTGTGCTCTACTGTACTCTATATCTACTGTACTCCACTGTACTCTACCTCTACTGTACTGTACTGTTCTCTAAGTCTACTGTACTCTACTGTACTCCACCTCTACTGTGCTCCACTGTACTCCACTGTACTCTACCTCTACTGTGCTCCACTGTACTCTACCTCTACTGTACTCCACTGTACTCTATCTCTACTGTGCTCCACTGTACTCTACCTCTACTGTACTCTACTGTACTCTATCTCTACTGTGCTCCACTGTACTCTACCTCTACTGTACTCCAATGTACTCTACCTCTACTCTGCTCTACTGTACTCTATCTCTACTGTGCTCTACTGTACTCTACCTCTATTATACTCCACTGTACTCTACCTCTACTGTGCTCCACTGTACTCTACCTCTACTGTGCTCCACTGTACACTACCTCTACTGTAGTCCAATGTACTCTACCTCTACTGTGCTCCACTCTACTCTACCTCTACTGTGCTCAGCTGTACTCTACATCTACTGTACTCCACTGCACTCTATCTCTTCTGTACTACACTGTACTCTTCCTCTACTGTGCTCCACTGTACTCTACCTCTACTGTGCTCTACTGTACTCTATCTCTACTGTGCTCTACTGTACTCTACCTCTACTATACTCCACTGTACTCTACCTCTACTGTGCTCCACTGTACTCTACCTCTACTGTGCTCCACTGTACACTACCTCAACTGTACTCCACTGTACTCTACCTCTACTGTGCTCCATTCTCTACTCTACCTCTACTGTGCTCCACTGTACTCTACCGCTACTGTGCTCTACTGTACTCTATCTCTACTGTGCTCCACTGTACTCTACCTCTACTGTACTCTACTCTACTCCACCTCTAATGTGCTCCACTCTACTCTACCTCTACTGTAGTCCACTGTACTCTACCTCTACTCTGCTCTACTGTACTCTATCTCTACTGTGCTCCACTGTACTCTACCTCTACTGTACTCTACTGTAGTCTACCTCAACTATACTCCACTGTACTCTACCTCTACTGTGCTCCACTGTACTCTACCTCTACTGTGCTCTACTGTACTCTATCTCTACTGTGCTCCACTGTACTCTACCTCTACTGTACTCCACTGTAGTCTACCTAAACTATACTCCACTCTACTCTACCTCCACTGTGCTCCACTGTACTCTACCTCAACTATACTCCACTGTACTCTATCTCTACTCTAATCCACTGTACTCTATCTCTACTCTACTCCACTGTGCTCTATCTCTACTGTACTCCACTGTACTCTACCTCTACTCTACTCTACTGTACTCCACCTCTACTGTGCTCCACTGTACTCCACTGTACTCCAGCTCTACTGTGCTCCACTGTACTCTACATCTACTGTGCTCCACTGTACTCTACCTCTACTGTACTCCACTGTACTCTACCTCTACTGTACTCCACTGTACTCTACCTCTACTATACTCCACTGTACTCTACCTCTACTGTGCTCTACTGTACTCTATCTCTACTGTACTCCACTGTACTCTACCTCTACTGTACTCTACTGTTCTCTAAGTCTACTGTACTCTACTGTACTCCACCTCTACTGTGCTCCACTGTACTCCACTGTACTCTACCTCTACTGTGCTCCACTGTACTCTACCTCTACTGTACTCCACTGTACTCTATCTCTACTGTGCTCCACTGTACTCTACCTCTACTGTGCTCCACTGTACACTACCTCTACTGTAGTCCAATGTACTCTACCTCTACTGTGCTCCACTCTACTCTACCTCTACTGTGCTCCACTGTACTCTACCTCTACTGTACTCCACTGTACTCCACCTCTACAGTGCTCCACTGTACTCTACCTCTACTGTACTCCAATGTACTCTACCTCTACTCTGCTCTACTGTACTCTATCTCTACTGTGCTCTACTGTACTCTACCTCTATTATACTCCACTGTACTCTACCTCTACAGTGCTCCACTGTACTCTACCTCTACTGTGCTCCACTGTACACTACCTCTACTGTAGTCCAATGTACTCTACCTCTACTGTGCTCCACTCTACTCTACCTCTACTGTGCTCAGCTGTACTCTACCTCTACTGTACTCCACTGTAGTCTACCTAAACTATACTCCACTCTACTCTACCTCCACTGTGCTCCACTGTACTCTACCTCAACTATACTCCACTGTACTCTATCTCTACTCTAATCCACTGTACTCTATCTCTACTCTACTCCACTGTGCTCTATCTCTACTGTACTCCACTGTACTCTACCTCTACTCTACTCTACTGTACTCCACCTCTACTGTGTTCCACTGTACTCCACTGTACTCCAGCTCTACTGTGCTCCACTGTACTCTACATCTACTGTGCTCCACTGTACTCTACCTCTACTGTACTCCACTGTACTCTACCTCTACTGTACTCCACTGTACTCTACCTCTACTATACTCCACTGTACTCTACCTCTACTGTGCTCTACTGTACTCTATCTCTACTGTACTCAACTGTACTCTACCTCTACTGTACTGTACTGTTCTCTAAGTCTACTGTACTCTACTGTACTCCACCTCTACTGTGCTCCACTGTACTCCACTGTACTCTACCTCTACTGTGCTCCAATGTACTCTACCTCTACTGTACTCCACTGTACTCTATATCTACTGTGCTCCACTGTACTCTACCTCTACTGTGCTCCACTGTACACTACCTCTACTGTAGTCCAATGTACTCTACCTCTACTGTGCTCCACTCTACTCTACCTCTACTGTGCTCAGCTGTACTCTACCTCTACTGTACTCCACTGTACTCTATCTCTTCTGTACTACACTGTACTCTTCCTCTACTGTGCTCCACTGTACTCTACCTCTACTGTGCTCTACTGTACTCTATCTCTACTGTGCTCTACTGTACTCTACCTCTACTATACTCCACTGTACTCTACCTCTACTGTGCTCCACTGTACTCTACCTCTACTGTGCTCCAATGTACACTACCTCTACTGTACTCCACTGTACTCTACCTCTACTGTGCTTCACTCTACTCTACCTCTACTGTGCTCCACTGTACTCTACCTCTACTGTGCTCTACTGTACTCTATCTCTACTGTGCTCCACTGTACTCTACCTCTACTGTACTCTACTCTACTCCACCTCTAATGTGCTCCACTCTACTCTACCTCTACTGTACTCCACTGTACTCTACCTCTACTCTGCTCTACTGTACTCTATCTCTACTGTGCTCCACTGTACTCTACCTCTACTGTACTCTACTGTAGTCTACCTCAACTATACTCCACTGTACTCTACCTCTACTGTGCTCCACTGTACTCTACCTCTACTGTGCTCTACTGTACTCTATCTCTACTGTGCTCCACTGTACTCTACCTCTACTGTACTCCACTGTAGTCTACCTAAACTATACTCCACTCTACTCTACCTCCACTGTGCTCCACTGTACTCTACCTCAACTATACTCCACTGTACTCTATCTCTACTCTAATCCACTGTACTCTATCTCTACTCTTCTCCACTCTACTCTATCTCTACTGTACTCCACTGTACTCTACCTCTACTCTACTCTACTGTACTCCACCTCTACTGTGCTCCACTGTACTCCACTGTACTCTAGCTCTACTGTGCTCCACTGTACTCTACCTCTACTGTGCTCTACTGTACTCTATCTCTACTGTGCTCCACTGTACTCTACCTCTACTGTAATCCACTCTACTCCACCTCTACAGTGCTCCACTGTACTCTACCTCTACTGTACTCCAATGTACTCTACCTCTACTCTGCTCTACTGTACTCTATCTCTACTGTGCTCTACTGTACTCTACCTCTATTATACTCCACTGTACTCTACCTCTACTGTACTCTACTGTAGTCTACCTCAACTATACTCCACTGTACTCTATCTCTACTGTGCTCCACTGTACTCTACCTCTACTGTACTCCACTGTAGTCTACCTAAACTATACTCCACTCTACTCTACCTCCACTGTGCTCCACTGTACTCTACCTCAACTATACTCCACTGTACTCTATCTCTACTCTAATCCACTGTACTCTATCTCTAATCTACTCCACTCTACTCTATCTCTACTGTACTCCACTGTACTCTACCTCTACTGTACTCTACTGTACTCCACCTCTACTGTTCTCCACTGTACTCCACTGTACTCTAGCTCTACTGTGATCCACTGTACTCTACCTCTACTGTGCTCTACTGTACTCTATCTCTACTGTGCTCCACTGTACTCTACCTCTACTGTACTCCACTGTACTCCACCTCTACAGTGCTCCACTGTACTCTACCTCTACTGTACTCCAATGTACTCTACCTCTACTCTGCTCTACTGTACTCTATCTCTACTGTGCTCTACTGTACTCTACCTCTATTATACTCCACTGTACTCTACCTCTACTGTGCTCCACTGTACTCTACCTCTACTGTGCTCCACTGTACACTACCTCTACTGTAGTCCAATGTACTCTACCTCTACTGTGCTCCACTCTACTCTACCTCTACTGTGCTCAGCTGTACTCTACCTCTACTGTACTCCACTGTACTCTATCTCTTCTGTACTACACTGTACTCTTCCTCTACTGTGCTCCACTGTACTCTACCTCTACTGTGCTCTACTGTACTCTATCTCTACTGTGCTCTACTGTACTCTACCTCTACTATACTCCACTGTACTCTACCTCTACTGTGCTCCACTGTACTCTACCTCTACTGTGCTCCACTGTACACTACCTCTACTGTACTCCACTGTAGTCTACCTCTACTGTGCTCCACTCTACTCTACCTCTACTCTGCTCCACTGTACTCGACCTCTACTGTGCTCTACTGTACTCTATCTCTACTGTACTCTACTCTACTCCACCTCTAATGTGCTCCACTCTACTCTACCTCTACTGTACTCCACTGTACTCTACCTCTACTGTACTCTACTCTACTCCACCTCTAATGTGCTCCACTCTACTCTACCTCTACTGTACTCCACTGTACTCTACCTCTACTCTGCTCTACTGTACTCTATCTCTACTGTGCTCCACTGTACTCTACCTCTACTGTACTCTACTGTAGTCTACCTCAACTATACTCCACTGTACTCTACCTCTACTGTGCTCCACTGTGCTCTACCTCTACTGTACTCCACTGTAGTCTACCTAAACTATACTCCACTCTACTCTACCTCCACTGTGCTCCACTGTACTCTACCTCAACTATACTCCACTGTACTCTATCTCTACTCTAATCCACTGTACTCTATCTCTACTCTACTCTACTGTACTCCACCTCTACTTTGCTCCCCTGTACTCCACTGTACTCCAGCTCTACTGCGCTCCACTGTACTCTACATCTACTGTGCTCCACTGTACTCTACCTCTACTGTACTCCACTGTACTCTACCTCTACTGTACTCCACTGTACTCTACCTCTACTATACTCCACTGTACTCTACCTCTACTGTGCTCTACTGTACTCTATCTCTACTGTACTCCACTGTACTCTACCTCTACTGTACTGTACTGTTCTCTAAGTCTACTGTACTCTACTGTACTCCACCTCTACTGTGCTCCACTGTACTCCACTGTACTCTACCTCTACTGTGCTCCACTGTACTCTACCTCTACTGTACTCCACTGTACTCTATCTCTACTGTGCTCCACTGTACTCTACCTCTACTGTACTCTACTGTACTCTATCTCTACTGTGCTCCACTGTACTCTACCTCTACTGTACTCCACTGTACTCCACCTCTACAGTGCTCCACTGTACTCTACCTCTACTGTACTCCAATGTACTCTACCTCTACTCTGCTCTACTGTACTCTATCTCTACTGTGCTCTACTGTACTCTACCTCTATTATACTCCACTGTACTCTACCTCTACTGTGCTCCACTGTACTCTACCTCTACTGTGCTCCACTGTACACTACCTCTACTGTAGTCCAATGTACTCTACCTCTACTGTGCTCCACTCTACTCTACCTCTACTGTGCTCAGCTGTACTCTACATCTACTGTACTCCACTGCACTCTATCTCTTCTGTACTACACTGTACTCTTCCTCTACTTTGCTCCACTGTACTCTACCTCTACTGTGCTGTACTGTACTCTATCTCTACTGTGCTCTACTGTACTCTACCTCTACTATACTCCACTGTACTCTACCTCTACTGTGCTCCACTGTACTCTACCTCTACTGTGCTCCACTGTACACTACCTCAACTGTACTCCACTGTACTCTACCTCTACTCTGCTCCACTCTACTCTACCTCTACTGTGCTCCACTGTACTCTACCTCTACTGTGCTCTACTGTACTCTATCTCTACTGTGCTCCACTGTACTCTACCTCTACTGTACTCTACTCTACTCCACCTCTAATGTGCTCCACTCTACTCTACCTCTACTGTACTCCACTGTACTCTACCTCTACTCTGCTCTACTGTACTCTATCTCTACTGTGCTCCACTGTACTCTACCTCTACTGTACTGTACTGTAGTCTACCTCAACTATACTCCACTGTACTCTACCTCTACTGTGCTCCACTGTACTCTACCTCTACTGTGCTCTACTGTACTCTATCTCTACTGTGCTCCACTGTACTCTACCTCTACTGTACTCCACTGTAGTCTACCTAAACTATACTCCACTCTACTCTACCTCCACTGTGCTCCACTGTACTCTACCTCAACTATACTCCACTGTACTCTATCTCTACTATAATCCACTGTACTCTATCTCTACTCTACTCCACTGTGCTCTATCTCTACTGTACTCCACTGTACTCTACCTCTACTCTACTCTACTGTACTCCACCTCTACTGTGTTCCACTGTACTCCACTGTACTCCAGCTCTACTGTGCTCCACCTTACTCTACATCTACTGTGCTCCACTGTACTCTACCTCTACTGTACTCCACTGTACTCTACCTCTACTGTACTCCACTGTACTCTACCTCTACTATACTCCACTGTACTCTACCTCTACTGTGCTCTACTGTACTCTATCTCTACTGTGCTCCACTGTACTCTACCTCTACTGTACTCCACTCTACTCCACCTCTACAGTGCTCCACTGTACTCTACCTCTACTGTACTCCAATGTACTCTACCTCTACTCTGCTCTACTGTACTCTATCTCTACTGTGCTCTACTGTACTCTACCTCTATTATACTCCACTGTACTCTACCTCTACTGTACTCTACTGTAGTCTACCTCAACTATACTCCACTGTACTCTATCTCTACTGTGCTCCACTGTACTCTACCTCTACTGTACTCCACTGTAGTCTACCTAAACTATACTCCACTCTACTCTACCTCCACTGTGCTCCACTGTACTCTACCTCAACTATACTCCACTGTACTCTATCTCTACTCTAATCCACTGTACTCTATCTCTAATCTACTCCACTCTACTCTATCTCTACTGTACTCCACTGTACTCTACCTCTACTGTACTCTACTGTACTCCACCTCTACTGTGCTCCACTGTACTCCACTGTACTCTAGCTCTACTGTGCTCCACTGTACTCTACCTCTACTGTAGTCTACTGTACTCTATCTCTACTGTGCTCCACTGTACTCTACCTCTACTGTACTCCACTGTACTCCACCTCTACAGTGCTCCACTGTACTCTACCTCTACTGTACTCCAATGTACTCTACCTCTACTCTGCTCTACTGTACTCTATCTCTACTGTGCTCTACTGTACTCTACCTCTATTATACTCCACTGTACTCTACCTCTACTGTGCTCCACTGTACTCTACCTCTACTGTGCTCCACTGTACACTACCTCTACTGTAGTCCAATGTACTCTACCTCTACTGTGCTCCACTCTACTCTACCTCTACTGTGCTCAGCTGTACTCTACCTCTACTGTACTCCACTGTACTCTATCTCTTCTGTACTACACTGTACTCTTCCTCTACTGTGCTCCACTGTACTCTACCTCTACTGTGCTCTACTGTACTCTATCTCTACTGTGCTCTACTGTACTCTACCTCTACTATACTCCACTGTACTCTACCTCTACTGTGCTCCACTGTACTCTACCTCTACTGTGCTCCACTGTACACTACCTCTACTGTACTCCACTGTAGTCTACCTCTACTGTGCTCCACTCTACTCTACCTCTACTGTGCTCCACTGTACTCTACCTCTACTGTGCTCTACTGTACTCTATCTCTACTGTGCTCCACTGTACTCTACCTCTACTGTACTCTACTCTACTCCACCTCTAATGTGCTCCACTCTACTCTACCTCTACTGTACTCCACTGTACTCTACCTCTACTCTGCTCTACTGTACTCTATCTCTACTGTGCTCCACTGTACTCTACCTCTACTGTACTCTACTGTAGTCTACCTCAACTATACTCCACTGTACTCTACCTCTACTGTGCTCCACTGTACTCTACCTCTACTGTGCTCTACTGTACTCTATCTCTACTGTGCTCCACTGTACTCTACCTCTACTGTACTCCACTGTAGTCTACCTAAACTATACTCCACTCTACTCTACCTCCACTGTGCTCCACTGTACTCTACCTCAACTATACTCCACTGTACTCTATCTCTACTCTAATCCACTGTACTCTATCTCTACTCTACTCTACTGTACTCCACCTCTACAGTGCTCCCCTGTACTCCACTGTACTCCAGCTCTACTGCGCTCCACTGTACTCTACATCTACTGTGCTCCACTGTACTCTACCTCTACTGTACTCCACTGTACTCTACCTCTACTGTACTCCACTGTACTCTACCTCTACTATACTCCACTGTACTCTACCTCTACTGTGCTCTACTGTACTCTATCTCTACTGTACTCCACTGTACTCTACCTCTACTGTACTGTACTGTTCTCTAAGTCTACTGTACTCTACTGTACTCCACCTCTACTGTGCTCCACTGTACTCCACTGTACTCTACCTCTACTGTGCTCCACTGTACTCTACCTCTACTGTACTCCACTGTACTCTATCTCTACTGTGCTCCACTGTACTCTACCTCTACTGTACTCTACTGTACTCTGTCTCTACTGTGCTCCACTGTACTCTACCTCTACTGTACTCCACTGTACTCCACCTCTATAGTGCTCCACTGTACTCTACCTCTACTGTACTCCAATGTACTCTACCTCTACTCTGCTCTACTGTACTCTATCTCTACTGTGCTCTACTGTACTCTACCTCTATTATACTCCACTGTACTCTACCTCTACTGTGCTCCACTGTACTCTACCTCTACTGTGCTCCACTGTACACTACCTCTACTGTAGTCCAATGTACTCTACCTCTACTGTGCTCCACTCTACTCTACCTCTACTGTGCTCAGCTGTACTCTACATCTACTGTACTCCACTGCACTCTGTCTCTTCTGTACTACACTGTACTCTTCCTCTACTGTGCTCCACTGTACTCTACCTCTACTGTGCTCTACTGTACTCTATCTCTACTGTGCTCTACTGTACTCTACCTCTACTATACTCCACTGTACTCTACCTCTACTGTGCTCCACTGTACTCTACCTCTACTGTGCTCCACTGTACACTACCTCAACTGTACTCCACTGTACTCTACCTCTACTGTGCTCCACTCTACTCTACCTCTACTGTGCTCCACTGTACTCTACCTCTACTGTGCTCTACTGTACTCTATCTCTACTGTGCTCCACTGTACTCTACCTCTACTGTATTCTACTCTACTCCACCTCTAATGTGCTCCACTCTACTCTACCTCTACTGTACTCCACTGTACTCTACCTCTACTCTGCTCTACTGTACTCTATCTCTACTGTGCTCCACTGTACTCTACCTCTACTGTACTGTACTGTAGTCTACCTCAACTATACTCGACTGTACTCTACCTCTACTGTGCTCCACTGTACTCCACTGTACTCCAGCTCTACTGTGCTCCACTGTACTCTACATCTACTGTGCTCCACTGTACTCTACCTCTACTGTACTCCACTGTACTCTACCTCTACTGTACTCCACTGTACTCTACCTCTACTATACTCCACTGTACTCTACCTCTACTGTGCTCTACTGTACTCTATCTCTACTGTACTCCACTGTACTCTACCTCTACTGTACTGTACTGTTCTCTAAGTCTACTGTACTCTACTGTACTCCACCTCTACTGTGCTCCACTGTACTCCACTGTACTCTACCTCTACTGTGCTCCACTGTACTCTACCTCTACTGTACTCCACTGTACTCTATCTCTATTGTGCTCCACTGTACTCTACCTCTACTGTGCTCCACTGTACACTACCTCTACTGTAGTCCAATGTACTCTACCTCTACTGTGCTCCACTCTACTCTACCTCTACTGTGCTCAGCTGTACTCTACCTCTACTGTACTCCACTGTACTCTATCTCTTCTGTACTACACTGTACTCTTCCTCTACTGTGCTCCACTGTACTCTACCTCTACTCTGCTCTACTGTACTCTATCTCTACTGTGCTCTACTGTACTCTACCTCTACTATACTCCACTGTACTCTACCTCTACTGTGCTCCACTGTACTCTACCTCTACTGTGCTCCAATGTACACTACCTCTACTGTACTCCACTGTACTCTACCTCTACTGTGCTCCACTCTACTCTACCTCTACTGTGCTCCACTGTACTCTACCTCTACTGTGCTCTACTGTGCTCTACTGTACTCTATCTCTACTGTGCTCTACTCTACTCCACCTCTAATGTGCTCCACTCTACTCTACCTCTACTGTACTCCACTGTACTCTACCTCTACTCTGCTCTACTGTACTCTATCTCTACTGTGCTCCACTGTATTCTACCTCTACTGTACTCTACTGTAGTCTACCTCAACTATACTCCACTGTACTCTACCTCTACTGTGCTCCACTGTACTCTACCTCTACTGTGCTCTACTGTACTCTATCTCTACTGTGCTCCACTGTACTCTACCTCTACTGTACTCCACTGTAGTCTACCTAAACTATACTCCACTCTACTCTACCTCCACTGTGCTCCACTGTACTCTACCTCAACTATACTCCACTGTACTCTATCTCTACTCTAATCCACTGTACTCTATCTCTAATCTACTCCACTCTACTCTAATTCTACTGTACTCCACTGTACTCTACCTCTACTCTACTCTACTGTAATCCACCTCTACTTTGCTCCACTGTACTCCACTGTACTCTAGCTCTACTGTGCTCCACTGTACTCTACCTCTACTGTGCTCTACTGTACTCTATCTCTACTGTGCTCCACTGTACTCTACCTCTACTGTACTCCACTGTACTCCACCTCTACAGTGCTCCACTGTACTCTACCTCTACTGTACTCCAATGTACTCTACCTCCACTCTGCTCTACTGTACTCTATCTCTACTGTGCTCTACTGTACTCTACCTCTATTATACTCCACTGTACTCTACCTCTACTGTGCTCCACTGTACTCTACCTCTACTGTGCTCCACTGTACACTACCTCTACTGTAGTCCAATGTACTCTACCTCTACTGTGCTCCACTCTACTCTACCTCTACTGTGCTCAGCTGTACTCTACCTCTACTGTACTCCACTGTACTCTATCTCTTCTGTACTACACTGTACTCTTCCTCTACTGTGCTCCACTGTACTCTACCTCTACTGTGCTCTACTGTACTCTATCTCTACTGTGCTCTACTGTACTCTACCTCTACTATACTCCACTGTACTCTACCTCTACTGTGCTCCACTTTACTCTACCTCTACTGTGCTCCACTGTACACTACCTCTACTGTACTCCACTGTACTCTACCTCTACTGTGCTCCACTGTACTCTACCTCTACTGTGCTCCACTGTACTCTACCTCTACTGTTCTCTACTGTACTCTATCTCTACTGTGCTCCACTGTACTCTACCTCTACTGTACTCTACTCTACTCCACCACTAATGTGCTCCACTCTACTCTACCTCTACTGTACTCCACTGTACTCTACCTCTACTCTGCTCTACTGTACTCTATCTCTACTGTGCTCCACTGTACTCTACCTCTACTGTACTCTACTGTAGTCTACCTCAACTATACTCCACTGTACTCTACCTCTACTGTGCTCCACTGTACTCTACCTCTACTGTGCTCTACTGTACTCTATCTCTACTGTGCTCCACTGTACTCTACCTCTACTGTACTCCACTGTAGTCTACCTAAACTATACTCCACTCTACTCTACCTCCACTGTGCTCCACTGTACTCTACCTCAACTATACTCCACTGTACTCTATCTCTACTCTAATCCACTGTACTCTATCTCTACTCTACTCCACTGTGCTCTATCTCTACTGTACTCCACTGTACTCTACCTCTACTCTACTCTACTGTACTCCACCTCTACTGTGCTCCACTGTACTCCACTGTACTCCAGCTCTACTGTGCTCCACTGTACTCTACATCTACTGTGCTCCACTGTACTCTACCTCTACTGTACTCCACTGTACTCTACCTCTACTGTACTCCACTGTACTCTACCTCTACTATACTCCACTGTTCTCTACCTCTACTGTGCTCTACTGTACTCTATATCTACTGTACTCCACTGTACTCTACCTCTACTGTACTGTACTGTTCTCTAAGTCTACTGTACTCTACTGTACTCCACCTCTACTGTGCTCCACTGTACTCCACTGTACTCTACCTCTACTGTGCTCCACTGTACTCTACCTCTACTGTACTCCACTGTACTCTATCTCTACTGTGCTCCACTGTACTCTACCTCTACTGTACTCTACTGTACTCTATCTCTACTGTGCTCCAATGTACTCTACCTCTACTGTACTCCAATGTACTCTACCTCTACTCTGCTCTACTGTACTCTATCTCTACTGTGCTCTACTGTACTCTACCTCTATTATACTCCACTGTACTCTACCTCTACTGTGCTCCACTGTACTCTACCTCTACTGTGCTCCACTGTACACTACCTCTACTGTAGTCCAATGTACTCTACCTCTACTGTGCTCCACTCTACTCTACCTCTACTCTGCTCAGCTGTACTCTACATCTACTGTACTCCACTGCACTCTATCTCTTCTGTACTACACTGTACTCTTCCTCTACTGTGCTCCACTGTACTCTACCTCTACTGTGCTCTACTGTACTCTATCTCTACTGTGCTCTACTGTACTCTACCTCTACTATACTCCACTGTACTCTACCTCTACTGTGCTCCACTGTACTCTACCTCTACTGTGCTCCACTGTACACTACCTCAACTGTACTCCACTGTACTCTACCTCTACTGTGCTCCATTCTCTACTCTACCTCTACTGTGCTCCACTGTACTCTACCGCTACTGTGCTCTACTGTACTCTATCTCTAGTGTGCTCCACTGTACTCTACCTCTACTGTACTCTACTCTACTCCACCTCTAATGTGCTCCACTCTACTCTACCTCTACTGTAGTCCACTGTACTCTACCTCTACTCTGCTCTACTGTACTCTATCTCTACTGTGCTCCACTGTACTCTACCTCTACTGTACTCTACTGTAGTCTACCTCAACTATACTCCACTGTACTCTACCTCTACTGTGCTCCACTGTACTCTACCTCTACTGTGCTCTACTGTACTCTATCTCTACTGTGCTCCACTGTACTCTACCTCTACTGTACTCCACTGTAGTCTACCTAAACTATACTCCACTCTACTCTACCTCCACTGTGCTCCACTGTACTCTACCTCAACTATACTCCACTGTACTCTATCTCTACTCTAATCCACTGTACTCTATCTCTACTCTACTCCACTGTGCTCTATCTCTACTGTACTCCACTGTACTCTACCTCTACTCTACTCTACTGTACTCCACCTCTACTGTGCTCCACTGTACTCCACTGTACTCCAGCTCTACTGTGCTCCACTGTACTCTACATCTACTGTGCTCCACTGTACTCTACCTCTACTGTACTCCACTGTACTCTACCTCTACTGTACTCCACTGTACTCTACCTCTACTATACTCCACTGTACTCTACCTCTACTGTGCTCTACTGTACTCTATCTCTACTGTACTCCACTGTACTCTACCTCTACTGTACTCTACTGTTCTCTAAGTCTACTGTACTCTACTGTACTCCACCTCTACTGTGCTCCACTGTACTCCACTGTACTCTACCTCTACTGTGCTCCACTGTACTCTACCTCTACTGTACTCCACTGTACTCTATCTCTACTGTGCTCCACTGTACTCTACCTCTACTGTGCTCCACTCTACTCTACCTCTACTGTGCTCCACTGTACTCTACCTCTACTGTACTCCACTGTACTCCACCTCTACAGTGCTCCACTGTACTCTACCTCTACTGTACTCCAATGTACTCTACCTCTACTCTGCTCTACTGTACTCTATCTCTACTGTGCTCTACTGTACTCTACCTCTATTATACTCCACTGTACTCTACCTCTACTGTGCTCCACTGTACTCTACCTCTACTGTGCTCCACTGTACACTACCTCTACTGTAGTCCAATGTACTCTACCTCTACTGTGCTCCACTCTACTCTACCTCTACTGTGCTCAGCTGTACTCTACCTCTACTGTACTCCACTGCACCCTATCTCTTCTGTACTCCACTGTACTCTACCTCTACTGTACTGTACTGTTCTCTAAGTCTACTGTACTCTACTGTACTCCACCTCTACTGTGCTCCACTGTACTCCACTGTACTCTACCTCTACTGTGCTCAACTGTACTCTACCTCTACTGTACTCCACTGTACTCTATCTCTACTGTGCTCCACTGTACTCTACCTCTACTGTACTCCACTGTACTCTATCTCTACTGTTCTCCACTGTACTCTACCTCTACTGTGCACCACTGTACTCCACTGTACTCTATCTCTACTGTGATCCACTGTAATCTACCTCTGCTGTGCTCCACTGTACTCTATCTCTACTCTACTCCACTGTACTCTCTCTATTTTACTCCACTGTACTCTACCTCTACTGTACTCTACTGTACTCCACCTCTACTGTGCTCCACTGTACTCCAATGTACTCTTCCTCTACTGTACTCCACTGTACTCTATCTCTACTGTGCTCCACTGTACTCTACCTCTACTGTGCTCTACTGTACTCTTCTCTACTGTGCTCCACTGTACTCTATTTCTACTGTGCCCCACTGTACTCTACATCTACTGTGCTCCACTGTACTCTACATCTACTGTGCTCCACTGTACACTACCTCTACTGTACTCCACTGTACTCTACCTCTACTGTGCTCCACTGTACTCTACCTCTACTGTGCTCCACTGTACTCTACCTCTACTCTGCTCCACTGTACTTTATCTCTACTGTGCTCTACTGTACTCTATCTCTACTGTGCTCCACTGTACTCTACCTCTACTGTACTCTACTCTACTCCACCTCTAATGTGCTCCACTCTACTCTACCTCTACTGTACTCCACTGTACTCTACCTCTACTCTGCTCTACTGTACTCTATCTCTACTGTGCTCCACTGTACTCTACCTCTACTGTACTCTACTGTAGTCTACCTCAACTATACTCCACTGTACTCTACCTCTACTGTGCTCCACTGTACTCTACCTCTACTGTGCTGTATTGTACTCTATCTCTACTGTGCTCCACTGTACTCTACCTCTACTGTACTCCACTGTAGTCTACCTAAACTATACTCCACTCTACTCTACCTCCACTGTGCTCCACTGTACTCTACCTCAACTATACTCCACTGTACTCTATCTCTACTCTAATCCACTGTACTCTATCTCTACTCTACTCCACTCTACTCTATCTCTACTGTACTCCACTGTACTCTACCTCTACTCTACTCTACTGTACTCCACCTCTACTGTGCTCCACTGTACTCCACTGTACTCCAGCTCTACTGTGCTCCACTGTACTCTACATCTACTGTGCTCCACGTACTCTACCTCTACTGTACTCCACTGTACTCTACCTCTACTGTACTCCACTGTACTCTACCTCTACTGTACTCCACTGTATTCTACCTCTACTGTGCTCTACTGTACTCTATCTCTACTGTACTCCACTGTACTCTACCTCTACTCTAATCCACTGTACTATATCTCTACTCTACTCCACTCTACTCTATCTCTACTGTACTCCACTGTACTCTACCTCTACTCTACTCTACTGTACTCCACCTCTACTTTGCTCCACTTTACTCCACTGTACTCCAGCTCTACTGTGCTCCATTGTACTCTACCTCTACTGTACTCCACTCTACTCCACCTCTACAGTGTTCTATTGTACTCTACCTCTACTGTACTCCACTGTACTCTACCTCTACTCTGCTCTACTGTACTCTATCTCTACTGTGCTCCACTGTACTCTACCTCTACTGTACTCCACTGTAGTCTACATCAACTATACTCCACTGTACTCTACCTCTACTGTGCTCCACTGTACTCTACCGCAACTATACTCCACTGTACTCTATCTCTACTCTAATCCACTGTACTCTATCTCAACTCTACTCCACTGTACTCTATCTCTACTGTACTCCACTGTACTCTACCTCTACTCTACTCTACTGTACTCCACCTCTACTGTGCTCCACTGTACTCCACTGTACTCTAGCTCTACTGTGCTCCACTGTACTCTACCTCTACTGTGCTCTACTGTACTCTATATCTACTGTGCTCCACTGTACTTTACCTCTACTGTACTCCACTGTACTCCACCTCTACAGTGCTCCACTGTACTTCCTCTACTGTGCTCCACTGTACTCTACCTCTACTGTGCTCTACTGTACTCTATCTCTACTGTGCTCTACTGTACTCTACCTCTACTATACTCCACTGTACTCTACCTCTACTGTGCTCCACTGTACTCTACCTCTACTGTGCTCCACTGTACACTACCTCTACTTTACTCCACTGTACTCTACCTCTACTGTGCTCCACTCTACTCTACCTCTACTGTGCTCCACTGTACTCTACCTCTACTGTGCTCTACTGTACTCTATCTCTACTGTGCTCCACTGTACTCTACCTCTACTGTACTCTACTCTACTCCAACTCTAATGTGCTCCACTCTACTCTACCTCTACTGTACTCCACTGTACTCTACCTCTACTCTGCTCTACTGTACACTATCTCTACTGTGCTCCACTGTACTCTACCTCTACTGTGCTCTACTGTAGTCTACCTCAACTATACTCCACTGTACTCTACCTCTACTGTGCTCCACTGTACTCTACCTCTACTGTGCTCTACTGTACTCTATCTCTACTGTGCTCCACTGTACTCTACCTCTACTGTACTCCACTGTACTCCACCTCTACAGTGCTCCACTGTACTCTACCTCTACTGTACTCCACTGTACTCTACCTCTACTCTGCTCTACTGTACTCTATCTCTACTGTGATCCACTGTACTCTATTTCTACTGTACCCCACTGTACTCTACCTCTACTGTGCTCCACTGTACTCTACCTCTACTGTGCTCCACTGTACTCTACCTCTACTGTGCTCTACTGTACTCTATCTCTACTGTGCTCCACTGTACTCTACCTCTACTGTACTCTACTGTACTCTATCTCTACTGAGCTCCACTGTACTCTACCTCTACTGTACTCCACTGTACTCCACCTCTAGAGTGCTCCACTGTACTCTACCTCTACTGTACTCCAATGTACTCTACCTCTACTCTGCTCTACTGTACTCTATCTCTACTGTGCTCTACTGTACTCTACCTCTATTATACTCCACTGTACTCTACCTCTACTGTGTTCCACTGTACTCTACCTCTACTGTGCTCCACTTTACACTACCTCTACTGTAGTCCAATGTACTCTACCTCTACTGTGCTCCACTGTACTCTACCTCTACTGTGCTCTACTGTACTCTATCTCTACTGTGCTCTACTGTACTCTACCTCTACTATACTCCACTGCACTCTACCTCTACTGTGCTCCACTGTACTCTACCTCTACTGTGCTCCACTGTACACTACCTCTACTGTACTCCACTGTACTCTACCTCTACTGTGCTCCACTCTACTCTACCTCTACTGTGCCCCACTGTACTCTATCTCTACTGTGCTCCACTGTACTCTACCTCTACTGTACTCTACTCTACTCCACCTCTAATGTACTCCACTCTACTCTACCTCTACTGTACTCCACTGTACTCTACCTCTACTCTGCTCTACTGTACTCTATCTCTACTGTGCTCCACTGTACTCTACCTCTACTGTACTCTACTGTAGTCTACCTCAACTATACTCCACTGTACTCTACCTCTACTGTGCTCCACTGTACTCTACCTCTACTGTGCTCTACTGTACTCTATCTCTACTGTGCTCCACTGTACTCTACCTCTACTGTACTCCACTGTAGTCTACCTAAACTATACTCCACTCTACTCTACCTCCACTGTGCTCCACTGTACTCTACCTCAACTATACTCCACTGTACTCTATCTCTACTCTAATCCACTGTACTCTATCTCTACTCTACTCCACTGTGCTCTATCTCTACTGTACTCCACTGTACTCTACCTCTACTCTACTCTACTGTACTCCACCTCTACTGTGTTCCACTGTACTCCACTGTACTCCAGCTCTACTGTGCTCCACTGTACTCTACATCTACTGTGCTCCACTGTACTCTACCTCTACTGTACTCCACTGTACTCTACCTCTACTGTACTCCACTGTACTCTACCTCTACTATACTCCACTGTACTCTACCTCTACTGTGCTCTACTGTACTCTATCTCTACTGTACTCCACTGTACTCTACCTCTACTGTACTGTACTGTTCTCTAAGTCTACTGTACTCTACTGTACTCCACCTCTACTGTGCTCCACTGTACTCCACTGTACTCTACCTCTACTGTGCTCCAATGTACTCTACCTCTACTGTACTCCACTGTACTCTATATCTACTGTGCTCCACTGTACTCTACCTCTACTGTGCTCCACTGTACACTACCTCTACTGTAGTCCAATGTACTCTACCTCTACTGTGCTCCACTCTACTCTACCTCTACTGTGCTCAGCTGTACTCTACCTCTACTGTACTCCACTGTACTCTATCTCTTCTGTACTACACTGTACTCTTCCTCTACTGTGCTCCACTGTACTCTACCTCTACTGTGCTCTACTGTACTCTATCTCTACTGTGCTCTACTGTACTCTACCTCTACTATACTCCACTGTACTCTACCTCTACTGTGCTCCACTGTACTCTACCTCTACTGTGCTCCAATGTACACTACCTCTACTGTACTCCACTGTACTCTACCTCTACTGTGCTTCACTCTACTCTACCTCTACTGTGCTCCACTGTACTCTACCTCTACTGTGCTCTACTGTACTCTATCTCTACTGTGCTCCACTGTACTCTACCTCTACTGTACTCTACTCTACTCCACCTCTAATGTGCTCCACTCTACTCTACCTCTACTGTACTCCACTGTACTCTACCTCTACTCTGCTCTACTGTACTCTATCTCTACTGTGCTCCACTGTACTCTACCTCTACTGTACTCTACTGTAGTCTACCTCAACTATACTCCACTGTACTCTACCTCTACTGTGCTCCACTGTACTCTACCTCTACTGTGCTCTACTGTACTCTATCTCTACTGTGCTCCACTGTACTCTACCTCTACTGTACTCCACTGTAGGCTACCTAAACTATACTCCACTCTACTCTACCTCCACTGTGCTCCACTGTACTCTACCTCAACTATACTCCACTGTACTCTATCTCTACTCTAATCCACTGTACTCTATCTCTACTCTACTCCACTGTGCTCTATCTCTAATGTACTCCACTGTACTCTACCTCTACTCTACTCTACTGTACTCCACCTCTACTGTGTTCCACTGTACTCCACTGTACTCCAGCTCTACTGTGCTCCACTGTACTCTACATCTACTGTGCTCCACTGTACTCTACCTCTACTGTACTCCACTGTACTCTACCTCTACTGTACTCCACTGTACTCTACCTCTACTATACTCCACTGTACTCTACCTCTACTGTGCTCTACTGTACTCTATCTCTACTGTACTCCACTGTACTCTACCTCTACTGTACTGTACTGTTCTCTAAGTCTACTGTACTCTACTGTACTCCACCTCTACTGTGCTCCACTGTACTCCACTGTACTCTACCTCTACTGTGCTCAACTGTACTCTACCTCTACTGTACTCCACTGTACTCTATCTCTACTGTGCTCCACTGTACTCTACCTCTACTGTACTCCACTGTACTCTATCTCTACTGTTCTCCACTGTACTCTACCTCTACTGTGCACCACTGTACTCCACTGTACTCTATCTCTACTGTGATCCACTGTAATCTACCTCTGCTGTGCTCCACTGTACTCTATCTCTACTCTACTCCACTGTACTCTCTCTATTTTACTCCACTGTACTCTACCTCTACTGTACTCTACTGTACTCCACCTCTACTGTGCTCCACTGTACTCCAATGTACTCTTCCTCTACTGTACTCCACTGTACTCTATCTCTACTGTGCTCCACTGTACTCTACCTCTACTGTGCTCTACTGTACTCTTCTCTACTGTGCTCCACTGTACTCTACATCTACTGTGCTCCACTGTACTCTACCTCTACTGTACTCCACTGTACTCTACCTCTACTGTACTCCACTGTACTCTACCTCTACTATACTCCACTGTACTCTACCTCTACTGTGCTCTACTGTACTCTATCTCTACTGTACTCCACTGTACTCTACCTCTACTGTACTCTACTGTTCTCTAAGTCTACTGTACTCTACTGTACTCCACCTCTACTGTGCTCCACTGTACTCCACTGTACTCTACCTCTACTGTGCTCCACTGTACTCTACCTCTACTGTACTCCACTGTACTCTATCTCTACTGTGCTCCACTGTACTCTACCTCTACTGTGCTCCACTCTACTCTACCTCTACTGTGCTCCACTGTACTCTACCTCTACTGTACTCCACTGTACTCCACCTCTACAGTGCTCCACTGTACTCTACCTCTACTGTACTCCAATGTACTCTACCTCTACTCTGCTCTACTGTACTCTATCTCTACTGTGCTCTACTGTACTCTACCTCTATTATACTCCACTGTACTCTACCTCTACTGTGCTCCACTGTACTCTACCTCTACTGTGCTCCACTGTACACTACCTCTACTGTAGTCCAATGTACTCTACCTCTACTGTGCTCCACTCTACTCTACCTCTACTGTGCTCAGCTGTACTCTACCTCTACTGTACTCCACTGCACCCTATCTCTTCTGTACTCCACTGTACTCTACCTCTACTGTACTGTACTGTTCTCTAAGTCTACTGTACTCTACTGTACTCCACCTCTACTGTGCTCCACTGTACTCCACTGTACTCTACCTCTACTGTGCTCAACTGTACTCTACCTCTACTGTACTCCACTGTACTCTATCTCTACTGTGCTCCACTGTACTCTACCTCTACTGTACTCCACTGTACTCTATCTCTACTGTTCTCCACTGTACTCTACCTCTACTGTGCACCACTGTACTCCACTGTACTCTATCTCTACTGTGATCCACTGTAATCTACCTCTGCTGTGCTCCACTGTACTCTATCTCTACTCTACTCCACTGTACTCTCTCTATTTTACTCCACTGTACTCTACCTCTACTGTACTCTACTGTACTCCACCTCTACTGTGCTCCACTGTACTCCAATGTACTCTTCCTCTACTGTACTCCACTGTACTCTATCTCTACTGTGCTCCACTGTACTCTACCTCTACTGTGCTCTACTGTACTCTTCTCTACTGTGCTCCACTGTACTCTATTTCTACTGTGCCCCACTGTACTCTACATCTACTGTGCTCCACTGTACTCTACATCTACTGTGCTCCACTGTACACTACCTCTACTGTACTCCACTGTACTCTACCTCTACTGTGCTCCACTGTACTCTACCTCTACTGTGCTCCACTGTACTCTACCTCTACTCTGCTCCACTGTACTTTATCTCTACTGTGCTCTACTGTACTCTATCTCTACTGTGCTCCACTGTACTCTACCTCTACTGTACTCTACTCTACTCCACCTCTAATGTGCTCCACTCTACTCTACCTCTACTGTACTCCACTGTACTCTACCTCTACTCTGCTCTACTGTACTCTATCTCTACTGTGCTCCACTGTACTCTACCTCTACTGTACTCTACTGTAGTCTACCTCAACTATACTCCACTGTACTCTACCTCTACTGTGCTCCACTGTACTCTACCTCTACTGTGCTGTATTGTACTCTATCTCTACTGTGCTCCACTGTACTCTACCTCTACTGTACTCCACTGTAGTCTACCTAAACTATACTCCACTCTACTCTACCTCCACTGTGCTCCACTGTACTCTACCTCAACTATACTCCACTGTACTCTATCTCTACTCTAATCCACTGTACTCTATCTCTACTCTACTCCACTCTACTCTATCTCTACTGTACTCCACTGTACTCTACCTCTACTCTACTCTACTGTACTCCACCTCTACTGTGCTCCACTGTACTCCACTGTACTCCAGCTCTACTGTGCTCCACTGTACTCTACATCTACTGTGCTCCACGTACTCTACCTCTACTGTACTCCACTGTACTCTACCTCTACTGTACTCCACTGTACTCTACCTCTACTGTACTCCACTGTATTCTACCTCTACTGTGCTCTACTGTACTCTATCTCTACTGTACTCCACTGTACTCTACCTCTACTCTAATCCACTGTACTATATCTCTACTCTACTCCACTCTACTCTATCTCTACTGTACTCCACTGTACTCTACCTCTACTCTACTCTACTGTACTCCACCTCTACTTTGCTCCACTTTACTCCACTGTACTCCAGCTCTACTGTGCTCCATTGTACTCTACCTCTACTGTACTCCACTCTACTCCACCTCTACAGTGTTCTATTGTACTCTACCTCTACTGTACTCCACTGTACTCTACCTCTACTCTGCTCTACTGTACTCTATCTCTACTGTGCTCCACTGTACTCTACCTCTACTGTACTCCACTGTAGTCTACATCAACTATACTCCACTGTACTCTACCTCTACTGTGCTCCACTGTACTCTACCGCAACTATACTCCACTGTACTCTATCTCTACTCTAATCCACTGTACTCTATCTCAACTCTACTCCACTGTACTCTATCTCTACTGTACTCCACTGTACTCTACCTCTACTCTACTCTACTGTACTCCACCTCTACTGTGCTCCACTGTACTCCACTGTACTCTAGCTCTACTGTGCTCCACTGTACTCTACCTCTACTGTGCTCTACTGTACTCTATATCTACTGTGCTCCACTGTACTTTACCTCTACTGTACTCCACTGTACTCCACCTCTACAGTGCTCCACTGTACTTCCTCTACTGTGCTCCACTGTACTCTACCTCTACTGTGCTCTACTGTACTCTATCTCTACTGTGCTCTACTGTACTCTACCTCTACTATACTCCACTGTACTCTACCTCTACTGTGCTCCACTGTACTCTACCTCTACTGTGCTCCACTGTACACTACCTCTACTTTACTCCACTGTACTCTACCTCTACTGTGCTCCACTCTACTCTACCTCTACTGTGCTCCACTGTACTCTACCTCTACTGTGCTCTACTGTACTCTATCTCTACTGTGCTCCACTGTACTCTACCTCTACTGTACTCTACTCTACTCCAACTCTAATGTGCTCCACTCTACTCTACCTCTACTGTACTCCACTGTACTCTACCTCTACTCTGCTCTACTGTACACTATCTCTACTGTGCTCCACTGTACTCTACCTCTACTGTGCTCTACTGTAGTCTACCTCAACTATACTCCACTGTACTCTACCTCTACTGTGCTCCACTGTACTCTACCTCTACTGTGCTCTACTGTACTCTATCTCTACTGTGCTCCACTGTACTCTACCTCTACTGTACTCCACTGTACTCCACCTCTACAGTGCTCCACTGTACTCTACCTCTACTGTACTCCACTGTACTCTACCTCTACTCTGCTCTACTGTACTCTATCTCTACTGTGATCCACTGTACTCTATTTCTACTGTACCCCACTGTACTCTACCTCTACTGTGCTCCACTGTACTCTACCTCTACTGTGCTCCACTGTACTCTACCTCTACTGTGCTCTACTGTACTCTATCTCTACTGTGCTCCACTGTACTCTACCTCTACTGTACTCTACTGTACTCTATCTCTACTGAGCTCCACTGTACTCTACCTCTACTGTACTCCACTGTACTCCACCTCTAGAGTGCTCCACTGTACTCTACCTCTACTGTACTCCAATGTACTCTACCTCTACTCTGCTCTACTGTACTCTATCTCTACTGTGCTCTACTGTACTCTACCTCTATTATACTCCACTGTACTCTACCTCTACTGTGTTCCACTGTACTCTACCTCTACTGTGCTCCACTTTACACTACCTCTACTGTAGTCCAATGTACTCTACCTCTACTGTGCTCCACTGTACTCTACCTCTACTGTGCTCTACTGTACTCTATCTCTACTGTGCTCTACTGTACTCTACCTCTACTATACTCCACTGCACTCTACCTCTACTGTGCTCCACTGTACTCTACCTCTACTGTGCTCCACTGTACACTACCTCTACTGTACTCCACTGTACTCTACCTCTACTGTGCTCCACTCTACTCTACCTCTACTGTGCCCCACTGTACTCTATCTCTACTGTGCTCCACTGTACTCTACCTCTACTGTACTCTACTCTACTCCACCTCTAATGTACTCCACTCTACTCTACCTCTACTGTACTCCACTGTACTCTACCTCTACTCTGCTCTACTGTACTCTATCTCTACTGTGCTCCACTGTACTCTACCTCTACTGTACTCTACTGTAGTCTACCTCAACTATACTCCACTGTACTCTACCTCTACTGTGCTCCACTGTACTCTACCTCTACTGTGCTCTACTGTACTCTATCTCTACTGTGCTCCACTGTACTCTACCTCTACTGTACTCCACTGTAGTCTACCTAAACTATACTCCACTCTACTCTACCTCCACTGTGCTCCACTGTACTCTACCTCAACTATACTCCACTGTACTCTATCTCTACTCTAATCCACTGTACTCTATCTCTACTCTACTCCACTGTGCTCTATCTCTACTGTACTCCACTGTACTCTACCTCTACTCTACTCTACTGTACTCCACCTCTACTGTGTTCCACTGTACTCCACTGTACTCCAGCTCTACTGTGCTCCACTGTACTCTACATCTACTGTGCTCCACTGTACTCTACCTCTACTGTACTCCACTGTACTCTACCTCTACTGTACTCCACTGTACTCTACCTCTACTATACTCCACTGTACTCTACCTCTACTGTGCTCTACTGTACTCTATCTCTACTGTACTCCACTGTACTCTACCTCTACTGTACTGTACTGTTCTCTAAGTCTACTGTACTCTACTGTACTCCACCTCTACTGTGCTCCACTGTACTCCACTGTACTCTACCTCTACTGTGCTCCAATGTACTCTACCTCTACTGTACTCCACTGTACTCTATATCTACTGTGCTCCACTGTACTCTACCTCTACTGTGCTCCACTGTACACTACCTCTACTGTAGTCCAATGTACTCTACCTCTACTGTGCTCCACTCTACTCTACCTCTACTGTGCTCAGCTGTACTCTACCTCTACTGTACTCCACTGTACTCTATCTCTTCTGTACTACACTGTACTCTTCCTCTACTGTGCTCCACTGTACTCTACCTCTACTGTGCTCTACTGTACTCTATCTCTACTGTGCTCTACTGTACTCTACCTCTACTATACTCCACTGTACTCTACCTCTACTGTGCTCCACTGTACTCTACCTCTACTGTGCTCCAATGTACACTACCTCTACTGTACTCCACTGTACTCTACCTCTACTGTGCTTCACTCTACTCTACCTCTACTGTGCTCCACTGTACTCTACCTCTACTGTGCTCTACTGTACTCTATCTCTACTGTGCTCCACTGTACTCTACCTCTACTGTACTCTACTCTACTCCACCTCTAATGTGCTCCACTCTACTCTACCTCTACTGTACTCCACTGTACTCTACCTCTACTCTGCTCTACTGTACTCTATCTCTACTGTGCTCCACTGTACTCTACCTCTACTGTACTCTACTGTAGTCTACCTCAACTATACTCCACTGTACTCTACCTCTACTGTGCTCCACTGTACTCTACCTCTACTGTGCTCTACTGTACTCTATCTCTACTGTGCTCCACTGTACTCTACCTCTACTGTACTCCACTGTAGGCTACCTAAACTATACTCCACTCTACTCTACCTCCACTGTGCTCCACTGTACTCTACCTCAACTATACTCCACTGTACTCTATCTCTACTCTAATCCACTGTACTCTATCTCTACTCTACTCCACTGTGCTCTATCTCTAATGTACTCCACTGTACTCTACCTCTACTCTACTCTACTGTACTCCACCTCTACTGTGTTCCACTGTACTCCACTGTACTCCAGCTCTACTGTGCTCCACTGTACTCTACATCTACTGTGCTCCACTGTACTCTACCTCTACTGTACTCCACTGTACTCTACCTCTACTGTACTCCACTGTACTCTACCTCTACTATACTCCACTGTACTCTACCTCTACTGTGCTCTACTGTACTCTATCTCTACTGTACTCCACTGTACTCTACCTCTACTGTACTGTACTGTTCTCTAAGTCTACTGTACTCTACTGTACTCCACCTCTACTGTGCTCCACTGTACTCCACTGTACTCTACCTCTACTGTGCTCAACTGTACTCTACCTCTACTGTACTCCACTGTACTCTATCTCTACTGTGCTCCACTGTACTCTACCTCTACTGTACTCCACTGTACTCTATCTCTACTGTTCTCCACTGTACTCTACCTCTACTGTGCACCACTGTACTCCACTGTACTCTATCTCTACTGTGATCCACTGTAATCTACCTCTGCTGTGCTCCACTGTACTCTATCTCTACTCTACTCCACTGTACTCTCTCTATTTTACTCCACTGTACTCTACCTCTACTGTACTCTACTGTACTCCACCTCTACTGTGCTCCACTGTACTCCAATGTACTCTTCCTCTACTGTACTCCACTGTACTCTATCTCTACTGTGCTCCACTGTACTCTACCTCTACTGTGCTCTACTGTACTCTTCTCTACTGTGCTCCACTGTACTCTATTTCTACTGTGCCCCACTGTACTCTACATCTACTGTGCTCCACTGTACTCTACCTCTACTGTGCTCCACTGTACACTACCTCTACTGTACTCCACTGTACTCTACCTCTACTGTGCTCCACTGTACTCTACCTCTACTGTGCTCCACTGTACTCTACCTCTACTCTGCTCCACTGTACTTTATCTCTACTGTGCTCTACTGTACTCTATCTCTACTGTGCTCCACTGTACTCTACCTCTACTGTACTCTACTCTACTCCACCTCTAATGTTCTCCACTCTACTCTACCTCTACTGTACTCCACTGTACTCTACCTCTACTCTGCTCTACTGTACTCTATCTCTACTGTGCTCCACTGTACTCTACCTCTACTGTACTCTACTGTAGTCTACCTCAACTATACTCCACTGTACTCTACCTCTACTGTGCTCCACTGTACTCTACCTCGACTGTGCTCTATTGTACTCTATCTCTACTGTGCTCCACTGTACTCTACCTCTACTGTACTCCACTGTAGTCTACCTAAACTATACTCCACTCTACTCTACCTCCACTGTGCTCCACTGTACTCTACCTCAACTATACTCCACTGTACTCTATCTCTACTCTAATCCACTGTACTCTATCTCTACTCTACTCCACTCTACTCTATCTCTACTGTACTCCACTGTACTCTACCTCTACTCTACTCTACTGTACTCCACCTCTACTGTGCTCCACTGTACTCCACTGTACTCCAGCTCTACTGTGCTCCACTGTACTCTACATCTACTGTGCTCCACGTACTCTACCTCTACTGTACTCCACTGTACTCTACCTCTACTGTACTCCACTGTACTCTACCTCTACTGTACTCCACTGTATTCTACCTCTACTGTGCTCTACTGTACTCTATCTCTACTGTACTCCACTGTACTCTACCTCTACTCTAATCCACTGTACTATATCTCTACTCTACTCCACTCTACTCTATCTCTACTGTACTCCACTGTACTCTACCTCTACTCTACTCTACTGTACTCCACCTCTACTTTGCTCCACTGTACTCCACTGTACTCCAGCTCTACTGTGCTCCATTGTACTCTACCTCTACTGTACTCCACTCTACTCCACCTCTACAGTGTTCTATTGTACTCTACCTCTACTGTACTCCACTGTACTCTACCTCTACTCTGCTCTACTGTACTCTATCTCTACTGTGCTCCACTGTACTCTACCTCTACTGTACTCCACTGTAGTCTACCTCAACTATACTCCACTGTACTCTACCTCTACTGTGCTCCACTGTACTCTACCGCAACTATACTCCACTGTACTCTATCTCTACTCTAATCCACTGTACTCTATCTCAACTCTACTCCACTGTACTCTATCTCTACTGTACTCCACTGTACTCTACCTCTACTCTACTCTACTGTACTCCACCTCTACTGTGCTCCACTGTACTCCACTGTACTCTAGCTCTACTGTGCTCCACTGTACTCTACCTCTACTGTGCTCTACTGTACTCTATATCTACTGTGCTCCACTGTACTTTACCTCTACTGTACTCCACTGTACTCCACCTCTACAGTGCTCCACTGTACTTCCTCTACTGTGCTCCACTGTACTCTACCTCTACTGTGCTCTACTGTACTCTATCTCTACTGTGCTCTACTGTACTCTACACCTACTATACTCCACTGTACTCTACCTCTACTGTGCTCCACTGTACTCTACCTCTACTGTGCTCCACTGTACACTACCTCTACTTTACTCCACTGTACTCTACCTCTACTGTGCTCCACTCTACTCTACCTCTACTGTGCTCCACTGTACTCTACCTCTACTGTGCTCTACTGTACTCTATCTCTACTGTGCTCCACTGTACTCTACCTCTACTGTACTCTACTCTACTCCAACTCTAATGTGCTCCACTCTACTCTACCTCTACTGTACTCCACTGTACTCTACCTCTACTCTGCTCTACTGTACACTATCTCTACTGTGCTCCACTGTACTCTACCTCTACTGTACTCTACTGTAGTCTACCTCAACTATACTCCACTGTACTCTACCTCTACTGTGCTCCACTGTACTCTACCTCTACTGTGCTCTACTGTACTCTATCTCTACTGTGCTCCACTGTACTCTACCTCTACTGTGCACCACTGTACTCCACTGTACTCTATCTCTACTGTGATCCACTGTACTCTACCTCTGCTGTGCTCCACTGTACTCTATCTCTACTCTACTCCACTGTACTCTATCTCTATTTTACTCCACTGTACTCTACCTCTACTGTACTCTACTGTACTCCACCTCTACTGTGCTCCACTGTACTCCACTGTACTCTTCCTCTACTGTACTCCACTGTACTCTATCTCTACTGTGCTCCACTGTACTCTACCTCTACTGTGCTCTACTGTACTCTTCTCTACTGTGCTCCACTGTACTCTATTTCTACTGTACCTCACTGTACTCTACCTCTACTGTGCTCCACTGTACTCTACCTCTACTGTGCTCCACTGTACACTACCTCTACTGTGCTCCACTGTACACTACCTCTACTGTGCTCCACTGTACTCTACCTCTACTGTGCTCCACTGTACACTACCTCTACTGTGCTCCACTGTACTCTACCTCTACTGTGCTCTACTGTACTCTATATCTACTGTGCTCCACTGTACTTTACCTCTACTGTACTCCACTGTACTCCACCTCTACAGTGCTCCACTGTACTTCCTCTACTGTGCTCCACTGTACTCTACCTCTACTGTGCTCTACTGTACTCTATCTCTACTGTGCTCCACTGTACTCTACCTCTACTGTACTCTACTGTAGTCTACCTCAACTATACTCCACTGTACTCTACCTCTACTGTGCTCCACTGTACTCTACCTCTACTGTGCTCTACTGTACTCTATCTCTACTGTGCTCCACTGTACTCTACCTCTACTGTACTCCACTGTAGTCTACCTAAACTATACTCCACTCTACTCTACCTCCACTGTGCTCCACTGTACTCTACCTCAACTATACTCCACTGTACTCTATCTCTACTCTAATCCACTGTGCTCTATCTCTAATGTACTCCACTGTACTCTACCTCTACTCTACTCTACTGTACTCCACCTCTACTGTGTTCCACTGTACTCCACTGTACTCCAGCTCTACTGTGCTCCACTGTACTCTACATCTACTGTGCTCCACTGTACTCTACCTCTACTGTACTCCACTGTACTCTACCTCTACTGTACTCCACTGTACTCTACCTCTACTATACTCCACTGTACTCTACCTCTACTGTGCTCTACTGTACTCTATCTCTACTGTACTCCACTGTACTCTACCTCTACTGTACTGTACTGTTCTCTAAGTCTACTGTACTCTACTGTACTCCACCTCTACTGTGCTCCACTGTACTCCACTGTACTCTACCTCTACTGTGCTCAACTGTACTCTACCTCTACTGTACTCCACTGTACTCTATCTCTACTGTGCTCCACTGTACTCTACCTCTACTGTACTCCACTGTACTCTATCTCTACTGTTCTCCACTGTACTCTACCTCTACTGTGCACCACTGTACTCCACTGTACTCTATCTCTACTGTGATCCACTGTAATCTACCTCTGCTGTGCTCCACTGTACTCTATCTCTACTCTACTCCACTGTACTCTCTCTATTTTACTCCACTGTACTCTACCTCTACTGTACTCTACTGTACTCCACCTCTACTGTGCTCCACTGTACTCCAATGTACTCTTCCTCTACTGTACTCCACTGTACTCTATCTCTACTGTGCTCCACTGTACTCTACCTCTACTGTGCTCTACTGTACTCTTCTCTACTGTGCTCCACTGTACTCTATTTCTACTGTGCCCCACTGTACTCTACATCTACTGTGCTCCACTGTACTCTACCTCTACTGTGCTCCACTGTACACTACCTCTACTGTACTCCACTGTACTCTACCTCTACTGTGCTCCACTGTACTCTACCTCTACTGTGCTCCACTGTACTCTACCTCTACTCTGCTCCACTGTACTTTATCTCTACTGTGCTCTACTGTACTCTATCTCTACTGTGCTCCACTGTACTCTACCTCTACTGTACTCTACTCTACTCCACCTCTAATGTTCTCCACTCTACTCTACCTCTACTGTACTCCACTGTACTCTACCTCTACTCTGCTCTACTGTACTCTATCTCTACTGTGCTCCACTGTACTCTACCTCTACTGTACTCTACTGTAGTCTACCTCAACTATACTCCACTGTACTCTACCTCTACTGTGCTCCACTGTACTCTACCTCGACTGTGCTCTATTGTACTCTATCTCTACTGTGCTCCACTGTACTCTACCTCTACTGTACTCCACTGTAGTCTACCTAAACTATACTCCACTCTACTCTACCTCCACTGTGCTCCACTGTACTCTACCTCAACTATACTCCACTGTACTCTATCTCTACTCTAATCCACTGTACTCTATCTCTACTCTACTCCACTCTACTCTATCTCTACTGTACTCCACTGTACTCTACCTCTACTCTACTCTACTGTACTCCACCTCTACTGTGCTCCACTGTACTCCACTGTACTCCAGCTCTACTGTGCTCCACTGTACTCTACATCTACTGTGCTCCACGTACTCTACCTCTACTGTACTCCACTGTACTCTACCTCTACTGTACTCCACTGTACTCTACCTCTACTGTACTCCACTGTATTCTACCTCTACTGTGCTCTACTGTACTCTATCTCTACTGTACTCCACTGTACTCTACCTCTACTCTAATCCACTGTACTATATCTCTACTCTACTCCACTCTACTCTATCTCTACTGTACTCCACTGTACTCTACCTCTACTCTACTCTACTGTACTCCACCTCTACTTTGCTCCACTGTACTCCACTGTACTCCAGCTCTACTGTGCTCCATTGTACTCTACCTCTACTGTACTCCACTCTACTCCACCTCTACAGTGTTCTATTGTACTCTACCTCTACTGTACTCCACTGTACTCTACCTCTACTCTGCTCTACTGTACTCTATCTCTACTGTGCTCCACTGTACTCTACCTCTACTGTACTCCACTGTAGTCTACCTCAACTATACTCCACTGTACTCTACCTCTACTGTGCTCCACTGTACTCTACCGCAACTATACTCCACTGTACTCTATCTCTACTCTAATCCACTGCACTCTATCTCAACTCTACTCCACTGTACTCTATCTCTACTGTACTCCACTGTACTCTACCTCTACTCTACTCTACTGTACTCCACCTCTACTGTGCTCCACTGTACTCCACTGTACTCTAGCTCTACTGTGCTCCACTGTACTCTACCTCTACTGTGCTCTACTGTACTCTATATCTACTGTGCTCCACTGTACTTTACCTCTACTGTACTCCACTGTACTCCACCTCTACAGTGCTCCACTGTACTTCCTCTACTGTGCTCCACTGTACTCTACCTCTACTGTGCTCTACTGTACTCTATCTCTACTGTGCTCTACTGTACTCTACACCTACTATACTCCACTGTACTCTACCTCTACTGTGCTCCACTGTACTCTACCTCTACTGTGCTCCACTGTACACTACCTCTACTTTACTCCACTGTACTCTACCTCTACTGTGCTCCACTCTACTCTACCTCTACTGTGCTCCACTGTACTCTACCTCTACTGTGCTCTACTGTACTCTATCTCTACTGTGCTCCACTGTACTCTACCTCTACTGTACTCTACTCTACTCCAACTCTAATGTGCTCCACTCTACTCTACCTCTACTGTACTCCACTGTACTCTACCTCTACTCTGCTCTACTGTACACTATCTCTACTGTGCTCCACTGTACTCTACCTCTACTGTACTCTACTGTAGTCTACCTCAACTATACTCCACTGTACTCTACCTCTACTGTGCTCCACTGTACTCTACCTCTACTGTGCTCTACTGTACTCTATCTCTACTGTGCTCCACTGTACTCTACCTCTACTGTACTCCACTGTACTCCACCTCTACAGTGCTCCACTGTACTCTACCTCTACTGTACTCCACTGTACTCTACCTCTACTCTGCTCTACTGTACTCTATCTCTACTGTGCTCCACTGTACTCTACCTCTACTGTACTCCACTGTAGTCTACCTAAACTATACTCCACTCTACTCTACCTCCACTGTGCTCCACTGTACTCTACCTCTACTCTACTCTACTCTACTCTACTCCACCTCTACTGTGCTCCACTGTACTCCACTGTACTCCAGCTCTACTGTGCTCCACTGTACTCTACCTCTACTGTACTCCACTGTACTCTACATCTACTGTGCTCCACTGTACTCTACCTCTACTGTACTCCACTGTACTCTACCTCTACTGTACTCCACTGTACTCTACCTCTACTGTACTCCACTGTATTCTACCTCTACTGTGCTCTACTGTACTCTATCTTTACTGTACTCCACTGTACTCTACCTCTACTGTACTGTACTGTTCTCTAAGTCTACTGTACTCTACTGTACTCCACCTCTACTGTGCTCCACTGTACTCCACTGTACTCTACCTCTACTGTGCTCCACTGTACTCTACCTCTACTGTACTCCACTGTACTCTATCTCTACTGTTGTCCACTGTACTCTACCTCTACTGTGCACCACTGTACTCCACTGTACTCTATCTCTACTGTGATCCACTGTACTCTACCTCTGCTGTGCTCCACTGTACTCTATCTCTACTCTACTCCACTGTACTCTATCTCTATTTTACTCCACTCTACTCTACCTCTACTGTACTCTACTGTGATCCACTGTACTCTACCTCTGCTGTGCTCCACGGTACTCTATCTCTACTGTACTCCACTGTACTCTATCTCTACTGTGCTCCACTGTACTCTACCTCTAATGTGCTCTACTGTACTCCACCTCTACTGTGCTCCACTGTACTCCACTGTACTCTTCCTCTACTGTACTCCACTGTACTCTATCTCTACTGTGCTCCACTGTACTCTACCTCTAATGTGCTCTACTGTACTCTTCTCTACTGTGCTCCACTGTACTCTACCTCTACTGTGCTCTACTGTACTCTATCTCTACTGTGCTCTACTGTACTCTACCTCTACTATACTCCACTGCACTCTACCTCTACTGTGCTCCACTGTACTCTACCTCTACTGTGCTCCACTGTACACTACCTCTACTGTACTCCACTGTACTCTACCTCTACTGTGCTCCACTCTACTCTACCTCTACTGTGCTCCACTGTACTCTACCTCTACTGTGCTCTACTGTACTCTATCTCTACTGTGCTCCACTGTACTCTACCTCTACTGTACTCTACTCTACTCCACCTCTAATGTGCTCCACTCTACTCTACCTCTACTGTACTCCACTGTACTCTACCTCTACTCTGCTCTACTGTACTCTATCTCTACTGTGCTCCACTGTACTCTACCTCTACTGTACTCTACTGTAGTCTACCTCAACTATACTCCACTGTACTCTACCTCTACTGTGCTCCACTGTACTCTACCTCTACTGTGCTCTACTGTACTCTATCTCTACTGTGCTCCACTGTACTCTACCTCTACTGTACTCCACTGTAGTCTACCTAAACTATACTCCACTCTACTCTACCTCCACTGTGCTCCACTGTACTCTACCTCAACTATACTCCACTGTACTCTATCTCTACTCTAATCCACTGTACTCTATCTCTACTCTACTCCACTGTGCTCTATCTCTACTGTACTCCACTGTACTCTACCTCTACTCTACTCTACTGTACTCCACCTCTACTGTGTTCCACTGTACTCCACTGTACTCCAGCTCTACTGTGCTCCACTGTACTCTACATCTACTGTGCTCCACTGTACTCTACCTCTACTGTACTCCACTGTACTCTACCTCTACTGTACTCCACTGTACTCTACCTCTACTATACTCAACTGTACTCTACCTCTACTGTGCTCTACTGTATTCTATCTCTACTGTACTCCACTGTACTCTACCTCTACTGTACTGTACTGTTCTCTAAGTCTACTGTACTCTACTGTACTCCACCTCTACTGTGCTCCACTGTACTCCACTGTACTCTACCTCTACTGTGCTCCAATGTACTCTACCTCTACTGTACTCCACTGTACTCTATATCTACTGTGCTCCACTGTACTCTACCTCTACTGTGCTCCACTGTACACTACCTATACTGTAGTCCAATGTACTCTACCTCTACTGTGCTCCACTCTACTCTACCTCTACTGTGCTCAGCTGTACTCTACCTCTACTGTACTCCACTGTACTCTATCTCTTCTGTACTACACTGTACTCTTCCTCTACTGTGCTCCACTGTACTCTACCTCTACTGTGCTCTACTGTACTCTATCTCTACTGTGCTCTACTGTACTCTACCTCTACTATACTCCACTGTACTCTACCTTTACTGTGCTCCACTGTACTCTACCTCTACTGTGCTCCAATGTACACTACCTCTACTGTACTCCACTGTACTCTACCTCTACTGTGCTTCACTCTACTCTACCTCTACTGTGCTCCACTGTACTCTACCTCTACTGTGCTCTACTGTACTCTATCTCTACTGTGCTCCACTGTACTCTACCTCTACTGTACTCTACTCTACTCCACCTCTAATGTGCTCCACTCTACTCTACCTCTACTGTACTCCACTGTACTCTACCTCTACTCTGCTCTACTGTACTCTATCTCTACTGTGCTCCACTGTACTCTACCTCTACTGTACTCTACTGTAGTCTACCTCAACTATACTCCACTGTACTCTACCTCTACTGTGCTCCACTGTACTCTACCTCTACTGTGCTCTACTGTACTCTATCTCTACTGTGCTCCACTGTACTCTACCTCTACTGTACTCCAATGTACTCTACCTCTACTCTGCTCTACTGTACTCTATCTCTACTGTGCTCTACTGTACTCCACCTCTACTGTGCTCCACTCTACTCTACTGTACTCCACCTCTACTGTGCTCCACTGTACTCCACTGTACTCTAGCTCTACTGTGCTCCACTGTACTCTACCTCTACTGTGCTCTACTGTACTCTATCTCTACTGTGCTCCACTGTACTCTACCTCTACTGTACTCCACTCTACTCCACCTCTACAGTGCTCCACTGTACTCTACCTCTACTGTACTCCAATGTACTCTACCTCTACTCTGCTCTACTGTACTCTATCTCTACTGTGCTCTACTGTACTCTACCTCTATTATACTCCACTGTACTCTACCTCTACTGTGCTCCACTGTACTCTACCTCTACTGTGCTCCACTGTACACTACCTCTACTGTAGTCCAATGTACTCTACCTCTACTGTGCTCCACTCTACTCTACCTCTACTGTGCTCAGCTGTACTCTACCTGTACTGTACTCCACTGTACTCTATCTCTTCTGTACTACACTGTACTCTTCCTCTACTGTGCTCCACTGTACTCTACCTCTACTGTGCTCTACTGTACTCTATCTCTACTGTGCTCTACTGTACTCTACCTCTACTATACTCCACTGTACTCTACCTCTACTGTGCTCCACTGTACTCTACCTCTACTGTGCTCCACTGTACACTACCTCTGTACTGTACTGGAGCACAGTAGAGGTGGAGTACAGTAGAGTACAGTAGACTTAGAGAACAGTACAGTACAGTAGAGGTAGAGTACAGTGGAGTACAGTAGAGGTAGAGTACAGTGGAGTACAGTGGAGCACAGTAGAGGTGGAGTACAGTAGAGTACAGTAGACTTAGAGAACAGTACAGTGGAGTACAGTAGAGGTAGAGTACAGTGGAGCACAGTAGAGATAGAGTACAGTAGAGCACAGTAGAGGTAGAGTACAGTGGAGCACAGTAGAGGTAGAGTACAGTGGAGTATAGTTGAGGTAGACTACAGTAGAGTACAGTAGAGGTAGAGTACAGTGGAGCACAGTAGAGATAGAGTACAGTAGAGCAGAGTAGAGGTAGAGTACAGTGGAGTACAGTAGAGGTAGAGTAGAGTGGAGCACATTAGAGGTGGAGTAGAGTAGAGTACAGTAGAGGTAGAGTACAGTGGAGCACAGTAGAGATAGAGTACAGTAGAGCACAGTAGAGGTAGAGTACAGTGGAGCACAGTAGAGGTAGAGTAGAGTGGAGCACAGTAGAGGTAGAGTACAGTGGAGTACAGTAGAGGTAGTGTACAGTGGAGCACAGTAGAGGTAGAGTACAGTGGAGCACAGTAGAGGTAGAGTACAGTGGAGTATAGTAGAGGTAGAGTACTCTACCTCTACTGTGCTCTACTGTACTCTATCTCTACTGTGCTCTACTGTACTCTACCTCTACTATACTCCACTGTACTCTACCTCTACTGTGCTCCACTGTACTCTACCTCTACTGTACTCTACTGTAGTCTACCTCAACTATACTCCACTGTACTCTACCTCTACTGTGCTCCACTGTACTCTACCTCTACTGTGCTCTACTGTACTCTATCTCTACTGTGCTCCACTGTACTCTACCTCTACTGTACTCCACTGTAGTCTACCTAAACTATACTCCACTCTACTCTACCTCCACTGTGCTCCACTGTACTCTACCTCAACTATACTCCACTGTACTCTATCTCTACTCTAATCCACTGTACTCTATCTCTGCTCTACTCCACTGTGCTCTATCTCTACTGTACTCCACTGTACTCTACCTTTACTCTACTCTACTGTACTCCACCTCTACTGTGTTCCACTGTACTCCACTGTACTCCAGCTCTACTGTGCTCCACTCTACTCTACATCTACTGTGCTCCACTGTACTCTACCTCTACTGTACTCCACTGTACTCTACCTCTACTGTACTCCACTGTACTCTACCTCTACTGTGCTCTACTGTACTCTATCTCTACTCTGCTCTACTGTACTCTACCTCTACTATACTCCACTGTACTCTACCTCTACTGTGCTCCACTGTACTCTACCTCTACTGTGCTCCACTGTACACTACCTCTACTGTACTCCACTGTACTCTACCTCTACTGTGCTCCACTCTACTCTACCTCTACTGTGCTCCACTGTACTCTACCTCTACTGTGCTCTACTGTACTCTATCTCTACTGTGCTCCACTGTACTCTACCTCTACTGTACTCTACTCTACTCCACCTCTAATGTGCTCCACTCTACTCTACCTCTACTGTACTCCACTGTACTCTACCTCTACTCTGCTCTACTGTACTCTATCTCTACTGTGCTCCACTGTACTCTACCTCTACTGTACTCTACTGTAGTCTACCTCAACTATACTCCACTGTACTCTACCTCTACTGTGCTCCACTGTACTCTACCTCTACTGTGCTCTACTGTACTCTATCTCTACTGTGCTCCACTGTACTCTACCTCTACTGTACTCCACTGTAGTCTACCTAAACTATACTCCACTCTACTCTACCTCCACTGTGCTCCACTGTACTCTACCTCAACTATACTCCACTGTACTCTATCTCTACTCTAATCCACTGTACTCTATCTCTACTCTACTCCACTGTGCTCTATCTCTACTGTACTCCACTGTACTCTACCTCTACTCTACTCTACTGTACTCCACCTCTACTGTGTTCCACTGTACTCCACTGTACTCCAGCTCTACTGTGCTCCACTCTACTCTACATCTACTGTGCTCCACTGTACTCTACCTCTACTGTACTCCACTGTACTCTACCTCTACTGTACTCCACTGTACTCTACCTCTACTATACTCCACTGTACTCTACCTCTACTGTGCTCTACTGTACTCTATCTCTACTGTACTCCACTGTACTCTACCTCTACTGTACTGTACTGTTCTCTAAGTCTACTGTACTCTACTGTACTCCACCTCTACTGTGCTCCACTGTACTCCACTGTACTCTACCTCTACTGTGCTCCACTGTACTCTACCTCTACTGTACTCCACTGTACTCTATCTCTACTGTGCTCCACTGTACTCTACCTCTACTGTACTCCACTGTACTCTATCTCTACTGTTCTCCACTGTACTCTACCTCTACTGTGCACCAATGTACTCCACTGTACTCTATCTCTACTGTGATCCACTGTACTCTACCTCTGCTGTGCTCCACTGTACTCTATCTCTACTGTGCTCCACTGTACTCTACCTCTACTGTGCTCTACTGTACTCTTCTCTACTGTGCTCCACTGTACTCTATTTCTACTGTGCCCCACTGTACTCTACATCTACTGTGCTCCACTGTACTCTACCTCTACTGTGCTCCACTGTACACTACCTCTACTGTACTCCACTGTACTCTCTCTATTTTACTCCACTGTACTCTACCTCTACTGTACTCTACTGTACTCCACCTCTACTGTGCTCCACTGTACTCCACTGTACTCTTCCTCTACTGTACTCCACTGTACTCTATCTCTACTGTGCTCCACTGTACTCTACCTCTACTGTGCTCTACTGTACTCTTCTCTACTGTGCTCCACTGTACTCTATTTCTACTGTGCCCCACTGTACTCTACATCTACTGTGCTCCACTGTACTCTACCTCTACTGTGCTCCACTGTACACTACCTCTACTGTACTCCACTGTACTCTACCTCTACTGTGCTCCACTGTACTCTACCTCTACTGTGCTCCACTGTACTCTACCTCTACTCTGCTCCACTGTACTTTATCTCTACTGTACTCCACTGTACTCTACCTCCACAGTGCTCCACTGTGCTCTACCTCTACTGTACTCCACTGTACTCTACCTCTACTCTGCTCTACTGTGCTCTACCTCTACTGTACTCCACTGTACTCTATCTCTACTGTACTCCACTGTAATCTATCTCTACTGTGCTCCACTGTACTATTCCTCTACTGTGCTCCACTGTACTCCACTGTCATCTATCTCTACTGTGATCCACTGTACTCTACCTCTGCTGTGCTCCACTGTACTCTATCTCTACTCTACTCCACTGTACTCTACCTCTACTGTTCTCCACTGTACTCTACCTCTACTGTACTCCACTCTACTCTACCTCTACTGTGCTCCACTGTACTCTACCTCTAATGTACTCCACTGTACTCTACCTCTACTTTACTCTTCTCTACTCCACCTCTAATGTGCTCCACTCTACTCTACCTCTACTGTACTCCACTGTACTCTACCTCTACTGTACTCCACTGTACTCTACCTCTACTATACTCCACTGCACTTATCTCTACAGTGTTCTACTGTACTCTACCTCTACTGTACTCCACTGTACTCTACCTCTACTCTGCTCTACTGTAATCTATCTCTACTGTGCTCCACTGTACTCTACCTCTACTGTGCTCCACTGTACTCTATCTCTACTGTACTCCACTGTACACTACCTCTACAGTGCTCCACTGTGCTCTACCTCTACTGTACTCCACTGTATTCTACCTCTACTCCGCTCTACTCTACTCAATCTTTACTGTACTCCACTGTACGCTATCTCTACTGTACTCCACTGTAGTCTACCTCAACTATACTCCCCTATACTCTACCTCTACTGTGCTCCACTGTACTCTACATCTACTATGCTCCAATGTACTCTACCTCTACTCTACTGCACTGTACTCTACCTCTACTATACTCCACTGTACTCTACCTCTACAGTGCTCCACTGTACTCTACCTCTACTGTACTCCAATGTACTCTACCTCTACTGTGCTCCACTGTACTCTACCTCTACTGTGCTCCACTGTACAATACCTCTATTGTAGTCCACTGTACTCTACCTCTACTGTGCTCCACTCTACTCTACCTCTACTGTGCTCCACTGTACTCTATCTCTACTCTAATCCACTGTACTCTATCTCTACTCTACTCCACTCTACTCTATCTCTACTGTACTCCACTGTACTCTACCTCTACTCTACTCTACTGTACTCCACCTCTACTGTGCTCCACTGTACTCCACTGTACTCTAGCTCTACTGTGCTCCACTGTACTCTACCTCTACTGTAGTCCACTGTACTCTACCTCTACTGTGCTCCACTCTACTCTACCTCTACTGTGCTCAGCTGTACTCTACCTCTACTGTACTCCACTGTACTCTATCTCTTCTGTACTACACTGTACTCTTCCTCTACTGTGCTCCACTGTACTCTACCTCTACTGTGCTCTACTGTACTCTATCTCTACTGTGCTCTACTGTACTCTACCTCTACTATACTCCACTGTACTCTACCTCTACTGTACTCCACTGTACTCTACCTCTACTGTGCTCCACTGTACACTACCTCTACTGTACTCCACTGTACTCTACCTCTACTGTGCTCCACTCTACTCTACCTCTACTGTGCTCCACTGTACTCTACCTCTACTGTGCTCTACTGTACCCTATCTCTACTGTGCTCCACTGTACTCTACCTCTACTGTACTCTACTCTACTCCACCTCTAATGTGCTCCACTCTACTCTACCTCTACTGTACTCCACTGTACTCTACCTCTACTCTGCTCTACTGTACTCTATCTCTACTGTGCTCCACTGTACTCTACCTCTACTGTACTCCACTGTACTCTACCTCTACTGTACTCCACTGTAGTCTACCTAAACTATACTCCACTCTACTCTACCTCCACTGTGCTCCACTGTACTCTACCTCTACTGTGCTCCACTGTACTCTACCTCTACTGTGCTCTATTGTACTCTATCTCTACTGTGCTCCACTGTACTCTACCTCTACTGTACTCCACTGTAGTCTACCTAAACTATACTCCACTCTACTCTACCTCCACTCTGCTCCACTGTACTCTACCTCAACTATACTCCACTGTACTCTATCTCTACTCTAATCCACTGTACTCTATCTCTACTCTACTCCACTCTACTCTATCTCTACTGTACTCCACTGTACTCTACCTCTACTCTACTCTACTGTACTCCACCTCTACTGTGCTCCACTGTACTCCACTGTACTCCAGCTCTACTCTGCTCCACTGTACTCTACATCTACTGTGCTCCACTGTACTCTACCTCTACTGTACTCCACTGTACTCTACCTCTACTGTACTCCACTGTACTCTACCTCTACTGTACTCCACTGTATTCTACCTCTACTGTGCTCTACTGTACTCTATCTCTACTGTACTCCACTGTACTCTACCTCTACTCTAATCCACTGTACTATATCTCTACTCTACTCCACTCTACTCTATCTCTACTGTACTCCACTGTACTCTACCTCTACTCTACTCTACTGTACTCCACCTCTACTGTGCTCCACTGTACTCCACTGTACTCCAGCTCTACTGTGCTCCACTGTACTCTACATCTACTGTGCTCCATTGTGCTCTACCTCTACTGTACTCCACTCTACTCCACCTCTACAGTGTTCTATTGTACTCTACCTCTACTGTACTCCACTGTACTCTACCTCTACTCTGCTCTACTGTACTCTATCTCTACTGTGCTCCACTGTACTCTACCTCTACTGTACTCCACTGTAGTCCACCTCAACTATACTCCACTGTACTCTACCTCTACTGTGCTCCACTGTACTCTACCGCAACTATACTCCACTGTACTCTATCTCTACTCTAATCCACTGAACTCTATCTCAACTCTACTCCACTGTACTCTATCTCTACTGTACTCCACTGTACTCTACCTCTACTCTACTCTACTGTACTCCACCTCTACTGTGCTCCACTGTACTCCACTGTACTCTAGCTCTACTGTGCTCCACTGTACTCTACCTCTACTGTGCTCTACTGTACTCTATATCTACTGTGCTCCACTGTACTTTACCTCTACTGTACTCCACTGTACTCCACCTCTACAGTGCTCCACTGTACTTCCTCTACTGTGCTCCACTGTACTCTACCTCTACTGTGCTCTACTGTACTCTACCTCTACTGTGCTCCACTGTACACTACCTCTACTTTACTCCACTGTACTCTACCTCTACTGTGCTCCACTCTACTCTACCTCTACTGTGCTCCACTGTACTCTACCTCTACTGTGCTCTACTGTACTCTATCTCTACTGTGCTCCACTCTACTCTACCTCTACTGTACTCTACTCTACTCCAACTCTAATGTGCTCCACTCTACTCTACCTCTACTGTGCTCCACTGTACTCTACCTCTACTCTGCTCTACTGTACTCTATCTCTACTGTGCTCCACTGTACTCTACCTCTACTGTACTCTACTGTAGTCTACCTCAACTATACTCCACTGTACTCTACCTCTACTGTGCTCCACTGTACTCTACCTCTACTGTGCTCTACTGTACTCTATCTCTACTGTGCTCCACTGTACTCTACCTCTACTGTACTCCACTGTACTCCACCTCTACAGTGCTCCACTGTACTCTACCTCTACTGTACTCCACTGTACTCTACCTCTACTCTGCTCTACTGTACTCTATCTCTACTGTGCTCCACTGTACTCTACCTCTACTGTACTCCACTGTAGTCTACCTAAACTATACTCCACTCTACTCTACCTCCACTGTGCTCCACTGTACTCTACCTCTACTCTACTCTACTCTACTCTACTCTACTCTACTCCACCTCTACTGTGCTCCACTGTACTCCACTGTACTCCAGCTCTACTGTGCTCCACTGTACTCTACCTCTACTGTACTCCACTGTACTCTATATCTACTGTGCTCCACTGTACTCTACCTCTACTGTACTCCACTGTACTCTACCTCTACTGTACTCCACTGTACTCTACCTCTACTGTACTCCACTGTATTCTACCTCTACTGTTCTCTACTGTACTCTATCTCTACTGTACTCCACTGTACTCTACCTCTACTGTACTGTACTGTTCTCTAAGTCTACTGTACTCTACTGTACTCCACCTCTACTGTGCTCCACTGTACTCCACTGTACTCTACCTCTACTGTGCTCCACTGTACTCTACCTCTACTGTACTCCACTGTACTCTATCTCTACTGTTCTCCACTGTACTCTACCTCTACTGTGCACCACTGTACTCCACTGTACTCTATCTCTACTGTGATCCACTGTACTCTACCTCTGCTGTGCTCCACTGTACTCTATCTCTACTCTACTCCACTGTACTCTATCTCTATTTTACTCCACTCTACTCTACCTCTACTGTACTCCACTGTACTCCACCTCTACTGTGCTCCACTGTACTCCACTGTACTCTTCCTCTACTGTACTCCACTGTACTCTATCTCTACTGTGCTCCACTGTACTCTACCTCTAATGTGCTCTACTGTACTTTTCTCTACTGTGATCCACTGTACTCTATTTCTACTGTACCCCACTGTACACTACCTCTACTGTGCTCCACTGTACTCTACCTCTACTGTGCTCCACTGTACACTACCTCTACTGTACTCCACTGTACTCTACCTCTACTGTACTCCACTGTACTCTATCTCTACTGTTCTCCACTGTACTCTACCTCTACTGTGCACCACTGTACTCCACTGTACTCTACCTCTACTGTGCTCTACTGTACTCTATCTCTACTATGCTCACCTGTACTCTACCTCTACTGTACTCCACTGTACTCCACCTCTACAGTGCTCCACTGTACTCTACCTCTACTGTACTCCACTGTACTCTACCTCTTCTCTGCTCTATTGTACCCTATCTCTACTGTGCTCCACTGTACTCTACCTCTACTGTACTCCACTGTACTCCACCTCTACAGTGTTCTACTGTACTCTACCTCTACTGTACTCCACTGTACTCTACCTCTACTCTGCTCTACTGTACTCTATCTCTACTCTGCTCCACTGTACTCTACCTCTACTGTACTCCACTGTACTCCACCTCTACAGTGCTCCACTGTACTCTACCTCTACTGTACTCCACTGTACTCTACCTCTACTGTGCTCCACTGTACTCTACCTCTACTGTGCTCTACTGTACTCTATCTCTACTGTGCTCCACTGTACTCTACCTCTACTGTACTTCACTGTACTCCACCTCTACAGTGCTCCACTGTACTCTACCTCTACTGTACTCCACTGTACTCTACCTCTACTCTGCTCTACTGTACTCTATCTCTACTGTGCTCCACTGTACTCTACCTCTACTGTACTCCACTGTAGTCTACCTAAACTATACTCCACTCTACTCTACCTCCACTGTGCTCCACTGTACTCTACCTCAACTATACTCCACTGTACTCTATCTCTATTCTAATCCACTGTACTCTATCTCTACTCTACTCCACTCTACTCTATCTCTACTGTACTCCACTGTACTCTACCTCTACTCTACTCTACTGTACTCCACCTCTACTGTGCTCCACTGTACTCCACTGTACTCCAGCTCTACTGTGCTCCACTGTACTCTACCTCTACTGTACTCCACTGTACTCTACATCTACTGTGCTCCACTGTACTCTACCTCTACTGTACTCCACTGTACTCTAGCTCTACTGTACTCCACTGTACTCTACCTGTACTGTACTCCACTGTATTCTACCTCTACTGTGCTCTACTGTACTCTATCTCTACTGTACTCCACTGTACTCTACCTCTACTGTACTGTACTGTTCTCTAAGTCTACTGTACTCTACTGTACTCCACCTCCACTGTGCTCCACTGTACTCCACTGTACTCTACCTCTACTGTGCTCCACTGTACTCTACCTCTACTATACTCCACTGTACTCTATCTCTACTGTGCTCCACTGTACTCTACCTCTAGTGTACTCCACTGTACTCTATCTCTACTGTTCTCCACTGTACTCTACCTCTACTGTGCACCACTGTACTCCACTGTACTCTATCTCTACTGTGATCCACTGTACTCTACCTCTGCTGTGCTCCACTGTACTCTATCTCTACTCTACTCCACTGTACTCTATCTCTATTTTACTCCACTGTACTCTACCTCTACTGTACTCTACTGTACTCCACCTCTACTGTGCTCCACTGTACTCCACTGTACTCTTCCTCTACTGTACTCCACTGTACTCTATCTCTACTGTGCTCCACTGTACTCTACCTCTACTGTGCTCTACTGTACTCTTCTCTACTGTGCTCCACTGTACTCTATTTCTACTGTACCTCACTGTACTCTACCTCTACTGTGCTCCACTGTACTCTACCTCTACTGTGCTCCACTGTACACTACCTCTACTGTACTTCACTGTACTCTATCTCTACTGTTCTCCACTATACTCTACCTCTACTGTGCACCACTGTACTCCACTGTACTCTACTTCTACTGTGCTCTACTGTACTCTATCTCTACTATGCTCACCTGTACTCTACCTCTACTGTACTCCACTGTACTCCACCTCTACAGTGCTCCACTGTACTCTATCTCTACTGTACTCCACTGTACTCTACCTCTACTCTGCTCTATTGTACCCTATCTCTACTGTGCTCCACTGTACTCTACCTCTACTGTACTCCACTGTACTCCACCTCTACAGTGTTCTACTGTACTCTACCTCTACTGTACTCCACTGTACTCTACCTCTACTCTGCTCTACTGTACTCTATCTCTACTGTGCTCCACTGTACTCTACCTCTACTGTACTCCACTGTAGTCTACCTCAACTATACTCCACTGTACTCTACCTCTACTGTGCTCCACTGTACTCTACCGTAACTATACTCCACTGTACTCTATCTCTACTCTAATCTACTGTACTCCACCTCTACTGTGCTTCACTGTACTCCACTGTACTCCACTGTACTCTAGCTCTACTGTGCTCCACTGTACTCTACCTCTACTGTGCTCTACTGTACTCTATCTCTACTGTGCTCCACTGTACTTTACCTCTACTGTACTCCACTGTACTCCACCTCTACAGTGCTCCACTGTACTCTACCTCTACTGTACTCCAATGTACTCTACCTCTACTCTGCTCTACTGTACTCTATCTCTACTGTGCTCTACTGTACTCTACCTCTATTATACTCCACTGTACTCTACCTCTACTGTGCTCCAATGTACTCTACCTCTACTGTGCTCCACTGTACACTACCTCTACTGTAGTCCACTGTACTCTACCTCTACTGTGCTCCACTCTACTCTACCTCTACTGTGCTCAGCTGTACTCTACCTCTACTGTACTCCACTGTACTCTAGCTCTTCTGTACTACACTGTACTCTTCCTTTACTGTGCTCCACTGTACTCTACCTCTACTGTGCTCTACTGTACTCTTCTCTACTGTGCTCCACTGTACTCTATTTCTACTGTACCCCACTGTACTCTACCTCTACTGTGCTCCACTGTACTCTACCTCTACTGTGCTCCACTGTACTCTATCTCTACTGTGATCCACTGTACTCTACCTCTGCTGTGCTCCACTGTACTCTATCTCTACTCTACTCCACTGTACTCTACCTCTACTGTGCACCACTGTACTCCACTGTACTCTACCTCTACTGTGCTCCACTGTACACTACCTCTACTGTACTCCACTGTACTCTATCTCTACTGTGATCCACTGTACTCTACCTCTGCTGTGCTCCACTGTACTCTATCTCTACTCTACTCCACTGTACTCTATCTCTATTTTACTCCACTGTACTCTACCTCTACTGTACTCTACTGTACTCCACCTCTACTGTGCTCCACTGTACTCCACTGTACTCTTCCTCTACTGTACTCCACTGTACTCTATCTCTACTGTGCTCCACTGTACTCTACCTCTAATGTGCTCTACTGTACTCTTCTCTACTGTGATCCACTGTACTCTATTTCTACTGTACCCCACTCTACTCTACCTCTACTGTGCTCCACTGTACTCTACCTCTACTCTGCTCCATTGTACACTACCTCTACTGTACTCCACTGTACTCTACCTCTACTGTACTCCACTGTACTCTATCTCTACTGTTCTCCACTGTACTCTACCTCTACTGTGCACCACTGTACTCAGTACCGCTGCTAGCCATTTTGGTGCCCTAAGCATAATTCCTTATTATTCCTCCTTTATTCCCCCAGTTTAACTTTTTAACGCGCAATCCAACGGATCACTGAGGCGGCGGCGCCATCGTTACTTTCTAGAGCAATTAAATACTCTTGTTCCACCTGTTTTGTTATATACATCCCTAAAAAGTGCCTAATAATATTTATATACTGAAATAATATCGGCATTATAATTATCATGACTACGCGATATGATGATTGATTTTTCATTAGGCTATTTTTGGTGCCCCCTCAGCATTGGTGCCCTACGCACAGTGCGTGATGCGCGTGGTGGGAGCGGCGGCGCAGACTGTACTCCACTGTACTCTACCTCTACTGTGCTCTACTGTACTCTATCTCTACTATGCTCACCTGTACTCTACCTCTACTGTACTCCACTGTACTCCACCTCTACAGTGCTCCACTGTACTCTACCTCTACTGTACTCCACTGTACTCTACCTCTTCTCTGCTCTATTGTACCCTATCTCTACTGTGCTCCACTGTACTCTACCTCTACTGTACTCCACTGTACTCCACCTCTACAGTGTTCTACTGTACTCTACCTCTACTGTACTCCACTGTACTCTACCTCTACTCTGCTCTACTGTACTCTATCTCTACTGTGCTCCACTGTACTCTACCTCTACTGTACTCCACTGTACTCCACCTCTACAGTGCTCCACTGTACTCTACCTCTACTGTACTCCACTGTACTCTACCTCTACTGTGCTCCACTGTACTCTACCTCTACTGTGCTCTACTGTACTCTATCTCTACTGTGCTCCACTGTACTCTACCTCTACTGTACTCCACTGTACTCCACCTCTACAGTGCTCCACTGTACTCTACCTCTACTGTACTCCACTGTACTCTACCTATACTCTGCTCTACTGTACTCTACCTCTACTGTACTCCACTGTAGTCTACCTAAACTATACTCCACTCTACTCTACCTCCACTGTGCTCCACTGTACTCTACCTCAACTATACTCCACTGTACTCTATCTCTACTCTAATCCACTGTACTCTATCTCTACTCTACTCCACTCTACTCTATCTCTACTGTACTCCACTGTACTCTACCTCTACTCTACTCTACTGTACTCCACCTCTACTGTGCTCCACTGTACTCCACTGTACTCCAGCTGTACTGTGCTCCACTGTACTCTACCTCTACTGTACTCCACTGTACTCTACATCTACTGTGCTCCACTGTACTCTACCTCTACTGTACTCCACTGTACTCTACCTCTACTGTGCTCCACTGTACTCTACATCTACTGTGCTCCAATCTACTCTACCTCTACTGTGCTCAGCTGTACTCTACCTCTACTGTACTCCACTGTACTCTATCTCTTCTGTACTACACTGTACTCTTCCTCTACTGTGCTCCACTGTACTCTACCTCTACTGTGCTCTACTGTACTCTATCTCTACTGTGCTCCACTGTACTCTACCTCTACTGTACTCCACTGTACTCCACCTCTACAGTGCTCCACTGTACTCTACCTCTACTGTACTCCACTGTACTCTACCTCTACTCTGCTCTACTGTATTCTATCTCTACTGTGCTCCACTGTACTCTACCTCTACTGTACTCCACTGTAGTCTACCTAAACTATACTCCACTCTACTCCACCTCCACTGTGCTCCACTGTACTCTACCTCTACTCTACTCTACTCTACTCCACCTCTACTGTGCTCCACTGTACTCCACTGTACTCCAGCTCTACTGTGCTCCACTGTACTCTACCTCTACTGTACTCCACTGTACTCTACATCTACTGTGCTCCACTGTACTCTACCTCTACTGTACTCCACTGTACTCTACCTCTACTGTACTCCACTGTACTCTACCTCTACTGTACTCCACTGTATTCTACCTCTACTGTGCTCTACTGTACTCTATCTCTACTGTACTCCACTGTACTCTACCTCTACTGTACTGTACTGTTCTCTAAGTCTACTGTACTCTACTGTACTCCACCTCTACTGTGCTCCACTGTACTCCACTGTACTCTACCTCTACTGTGCTCCACTGTACTCTACCTCTACTGTACTCCACTGTACTCTATCTCTACTGTTCTCCACTGTACTCTACCTCTACTGTGCACCACTGTACTCCACTGTACTCTATCTCTACTGTGATCCACTGTACTCTACCTCTGCTGTGCTCCACTGTACTCTATCTCTACTCTACTCCACTGTACTCTATCTCTATTTTACTCCACCCTACTCTACCTCTACTGTACTCCACTGTACTCCACCTCTACTGTGCTCCACTGTACTCCACTGTACTCTTCCTCTACTGTACTCCACTGTACTCTATCTCTACTGTGCTCCACTGTACTCTACCTCTAATGTGCTCTACTGTACTCTTCTCTACTGTGATCCACTGTACTCTATTTCTACTGTACCCCACTGTACTCTACCTCTACTGTGCTCCACTGTACTCTACCTCTACTATGCTCCACTGTACACTACCTCTACTGTACTCCACTGTACTCTACCTCTACTGTACTCCACTGTACTCTATCTCTACTGTTCTCCACTGTACTCTACCTCTACTGTGCACCATTGTACTCCACTGTACTCTACCTCTACTGTGCTCTACTGTACTCTATCTCTACTATGCTCACCTGTACTCTACCTCTACTGTACTCCACTGTACTCCACCTCTACAGTGCTCCACTGTACTCTACCTCTACTGTACTCCACTGTACTCTACCTCTTCTCTGCTCTATTGTACCCTATCTCTACTGTGCTCCACTGTACTCTACCTCTACTGTACTCCACTGTACTCCACCTCTACAGTGTTCTACTGTACTCTACCTCTACTGTACTCCACTGTACTCTACCTCTACTCTGCTCTACTGTACTCTATCTCTACTGTGCTCCACTGTACTCTACCTCTACTGTACTCCACTGTACTCCACCTCTACAGTGCTCCACTGTACTCTACCTCTACTGTACTCCACTGTACTCTACATCTACTGTGCTCCACTGTACTCTACCTCTACTGTGCTCTACTGTACTCTATCTCTACTGTGCTCCACTGTACTCTACCTCTACTGTACTCCACTGTACTCCACCTCTACAGTGCTCCACTGTACTCTACCTCTACTGTACTCCACTGTACTCTACCTCTACTCTGCTCTACTGTACTCTATCTCTACTGTGCTCCACTGTACTCTACCTCTACTGTACTCCACTGTAGTCTACCTAAACTATACTCCACTCTACTCTACCTCCACTGTGCTCCACTGTACTCTACCTCAACTATACTCCACTGTACTCTATCTCTACTCTAATCCACTGTACTCTATCTCTACTCTACTCCACTCTACTCTATCTCTACTGTACTCCACTGTACTCTACCTCTACTCTACTCTACTGTACTCCACCTCTACTGTGCTCCACTGTACTCCACTGTACTCCAGCTCTACTGTGCTCCACTGTACTCTACCTCTACTGTACTCCACTGTACTCTACATCTACTGTGCTCCACTGTACTCTACCTCTACTGTGCTCCACTGTACACTACCTCTACTGTACTCCACTGTACTCTATCTCTACTGTGCTCCACTGTACTCTACCTCTAGTGTACTCCACTGTACTCTATCTCTACTGTTCTCCACTGTACTCTACCTCTACTGTGCACCACTGTACTCCACTGTACTCTATCTCTACTGTGATCCACTGTACTCTACCTCTGCTGTGCTCCACTGTACTCTATCTCTACTCTACTCCACTGTATTCTATCTCTATTTTACTCCACTGTACTCTACCTCTACTGTACTCTACTATACTCCACCTCTACTGTGCTCCACTGTACTCCACTGTACTCTTCCTCTACTGTACTCCACTGTACTCTATCTCTACTGTGCTCCACTGTACTCTACCTCTACTGTGCTCTACTGTACTCTTCTCTACTGTGCTCCACTGTACTCTATTTCTACTGTACCTCACTGTACTCTACCTCTACTGTGCTCCACTGTACTCTACCTCTACTGTGCTCCACTGTACACTACCTCTACTGTACTCCACTGTACTCTACCTCTACTGTACTCCACTGTACTCTATCTCTACTGTTCTCCACTATACTCTACCTCTACTGTGCACCACTGTACTCCACTGTACTCTACCTCTACTGTGCTCTACTGTACTCTATCTCTACTATGCTCACCTGTACTCTACCTCTACTGTACTCCACTGTACTCCACCTCTACAGTGCTCCACTGTACTCTACCTCTACTGTACTCCACTGTACTCTACCTCTACTCTGCTCTATTGTACCCTATCTCTACTGTGCTCCACTGTACTCTACCTCTACTGTACTCCACTGTACTCCACCTCTACAGTGTTCTACTGTACTCTACCTCTACTGTACTCCACTGTACTCTACCTCTACTCTGCTCTACTGTACTCTATCTCTACTGTGCTCCACTGTACTCTACCTCTACTGTACTCCACTGTAGTCTACCTCAACTATACTCCACTGTACTCTACCTCTACTGTGCTCCACTGTACTCTACCGTAACTATACTCCACTGTACTCTATCTCTACTCTAATCTACTGTACTCCACCTCTACTGTGCTTCACTGTACTCCACTGTACTCTAGCTCTACTGTGCTCCACTGTACTCTACCTCTACTGTGCTCTACTGTACTCTATCTCTACTGTGCTCCACTGTACTTTACCTCTACTGTACTCCACTGTACTCCACCTCTACAGTGCTCCACTGTACTCTACCTCTACTGCACTCCAATGTACTCTACCTCTACTCTGCTCTACTGTACTCTATCTCTACTGTGCTCTACTGTACTCTACCTCTATTATACTCCACTGTACTCTACCTCTACTGTGCTCCACTGTACTCTACCTCTACTGTGCTCCACTGTACACTTCCTCTACTGTAGTCCACTGTACTCTACCTCTACTGTGCTCCACTCTACTCTACCTCTACTGTGCTCAGCTGTACTCTACCTCTATTGTACTCCACTGTACTCTAGCTCTTCTGTACTACACTGTACTCTTCCTCTACTGTGCTCCACTGTACTCTACCTCTACTGTGCTCTACTGTACTCTTCTCTACTGTGCTCCACTGTACTCTATTTCTACTGTACCCCACTGTACTCTACCTCTACTGTGCTCCACTGTACTCTACCTCTACTGTGCTCCACTGTACACTACCTCTACTGTACTCCACTATACTCTATCTCTACTGTGATCCACTGTACTCTACCTCTGCTGTGCTCCACTGTACTCTATCTCTACTCTACTCTACTGTACTCTATCTCTATTTTACTCCACTGTACTCTACCTCTACTGTACTCCACTGTACTCTACCTCTACTGTACTCCACTGTACTCTATCTCTACTGTTCTCCACTGTACTCTACCTCTACTGTGCACCACTGTACTCAGTACCGCTGCTAGCCATTTTGGTGCCCTAAGCATAATTCCTTATTATTCCTCCTTTATTCCCCCAGTTTAACTTTTTAACGCGCAATCCAACGGATCACTGAGGCGGCGGCGCCATCGTTACTTTCTAGAGCAATTAAATACTCTTGTTCCACCTGTTTTGTTATATACATCCCTAAAAAGTGCCTAATAATATTTATATACTGAAATAATATCGGCATTATAATTATCATGACTACGCGATATGATGATTGATTTTTCATTAGGCTATTTTTGGTGCCCCCTCAGCATTGGTGCCCTACGCACAGCGCGTGATGCGCGTGGTGGGAGCGGCGGCGCTGACTGTACTCCACTGTACTCTACCTCTACTGTGCTCTACTGTACTCTATCTCTACTATGCTCACCTGTACTCTACCTCTACTGTACTCCACTGTACTCCACCTCTACAGTGCTCCACTGTACTCTACCTCTACTGTACTCCACTGTACTCTACCTCTTCTCTGCTCTATTGTACCCTATCTCTACTGTGCTCCACTGTACTCTACCTCTACTGTACTCCACTGTACTCCACCTCTACAGTGTTCTACTGTACTCTACCTCTACTGTACTCCACTGTACTCTACCTCTACTCTGCTCTACTGTACTCTATCTCTACTGTGCTCCACTGTACTCTACCTCTACTGTACTCCACTGTACTCCACCTCTACAGTGCTCCACTGTACTCTACCTCTACTGTACTCCACTGTACTCTACCTCTACTGTGCTCCACTGTACTCTACCTCTACTGTGCTCTACTGTACTCTATCTCTACTGTGCTCCACTGTACTCTACCTCTACTGTACTCCACTGTACTCCACCTCTACAGTGCTCCACTGTACTCTACCTCTACTGTACTCCACTGTACTCTACCTCTACTCTGCTCTACTGTACTCTATCTCTACTGTGCTCCACTGTACTCTACCTCTACTTTACTCCACTGTAGTCTACCTAAACTATACTCCACTCTACTCTACCTCCACTGTGCTCCACTGTACTCTACCTCAACTATACTTCACTGTACTCTATCTCTACTCTAATCCACTGTATTCTATCTCTACTCTACTCCACTCTACTCTATCTCTACTGTACTCCACTGTACTCTACCTCTACTCTACTCTACTGTACTCCACCTCTACTGTGCTCCACTGTACTCCACTGTACTCCAGCTCTACTGTGCTCCACTGTACTCTACCTCTACTGTACTCCACTGTACTCTACATCTACTGTGCTCCACTGTACTCTACCTCTACTGTACTCCACTGTACTCTACCTCTACTGTGCTCCACTGTACTCTACATCTACTGTGCTCCAATCTACTCTACCTCTACTGTGCTCAGCTGTACTCTACCTCTACTGTACTCCACTGTACTCTATCTCTTCTGTACTACACTGTACTCTTCCTCTACTGTGCTCCACTGTACTCTACCTCTACTGTGCTCTACTGTACTCTATCTCTACTGTGCTCCACTGTACTCTACCTCTACTGTACTCCACTGTACTCCACCTCTACAGTGCTCCACTGTACTCTACCTCTACTGTACTCCACTTTACTCTACCTCTACTCTGCTCTACTGTACTCTATCTCTACTGTGCTCCACTGTACTCTACCTCTACTGTACTCCACTGTAGTCTACCTAAACTATACTCCACTCTACTCTACCTCCACTGTGCTCCACTGTACTCTACCTCTACTCTACTGTACTGTTCTCTAAGTCTACTGTACTCTACTGTACTCCACCTCTACTGTGCTCCACTGTACTCCACTGTACTCTACCTCTACTGTGCTCCACTGTACTCTACCTCTACTGTACTCCACTGTACTCTATCTCTACTGTTCTCCACTGTACTCTACCTCTACTGTGCACCACTGTACTCCACTGTACTCTATCTCTACTGTGATCCACTGTACTCTACCTCTGCTGTGCTCCACTGTACTCTATCTCTACTCTACTCCACTGTACTCTATCTCTATTTTACTCCACTCTACTCTACCTCTACTGTACTCCACTGTACTCCACCTCTACTGTGCTCCACTGTACTCCACTGTACTCTTCCTCTACTGTACTCCACTGTACTCTATCTCTACTGTGCTCCACTGTACTCTACCTCTAATGTGCTCTACTGTACTCTTCTCTACTGTGATCCACTGTACTCTATTTCTACTGTACCCCACTGTACTCTACCTCTACTGTGCTCCACTGTACTCTACCTCTACTGTGCTCCACTGTACACTACCTCTACTGTACTCCACTGTATTCTACCTCTACTGTACTCCACTGTACTCTATCTCTACTGTTCTCCACTGTACTCTACCTCTACTGTGCACCACTGTACTCCACTGTACTCTACCTCTACTGTGCTCTACTGTACTCTATCTCTACTATGCTCACCTGTACTCTACCTCTGCTGTACTCCACTGTACTCCACCTCTACAGTGCTCCACTGTACTCCACCTCTACAGTGCTCCACTGTACTCTACCTCTACTGTACTCCACTGTACTCTACCTCTTCTCTGCTCTATTGTACCCTATCTCTACTGTGCTCCACTGTACTCTACCTCTACTGTACTCCACTGTACTCCACCTCTACAGTGTTCTACTGTACTCTACCTCTACTGTACTCCACTGTACTCTACCTCTACTCTGCTCTACTGTACTCTATCTCTACTGTGCTCCACTGTACTCTACCTCTACTGTACTCCACTGTACTCTACCTCTACAGTGCTCCACTGTACTCTACCTCTACTGTACTCCACTGTACTCTACCTCTACTGTGCTCCACTGTACTCTACCTCTACTGTGCTCTACTGTACTCTATCTCTACTGTGCTCCACTGTACTCTACCTCTACTGTACTCCACTGTACTCCACCTCTACAGTGCTCCACTGTACTCTACCTCTACTGTACTCCACTGTACTCTACCTCTACTCTGCTCTACTGTACTCTATCTCTAATGTGCTCCACTGTACTCTACCTCTACTGTACTCCACTGTAGTCTACCTAAACTATACTCCACTCTACTCTACCTCCACTGTGCTCCACTGTACTCTACCTCAACTATACTCCACTGTACTCTATCTCTACTCTAATCCACTGTACTCTATCTCTACTCTACTCCACTCTACTCTATCTCTACTGTACTCCACTGTACTCTACCTCTACTCTACTCTACTGTACTCCACCTCTACTGTGCTCCACTGTACTCCACTGTACTCCAGCTCTACTGTGCTCCACTGTACTCTACCTCTACTGTACTCCACTGTACTCTACATCTACTGTGCTCCACTGTACTCTACCTCTACTGTACTCCACTGTACTCTAGCTCTACTGTACTCCACTGTACTCTACCTGTACTGTACTCCACTGTATTCTACCTCTACTGTGCTCTACTGTACTCTATCTCTATTGTACTCCACTGTACTCTACCTCTACTGTACTGTACTGTTCTCTAAGTCTACTGTACTCTACTGTACTCCACCTCTACTGTGCTCCACTGTACTCCACTGTACTCTACCTCTACTGTGCTCCACTGTACTCTACCTCTACTGTACTCCACTGTACTCTATCTCTACTGTGCTCCACTGTACTCTACCTCTAGTGTACTCCACTGTACTCTATCTCTACTGTTCTCCACTGTACTCTACCTCTACTGTGCACCACTGTACTCCACTGTACTCTATCTCTACTGTGATCCACTGTACTCTACCTCTGCTGTGCTCCACTGTACTCTATCTCTACTCTACTCCACTGTACTCTATCTCTATTTTACTCCACTGTACTCTACCTCTACTGTACTCTACTGTACTCCACCTCTACTGTGCTCCACTGTACTCCACTGTACTCTTCCTCTACTGTACTCCACTGTACTCTATCTCTACTGTGCTCCACTGTACTCTACCTCTACTGTGCTCTACTGTACTCTTCTCTACTGTGCTCCACTGTACTCTATTTCTACTGTACCTCACTGTACTCTACCTCTACTGTGCTCCACTGTACTCTACCTCTACTGTGCTCCACTGTACACTACCTCTACTGTACTCCACTGTACTCTACCTCTACTGTACTCCACTGTACTCTATCTCTACTGTTCTCCACTATACTCTACCTCTACTGTGCACCACTGTACTCCACTGTACTCTACCTCTACTGTGCTCTACTGTACTCTATCTCTACTATGCTCACCTGTACTCTACCTCTACTGTACTCCACTGTACTCCACCTCTACAGTGCTCCACTGTACTCTACCTCTACTGTACTCCACTGTACTCTACCTCTACTCTGCTCTATTGTACCCTATCTCTACTGTGCTCCACTGTACTCTACCTCTACTGTACTCCACTGTACTCCACCTCTACAGTGTTCTACTGTACTCTATCTCTACTGTACTCCACTGTACTCTACCTCTACTCTGCTCTACTGTACTCTATCTCTACTGTGCTCCACTGTACTCTACCTCTACTCTACTCCACTGTAGTCTACCTCAACTATACTCCACTGTACTCTACCTCTACTGTGCTCCACTGTACTCTACCGTAACTATACTCCACTGTACTCTATCTCTACTCTAATCTACTGTACTCCACCTCTACTGTGCTTCACTGTACTCCACTGTACTCTACCTCTACTGTGCTCTACTGTACTCTATCTCTACTGTGCTCCACTGTACTTTACCTCTACTGTACTCCACTGTACTCCACCTCTACAGTGCTCCACTGTACTCTACCTCTACTGTACTCCAATGTACTCTACCTCTACTCTGCTCTACTGTACTCTATCTCTACTGTGCTCTACTGTACTCTACCTCTATTATACTCCACTGTACTCTACATCTACTGTGCTCCACTGTACTCTACCTCTACTGTGCTCCACTGTACACTACCTCTACTGTAGTCCACTGTACTCTACCTCTACTGTGCTCCACTCTACTCTACCTCTACTGTGCTCAGCTGTACTCTACCTCTACTGTACTCCACTGTACTCTAGCTCTTCTGCACTACACTGTACTCTTCCTCTACTGTGCTCCACTGTACTCTACTTCTACTGTGCTCTACTGTACTCTTCTCTACTGTGCTCCACTGTACTCTATTTCTACTGTATCCCACTGTACTCTACCTCTACTGTGCTCCACTGTACTCTACCTCTACTGTGCTCCACTGTACACTACCTCTACTGTACTCCACTGTACTCTATCTCTACTGTGATCCACTGTACTCTACCTCTGCTGTGCTCCACTGTACTCTATCTCTACTCTACTCCACTGTACTCTATCTCTATTTTACTCCACTGTACTCTACCTCTACTGTACTCTACTGTACTCCACCTCTACTGTGCTCCACTGTACTCTACCTCTACTGTACTCCACTGTACTCTACCTCTTCTCTGCTCTATTGTACCCTATCTCTACTGTGCTCCACTGTACTCTACCTCTACTGTACTCCACTGTACTCCACCTCTACAGTGTTCTACTGTACTCTACCTCTACTGTACTCCACTGTACTCTACCTCTACTCTGCTCTACTGTACTCTATCTCTACTGTGCTCCACTGTACTCTACCTCTACTGTACTCCACTGTACTCCACCTCTACAGTGCTCCACTGTACTCTACCTCTACTGTACTCCACTGTACTCTACCTCTACTGTGCTCCACTGTACTCTACCTCTACTGTGCTCTACTGTACTCTATCTCTACTGTGCTCCACTGTACTCTACCTCTACTGTACTCCACTGTACTCCACCTCTACAGTGCTCCACTTTACTCTACCTCTACTGTACTCCACTGTACTCTACCTCTACTCTGCTCTACTGTACTCTATCTCTACTGTGCTCCACTGTACTCTACCTCTACTGTACTCCACTGTAGTCTACCTAAACTATACTCCACTCTACTCTACCTCCACTGTGCTCCACTGTACTCTACCTCAACTATACTCCACTGTACTCTATCTCTACTCTAATCCACTGTACTCTATCTCTACTCTACTCCACTCTACTCTATCTCTACTGTACTCCACTGTACTCTACCTCTACTCTACTCTACTGTACTCCACCTCTACTGTGCTCCACTGTACTCCACTGTACTCCAGCTCCACTGTACTCTATTTCTACTGTACCTCACTGTACTCTACCTCTACTGTGCTCCACTGTACTCTACCTCTACTGTGCTCCATTGTACACTACCTCTACTGTACTCCACTGTACTCTACCTCTACTGTACTCCACTGTACTCTATCTCTACTGTTCTCCACTATACTCTACCTCTACTGTGCACCACTGTACTCCACTGTACTCTACCTCTACTGTGCTCTACTGTACTCTATCTCTACTATGCTCACCTGTACTCTACCTCTACTGTACTCCACTGTACTCCACCTCTACAGTGCTCCACTGTACTCTACCTCTACTGTACTCCACTGTACTCTACCTCTACTCTGCTCTATTGTACCCTATCTCTACTGTGCTCCACTGTACTCTACCTCTACTGTACTCCACTGTACAACACCTCTACAGTGTTCTACTGTACTCTATCTCTACTGTACTCCACTGTACTCTATCTCTACTGTTCTCCACTGTACTCTACCTCTACTCTGCACCACTGTACTCCACTGTACTCTATCTCTACTGTGATCCACTGTACTCTACCTCTGCTGTGCTCCACTGTACTCTATCTCTACTCTACTCCACTGTACTCTATCTCTATTTTACTCCACTGTACTCTACCTCTACTGTACTCTACTGTACTCCACCTCTACTGTGCTCCACTGTACTCCACTGTACTCTTCCTCTACTGTACTCCACTGTACTCTATCTCTACTGTGCTCCACTGTACTCTACCTCTACTGTGCTCTACTGTACTCTTCTCTACTGTGCTCCACTGTACTCTATTTCTACTGTACCTCACTGTACTCTACCTCTACTGTGCTCCACTGTACTCTACCTCTACTGTGCTCCACTGTACACTACCTCTACTGTACTCCACTGTACTCTACCTCTACTGTACTCCACTGTACTCTATCTCTACTGTTCTCCACTATACTCTACCTCTACTGTGCACCACTGTACTCCACTGTACTCTACCTCTACTGTGCTCTACTGTACTCTATCTCTACTATGCTCACCTGTACTCTACCTCTACTGTACTCCACTGTACTCCACCTCTACAGTGCTCCACTGTACTCTACCTCTACTGTACTCCACTGTACTCTACCTCTACTCTGCTCTATTGTACCCTATCTCTACTGTGCTCCACTGTACTCTACCTCTACTGTACTCCACTGTACTCCACCTCTACAGTGTTCTACTGTACTCTATCTCTACTGTACTCCACTGTACTCTACCTCTACTCTGCTCTACTGTACTCTATCTCTACTGTGCTCCACTGTACTCTACCTCTACTCTACTCCACTGTAGTCTACCTCAACTATACTCCACTGTACTCTACCTCTACTGTGCTCCACTGTACTCTACCGTAACTATACTCCACTGTACTCTATCTCTACTCTAATCTACTGTACTCCACCTCTACTGTGCTTCACTGTACTCCACTGTACTCTACCTCTACTGTGCTCTACTGTACTCTATCTCTACTGTGCTCCACTGTACTTTACCTCTACTGTACTCCACTGTACTCCACCTCTACAGTGCTCCACTGTACTCTACCTCTACTGTACTCCAATGTACTCTACCTCTACTCTGCTCTACTGTACTCTATCTCTACTGTGCTCTACTGTACTCTACCTCTATTATACTCCACTGTACTCTACATCTACTGTGCTCCACTGTACTCTACCTCTACTGTGCTCCACTGTACACTACCTCTACTGTAGTCCACTGTACTCTACCTCTACTGTGCTCCACTCTACTCTACCTCTACTGTGCTCAGCTGTACTCTACCTCTACTGTACTCCACTGTACTCTAGCTCTTCTGCACTACACTGTACTCTTCCTCTACTGTGCTCCACTGTACTCTACTTCTACTGTGCTCTACTGTACTCTTCTCTACTGTGCTCCACTGTACTCTATTTCTACTGTACCCCACTGTACTCTACCTCTACTGTGCTCCACTGTACTCTACCTCTACTGTGCTCCACTGTACACTACCTCTACTGTACTCCACTGTACTCTACCTCTACTGTACTCTACTGTACTCCACCTCTACTGTGCTCCACTGTACTCTACCTCTACTGTACTCCACTGTACTCTACCTCTTCTCTGCTCTATTGTACCCTATCTCTACTGTGCTCCACTGTACTCTACCTCTACTGTACTCCACTCTACTCCACCTCTACAGTGTTCTACTGTACTCTACCTCTACTGTACTCCACTGTACTCTACCTCTACTCTGCTCTACTGTACTCTATCTCTACTGTGCTCCACTGTACTCTACCTCTACTGTACTCCACTGTACTCCACCTCTACAGTGCTCCACTGTACTCTACCTCTACTGTAGTCCACTGTACTCTACCTCTACTGTGCTCCACTCTACTCTACCTCTACTGTGCTCAGCTGTACTCTACCTCTACTGTACTCCACTGTACTCTAGCTCTTCTGCACTACACTGTACTCTTCCTCTACTGTGCTCCACTGTACTCTACCTCTACTGTGCTCTACTGTACTCTTCTCTACTGTGCTCCACTGTACTCTATTTCTACTGTACCCCACTGTACTCTACCTCTACTGTGCTCCACTGTACTCTACCTCTACTGTGCTCCACTGTACACTACCTCTACTGTACTCCACTGTACTCTATCTCTACTGTGATCCACTGTACTCTACCTCTGCTGTGCTCCACTGTACTCTATCTCTACTCTACTCCACTGTACTCTATCTCTATTTTACTCCACTGTACTCTACCTCTACTGTACTCTACTGTACTCCACCTCTACTGTGCTCCACTGTACTCCACTGTACTCTTCCTCTACTGTACTCCACTGTACTCTATCTCTACTGTGCTCCACTGTACTCTACCTCTAATGTGCTCTACTGTACTCTTCTCTACTGTGATCCACTGTACTCTATTTCTACTGTACCCCACTGTACTCTACCTCTACTGTGCTCCACTGTACTCTACCTCTACTGTGCTCCACTGTACACTACCTCTACTGTACTCCACTGTACTCTACCTCTACTGTACTCCACTGTTCTCTATCTCTACTGTTCTCCACTGTACTCTACCTCTACTGTGCACCACTGTACTCCACTGTACTCTACCTCTACTGTGCTCTACTGTACTCTATCTCTACTATGCTCACCTGTACTCTACCTCTGCTGTACTCCACTGTACTCCACCTCTACAGTGCTCCACTGTACTCTACCTCTACTGTACTCCACTGTACTCTACCTCTTCTCTGCTCTATTGTACCCTATCTCTACTGTGCTCCACTGTACTCTACCTCTACTGTACTCCACTCTACTCCACCTCTACAGTGTTCTACTGTACTCTACCTCTACTGTACTCCACTGTACTCTACCTCTACTCTGCTCTACTGTACTCTATCTCTACTGTGCTCCACTGTACTCTACCTCTACTGTACTCCACTGTACTCCACCTCTACAGTGCTCCACTGTACTCTACCTCTACTGTACTCCACTGTACTCTACCTCTACTGTGCTCCACTGTACTCTACCTCTACTGTGCTCTACTGTACTCTATCTCTACTGTGCTCCACTGTACTCTACCTCTACTGTACTCCACTGTACTCCACCTCTACAGTGCTCCACTGTACTCTACCTCTACTGTACTCCACTGTACTCTACCTCTACTCTGCTCTACTGTACTCTATCTCTACTGTGCTCCACTGTACTCTACCTCTACAGTACTCCACTGTAGTCTACCTAAACTATACTCTACTCTACTCTACCTCCACTGTGCTCCACTGTACTCTACCTCAACTATACTCCACTGTACTCTATCTCTACTCTAATCCACTGTACTCTATCTCTACTCTACTCCACTCTACTCTATCTCTACTGTACTCCACTGTACTCTACCTCTACTCTACTCTACTGTACTCCACCTCTACTGTGCTCCACTGTACTCCACTGTACTCCAGCTCTACTGTGCTCCACTGTACTCTACCTCTACTGTACTCCACTGTACTCTACATCTACTGTGCTCCACTGTACTCTACCTCTACTGTACTCCACTGTACTCTAGCTCTACTGTACTCCACTGTACTCTACCTGTACTGTACTCCACTGTATTCTACCTCTACTGTGCTCTACTGTACTCTATCTCTATTGTACTCCACTGTACTCTACCTCTACTGTACTGTACTGTTCTCTAAGTCTACTGTACTCTACTGTACTCCACCTCTACTGTGCTCCACTGTACTCCACTGTACTCTACCTCTACTGTGCTCCACTGTACTCTACCTCTACTGTACTCCACTGTACTCTATCTCTACTGTGCTCCACTGTACTCTACCTCTAGTGTACTCCACTGTACTCTATCTCTACTGTTCTCCACTGTACTCTACCTCTACTGTGCACCACTGTACTCCACTGTACTCTATCTCTACTGTGATCCACTGTACTCTACCTCTGCTGTGCTCCACTGTACTCTATCTCTACTCTACTCCACTGTACTCTATCTCTATTTTACTCCACTGTACTCTACCTCTACTGTACTCTACTGTACTCCACCTCTACTGTGCTCCACTGTACTCCACTGTACTCTTCCTCTACTGTACTCCACTGTACTCTATCTCTACTGTGCTCCACTGTACTCTACCTCTACTGTGCTCTACTGTACTCTTCTCTACTGTGCTCCACTGTACTCTATTTCTACTGTACCTCACTGTACTCTACCTCTACTGTGCTCCACTGTACTCTACCTCTACTGTGCTCCACTGTACACTACCTCTACTGTACTCCACTGTACTCTACCTCTACTGTACTCCACTGTACTCTATCTCTACTGTTCTCCACTATACTCTACCTCTACTGTGCACCACTGTACTCCACTGTACTCTACCTCTACTGTGCTCTACTGTACTCTATCTCTACTATGCTCACCTGTACTCTACCTCTACTGTACTCCACTGTACTCCACCTCTACAGTGCTCCACTGTACTCTACCTCTACTCTGCTCTATTGTACCCTATCTCTACTGTGCTCCACTGTACTCTACCTCTACTGTACTCCACTGTACTCCACCTCTACAGTGTTCTACTGTACTCTACCTCTACTGTACTCCACTGTACTCTACCTCTACTCTGCTCTACTGTACTCTATCTCTACTGTGCTCCACTGTACTCTACCTCTACTGTACTCCACTGTAGTCTACCTCAACTATACTCCACTGTACTCTACCTCTACTGTGCTCCACTGTACTCTACCGTAACTATACTCCACTGTACTCTATCTCTACTCTAATCTACTGTACTCCACCTCTACTGTGCTTCACTGTACTCCACTGTACTCTACCTCTACTGTGCTCTACTGTACTCTATCTCTACTGTGCTCCACTGTACTTTACCTCTACTGTACTCCACTGTACTCCACCTCTACAGTGCTCCACTGTACTCTACCTCTACTGTACTCCAATGTACTCTACCTCTACTCTGCTCTACTGTACTCTATCTCTACTGTGCTCTACTGTACTCTACCTCTATTATACTCCACTGTACTCTACCTCTACTGTGCTCCACTGTACTCTACCTCTACTGTGCTCCACTGTACACTACCTTTACTGTAGTCCACTGTACTCTACCTCTACTGTGCTCCACTCTACTCTACCTCTACTGTGCTCAGCTGTACTCTACCTCTACTGTACTCCACTGTACTCTAGCTCTTCTGTACAACACTGTACTCTTCCTCTACTGTGCTCCACTGTACTCTACCTCTACTGTGCTCTACTGTACTCTTCTCTACTGTGCTCCACTGTAATCTATTTCTACTGTACCCCACTGTACTCTACCTCTATTGTGCTCCACTGTACTCTACCTCTACTGTGCTCCACTGTACACTACCTCTACTGTACTCCACTGTACTCTATCTCTACTGTGATCCACTGTACTCTACCTCTGCTGTGCTCCACTGTACTCTATCTCTACTCTACTCCACTGTACTCTATCTCTATTTTACTCCACTGTACTCTACCTCTACTGTACTCTACTGTACTCCACCTCTACTGTGCTCCACTGTACTCCACTGTACTCTTCCTCTACTGTACTCCACTGTACTCTATCTCTACTGTGCTCCACTGTACTCTACCTCTAATGTGCTCTACTGTACTCTTCTCTACTGTGATCCACTGTACTCTATTTCTACTGTACCCCACTGTACTCTACCTCTACTGTGCTCCACTGTACTCTACCTCTACTGTGCTCCACTGTACACTACCTCTACTGTACTCCACTGTACTCTACCTCTACTGTACTCCACTGTACTCTATCTCTACTGTTCTCCACTGTACTCTACCTCTACTGTGCACCACTGTACTCCACTGTACTCTACCTCTACTGTGCTCTACTGTACTCTATCTCTACTATGCTCACCTGTACTCTACCTCTGCTGTACTCCACTGTACTCCACCTCTACAGTGCTCCACTGTACTCTACCTCTACTGTACTCCACTGTACTCTACCTCTTCTCTGCTCTATTGTACCCTATCTCTACTGTGCTCCACTGTACTCTACCTCTACTGTACTCCACTCTACTCCACCTCTACAGTGTTCTACTGTACTCTACCTCTACTGTACTCCACTGTACTCTACCTCTACTCTGCTCTACTGTACTCTATCTCTACTGTGCTCCACTGTACTCTACCTCTACTGTACTCCACTGTACTCCAC